>JACAXG010000020.1:7847577-8156186 GCA_018881555.1 Amblyornis subalaris
AAGACCTTGATTTGCTGGGGAATAAAACTATGTTTCAGGAGGGGATATACTCCCTGGGACAAAAATACTGTATTTTACACGTAAGGCTGATCAGAATTTCTAAAGTAAATGATATTCTGGTGCATTTTTAATAAAAAAAGCATTTCTAAAGTCTCTGCATAATAATTCTAATTACATATGTATTATAATAATATGTATACAACTAAACCCTGTGTAGGTTTACATCACAACTGAAGTGTGCTCCAGCATGTGAGGATCTTCTCTGATTAAAAAATAGGAACCTTGGTGAAGATATTTCCAATTAAGGTAATACTTGATATGCAACCTTGAAAAGGACTAATCTGAACTAAGTTTAAAAAAGGAAATTGTAGAAGTAAGATTGCTTTTCCAGATGAAGTTACTTAATTGCTATCAAATTATAGTGCAAATTAAGAAAAATGCTCTTAATATTCATATGTTTTTATTTTGCTTGCATGTGTGACATGGAAGGTCTTTGTCTTGACCCAGTGTTGCAGTTTTCTAGTTTGTGTGGCACAGAACAAAACAGATCATTCTGGAGTTAAAGCATAAGATGCCAATGTTCACTTTTAATTCTTCAGATGCTTGCAATTTCCTGTGGTACTCTTGACCACCAGGATGGCCTCTGAATCCTGGGGTGATGCTTATCTTCTCACTTCAAACAGTTGCCAGGACAAAAGACAGGAACAAGGCTCATTCACTAAAAAAGCTAGGTACTCTATGTCCATGTTTGGGAACCTCTTCCCTTCCCTGGTTTCAATAACTTTTCATCCATATTTCTCCCATTCCTTGAATATTTGTAGGTCATGGCTTTCCTGTTTGTAAAGTAAATATATTGCTACAGAGCTTAATAAAACCGTGTGCTTGTGTTGGATTCAGCAAGGTCTTTTGCAGAATATGATTGTGGTCTGGGTGGGTGTGCTACTATATGGGAGGAAGCCTGGTGGGATGGTTGCTGTTGGAGGTGGCTAGTTGGTTGCAACTTGAAGCTGGTGACCGGTGGAGTGCCCCAGCTGTCACAGGATGTGTCCAGTTTAATGGTGTACATGAAATGGAAGTCCACCAGCCCTTGCTCATGGAGTTTGCAGGTGACACCAAACTGGAGGAAAGGGGTGAGCAGTGGATGTGCTTGAGGTCCAGGCTGTCATTCAGAAGGACCTGGACAGGTTGGAGGAGCCGGCTGGCAAGAACTCTGTGGAATTCAACAATGAGRAGGTCAAGGTTGCACACATGGGAAGGAATGTCTCCTTGGAGGGGAAGGGTTCCTCTTCACTCAGCGCTTATCAGACCGCACCTGGAGTATTGCATCCAGTTTTGTGTCCACACCTCACCCCAGTACAAAAGAGATGTGGATAAAACTGAGCAAGTTCAGCACAAGGCTGCTACGATGTCAGGGAGTGGCAGCACTGCCCTGGAGGAGAAAGATGCCTCACGGGGAGCCTGGCAGCAGTGTGCTCCCACTGGCTGGCAGACTATCAGGAAGGGGGCAGGACCACAGGCTATGGTCATAACTGAAGTAAGGGTGGTTCTAACTAGATACAAGGACAATGTTTTTTTCTACGAAGACAACAAAACAAGGCAACAGGATGCCTGACATGGTTGTGCAGTCTGTCTTTAGAGATTTTTCAGTATCTTGACAGATAAAKCAGCCTGGTCTCACGTGGTGGCTGACCTGGCTTGGAGCAGCAGGTTGGACTACATGACCTCCTGCCAACCTGAATGAATCTGTCGAGCAGTGATTCTGTATTTTGCCTTGCAAAATAATCTGTAGAGGGGAAAAGCATAAATATTAAAAATTTAACAGTGCTGATTTCACTGTGGTCAGGATCCCTTGGACAAATCTACAAATGCAAACTTTGCTTCCGTCCTCTTTTCCTCTTCTTTAGATGATGTATTGAGCAGGAATCCACTCTAGGTGGAGAAATGTTGTGAGTAATACCCTTTAAAAAGAAAGATGAGAAAACTAATCTTCAGCCATGTTTTTGGGGTGTCTCTGTAGATTGCTTCTTGTTCAGGACTTGCTGCTGCTGTGTTGTTTTCTGGCATGGGATGGGATTCTGCTTGGCATGAGAAAGGGGAGCAGAAAAAGAAGCAATGTCACCTTTGGGCAAATGGATTCTCTGTTGGTTCTGAAAAAAATGCATCTCTGCGGATCTGACCTTGTTTGAATTGCTGCAAGTAATAGAATTTCCCCCAACTTTAACTGAGTCAGGAATTGGGCTTCCTTTTAATTTTCTAGCTGAACCTATGTACTTCCTTAATTATTCCATTACTTGTAATTTTGGTAATTTTCTTTGCTAAATTTATGAATAAAATTTATGTAGAACAGGACTCTTAGCTATTAATAAAACTAAATATACATTAAAAGAAATAATGATCCAGTCTTGATATAGACTTCTTCGATGGTATACAGCATGGGATGGGAAGCTGTCATAATATGAATGGCTGCTTCATTTGTACCCACTGTAGATACCTCTTAAAAATATTTAGAGTCTGTGTTTCTTTGGAATAATATGTATGGAGAACAAATTGTACAATCGGTTTTTATTTTTTTCTGTATAAGAGAGCCTTCTTGAGGTACAGGAAGAAAAAAATAGGAAATTAACCTTCTACCTTCTGCATTCTTTTATCTTGTTGTTTTTCTGCATCGCTGGAAGAGTCCTTACATCAAATTTCAGCAAGATGTACTTCCCAATGGGAGTTCTGTAGTTCTAGGTGGAAAAAGACTCAACTGGGCATTAAACAGCGATATTAACTAAGTGACGTGGACACAAGGGGATTTTAGACATTCATGGGCTTTGCTTTCACAGTTTTCCTTGTTTTGATGTTGGTTTTTTAGTTTAACTTTTAGACTTTCAGGCTTTCTCAGAGACATTGCATTGCTGCTTGGACTAGGCTTTCTCCACAAGTCACGGTTTCTTGGAAATCAGTCACCTTGATTCAGCTTCTGTTTTCTATTGTAAGATGCTCACTGGCCTATTCTCTCTGCAGTGTTAAGAAAGAAGAATCCTGATGTTGCTGCAGTTATGGTGCACACACCCTGAAGAGAAGGTATGTCAGTTATCTTTACAGTTCTTAGGGTGATAGAGCTGAAAAGCTTGGCAGCACGTGCCCTTTGGGAGCTCAGTGGATAGGTACTGTGCCCTCAGGTCTGAATGCTGCACTGCCTGTAGTTTTGGAAGAGTTTGTGTCGGTCCCATTTCTGTTACATACTGACTTCTGCACAAATAGTGACTGTCGGAGAATAGTTTTGTTGAAGTGGAAATGCAGATGTTGATCAGTACTTGTAGTCCTTTAGCTGAGAACTGATGGTCTGTTGTTTGTCCCACAATTAGAGGAAATCATTGAACAAAATCAGATCTGCAGATGTAGCTGATCAGCCTAGTCCTGGAGGCAGAAGGAGTTACCAGAGGTTAGGAGAAAGGAAAACCGAGTCTCAGGGAGGAACGTTGACATTCTTCTATACTCTCTGGACAAGTATAAAGGTGCCTTTTCCTTTGTTTCATTTGCTGAAACTGCCCTTTGCTGCTGTGGAATCAGAATTTCAGTCTCCAGATTATACAGGTGTTAGCACTCTGAGGTTGTGAGGTCTGCTGTGGAATACCACAGACTCACACTTCCTTCCATACAAGCTTCCATGGTCAAAGGTGAGTGTAGTTGGTGGAAAATTTGAAGTAAGTGTTGGAAGCTGTCCTTAGGGACCATTTCACACTTGGGTGATTCTGGTTTCTGGTGTGAGTGCCATTGCAAATCTGACTGCTTTGACTGTGGGGGACTTCTCTGCATTAGAAACATTGCCCACGAACATCTGATTGTAATGTGGTATTTTAATTACTTTTTTTTTCCCTTACATATCAATTTAAAACTTAGAAAGTGTTGCAAACTTGGTCAGGAACTGAATATATTGCACTATAATAGGGGACCCGTTGCGGTTGTTTTTTTCAAAATCCATGCATTTAATATGATTATTCCTGATTTTTAGTGCCAAACTTAGGAAGTTACTAACTAAACATCTGGAATAAAAGCATGCTACTGTGCTACAAGTAGGGATTTGTTTTTAACAACAGTTGTCCCTTAGGCTCGGAATAGTTGGGGTTTGTCTAGATAGATTGGTTCAGATGTAAGTGGGCAGGTAAACTGGAAACTTCAAAAACTGGAAAACTATCTTTTCTCTTCCAGTCTGTAAATACAAGTAAGAATTACCTGTTCCTACTAACAGTTTGACAGGAAAGGACTGGATGAAAACATCAGGAAGCAGACATGGGAAGTGAGGGCCAGTGTTTTGACCGGAGTGGGTCAGCTGCCTTTGATAAAAGTGTCCAGGAGCTCCTTGGCCTCTCTGCCTGCATCTGCTGTATGTTGGGGACACAGGGAAAATGTGGGGGAAGSAAGGGAAGGGGGGCAGTCTGTAGACCACCACTTTGGTCTACACCAGTCACTGCTATCTCTACCCACATCTGAAGCAAAGAAGGTGCTGAGCACCAAGTCAGGTGAATTTGTTTCACATCTGAATGCTAATGGGAAATGTTAAATTTTCAGCTAGGTAACTCTGAGAGCTTCCTTCTGTCCCTGTGTTTCTGTGATTGCTGTGGAGTCTGGAAGGGTGCGGTTTGAGCCATTAAATAGAGGTTATGCTGCGTTTGAGAAAACAGTGTTTTATGGGGGGGAAAAGCTTCTTATTTTTATAACCTCGGTGTCATGTAGAGTAGGTCAGGACAGCTGTTCAGTTATTCAGGTTCATAATTTTATGGTGGAATACACATGAGTACAATAGCACACATATTTCATGTTTAATAGGGAATTTTTCTATTTGCAGTTTTTTAAATACCTTTGGAACAAAAGCCTAATATTCTGTGTCTTAAAAGCTGTTAAATTTTTTCATATAATTTTGTGTTAAACCAAGTAACATCTACTCAGTGGTTTCAATGTTGCATCTGGAATTCAGTGTTCATTTTGAGGCTGTAGTACAAGTGAGGGACTGGCAAACTGGAGCAAGTCCAGTGAAGGTCACAGCTATGGTTGGGGTGGGAAGAGGTCAGAAGAGGCTGAGGAAGCTGGCTTTGTATCATTTTAAGAAGAAAAGACTGAAGGGTATTGAATTGCAGTTCTCTCCTTTGTAAGGTGGGGTTGAAAAGAAGGTGAAACCAGGCTTTTTTGAGAGGTGCACTGCAGGAGAATGAGAGGTAATGGCTGCAAGATGCTGCAAAGGTAATTCCAGTTGGGCTTATGGGAAAAACTCTTCCTGGACTGTCTGGTTAAGCTCAGGAGCAGGATGCTTTGAGGAGTGGTGAAACCTTCACCTTCATGGGGTTTCATAACCTGAAGGGACAAAGGCCCTGAGCAACCTGATTTAATTTTGTAAACACCTGTCTTGAGTGTGAGAGAACATTCGGAAGTCCCTTTTAGCTTAATTTGAGCTTTGATTTTCACAATTACTGTCTAAATGCACCTGTAAGCTGTGCTGTGTGACTCTGCTAACAGGAGAATCAATGGGGTAAGCACTTGAGCTACAAATGCAGATATACTGTATGCTGCTAGTCAAATTAAATCATCTGCCTTAATCTTGATTTAAACATCTTGCGTTAGTTTCCCTGTCTCAAAAGAAGAGAGAAAAACTTCTCTTTGAAATACGGTGCTTTTAAAGATTGTTCATAAATATGCTGTCTGCTACATAAAATGGCAATTATTTTCTTTTGTTGGGGAGTATTAATGGAATCTATAACACCCAAGCTCTCTTTGCTGCTGCAGGGTTTTTCTCAACATCTAAAAAGGAGTGAAAAATATGTAGAACTTCAAGATGAATTAATGCAATGTATAAATCAACCCCTGAGGCATTCTTAAGTGAGCAAGTGTATCTTTCTTCTTGTGAATAACCGCACTGTTCAGATGGGAGCAAGCAGGTCAGTGGGTAGGACTCTAACACTGGGTCTGTGTCCTTCCTTGACACAATTCTTGTGTAATTTGAAGCATGTTACTGTGAGCTAGATCAAAATGGAAATCAAGCTCTATGCCTCAGCTCTGTGTCTTGTTAGTATTGCTGATGAGGAAGAAATTGATTTTAAAAAATCATTGTCAAAGTTAACTTTGATAGATGTTTAAAAACTTCCGTCAAATGTTTAAATAAAAAACCAGACATTCTGAAAGCCTTTTAACTACTCTCTTAAAGAGGCATTTGGAAAAGGTGCTGAGACTCACTTTCAGTGGTTTGCTGGCTATTACGTGTTTTACACTTGAAAACCTATGCACCGGTCATGAGCAGCTCTAAAAAACAAAAGAAAAATAGCCATTTCTTCAAACCGTAACTATCACTTGTTTTGGCTGACAATTTTGGTGTGGCAGGATGCATTCCAGACATCTGTAAGCAGGAACACGCCTTGGAGCTCTGCAGATATAAATTGTAGAGAGGCTTTAGAAGGAAGAGTGTATGGTGAAAGCACGTGGTGCAATTTTTTGTGTTATAGACAGATATTGTATATGTGGGTGACTCCTGAGCCTTGGCTCTGAAGCTACTTGATTTTGTCTAGGACTGGATTAAGAATTACCAAAGCTTAAGAGAGTTTAAAAGGGAATTTTGTGTGCTTAGTAAATGAAATTGTTGTGAATTGTCTCATCATAATGGGATCTTGCACTACCAGAGTTATCCTTCCTGGCATGTCTGTCCTGATGATTTGTCCTTGGAAACCTAGTGTTAGGGAGGTAAACTGCCTGGTGCCTCCTAGGGTTGGATCCTTTTTTGAAGCTTTTTTTTTTCTATTCACTGTCACTTCTTCTGTAAGTGGCAATTGATTTGACCTCTGTATTCTGATCCATTTAGTTTAATATTTTGCCACTGTACCTTGAATTTCACTGTCTCCTTCAACTTAATCTTTTCATATTTGGTCTATGGAGACTTTCCAAGGACTTGAACTGTTTTGTTGCCAGCAGAAGAGGTAGCTTCTTCAGATTAATATCTATGGGCTACTCAAGAGTAGGACAGAAAATTCAGCATTGTCTGTTCCACTGTCTTTTGTGGCTTTTAGAAACTTACTTTTCCTTCTCAGCCTCATTCTGAAATCTGTCTTTTTGACAGATTTGAGTTAGAGTGAAAATGGGTTGGGGCAGTGTGTGCTTTGCTTAGCATAATAGGTTTTCCTTCCAGATGATACTGAAATATCACTATTAAGTAGTGTTATGGGGAAGGAGGGATGATGTCTCTCACRGGTTCTGGGCTTTGCTGTCTCCAATTGTGTATTCAGTACCAAGGTATGGGAATGCTTTGTAGGGTTATTCTTTTCCTTAAAACATGAGATCAATGTCATTTGAGAAAAGAGAGGGAAAGAGAAGATTCTCAGGAACCTGCTCGCTAGTACTTCACTTTCTTTAGGAAACGTGCAAGTAAAGGGGCTCAAGCAGAGTTTTTAAGATTGGGGGAAAAAAAAAAAAGGAAGGAAAGAAGCTGTGTAAGCTGTGTACAAAGTGTATAGTTAAAACTTGTTATTTCTGATTGCTGAATGGAGAACAACATCATCAAAACGGATAAGCTTCCTAGAATTTTTATCCTTCACCCCTTCATGAAGATTTTGAGATAGAACATGTACTCCAAACAGACATCGAAATAACATGTTTTAGTAATCTGCTTGTGATTGTCGCAGTGGGAACTGCAGAGTAGCAAATAGTTTAAAAACTTCATCTTTCTTCAGCTGGCTTACTGAGATCATTAAAAGAATTGGCTCCAATACTGAGGGCTGTGTACATAAAAATTTGGACTGTATTCATATTGAAGCAAGAAGCCAGGCACATTTCCTCTCTTCCATAATRGTATTAGCTAATAGGTATGAGCTTGGCCAAATTGAAAAGGAGTGTCTCAATATTTGGAAATTGTGTTCATCTACAAAGTATGTTCCCTTCATTTTTGCAGTTTTCCAGTCTGCTAAAGGTGCGGTGGATACACTAGAATGGACACCGAGGATTTCCCTCCCCCACCACCAGAAGGTAATTGAAATAGTTTGGAGTTTAAAGCCAACTTTTTGGTAAGAATTTGAATATCTTTCCAGAAGTGTTTTTACTTCTGCAACATTCCCTTTCCCAGTATCACCCTAAGGCTTGGTTCCAGTGGTATTCTACTGAAATATGAGCTCCTGTCATCCACCCTGTCTTGTTCTTGAACTTTACTTGCTGGTATAGTTAGATCCTGATGGGAAGAAACCTGGAAGCAATTGGTCCTTGAAGTCTAAATCTGAAAATACGTGTTTTCTACAGCAGCTCTGTGTAGTCAGAGCACAGAGACTTATGGAAGAATTTTATGGATGCTGGACTACGGGGCTTGCTGTGTAAAGTTAACAGTGCCCCTTGCCTGCTGTATGCTGGTAGCTGGATGGCCTCTGGTGTAGCCCAGGTTTCTGAGGGCACAAAGGTAGGATCTACAAAGACACTGTGTCACTGCCTTTTGTGTTTATGCTCTCTCTAAGAGAATATTGCATGTGGCGATTTTTTTATCCTAGTTGATTTCCTGTAAGCACGTCATTGTGTAGTGCTTGCTATGACATATTTTAATACTTAACAGGATTTGGCTTTTGGTAGTTGGATGCCGGGAGACTTCATAGAAGTATTATGTGCTTGTTCTGATCATCCCAAAACATAAATTTGTGGAGACAACAGGTTGTGGAGACCTGTGGTTGAACTCAATACAGCTGCTCTTATTTAGCTAGTATAGTTTGTATAGATAGTGATTTTTCTGTAAAATTTTCATCTGTTCGTTATATAGGACAATATTACATATGGACTTGCACTCTATTATATACATTGATACACGTATATATTAATATATATAAATAATATATATTATTGCCTATAGGACATTTCACTTACTGTTCACACAGAACTTAAAGCCATTTGAGCATAAAAGGAGATTTAATCTTAGTTTTGTTCAGCTGTAACTCTTTAGGAATTTGGGAATTGCCATTCTAGATCAGAACTCTGGTTTAGGCACTGCCACAGATAGAGGTCTGTTACTAGATACTACCTAGGGAATTGGGAATGTTAAAGAAGCAAAAACTTCTGAAATCAGCTGTTAATGGGTTAGATTTCTGGCCTGCATAATAATATTGGCAGTTTCGTTTATGCTTTGAGATATCACTGAGGTTATTGTTGGCAAAAATGCCTTGGCTGTCCATCTCCTAATCCATGTGGTCAGGACCCTGAATTTAGCTCAGTTTTGTTTAGTGACAGTTACTGTGAAACTGTCTCTATTGGATAATCCATCTCCAAAGCAATATAGGGCTGTAGGGGAAAAGTCATCCCTAAGGAATCAATATTTCCACTTGAGCAGAGGCTGCCGTTTTTCAAAGACAGCCAATAATTGTGGAAGCAGCTCCAACTTTGTGCAACATTTCAGCTTGTGGGATACTCTGACAAGATTTCAGGGTGACATAGTTCAGTACAATTCCAGAATTCATATTTTTTCTCTGCAAAGCTCTTTGTGACATGTAAAGCTATGTGTATCGTGTCCTTTTTTTTCAGACATGTTAGTTTGTAATGGGCTGGGATTAGATCTATTTAACATAAATTGAGATTCTGTTCTACCTGATCTTGTGTCAATTGATGCTTTTTTTTTGGTGGGTTTTTTTTTTTTTTTTGGAACAGGCTCCCCAGGGAGCAGCACAAAGCCTGACAGAGTTCAAAAAGTGTTTGGTTAATGCTCTCAGGCACATGGTGTGATTCTGGGAGAGTCATGTGCAAAACCAGGAATAGGACTTTGATGATCCTTGTGGGTCCCTTCCAACTCAAAATATTCTGTGATTTCTCTCATCTCAAAAAGCTTTGCCTGAAACTAATGGAACTTGTAGATTTTTTTTTACTTTACCATTGCTAACTCCCTTAAAAACATACTAAAGGGATTATCAGTGAAGATAAATTCTAATAATTACGCTAAGATACACTTCTGTTCACTTCCTAGATAATTCTCATGATGTGGTTTTTTTGGGTGGAAAAGAAGTGAGGATTTTAGGTCTGAGTACGAGTGCAAATACACATAACAACTAGAGGAAGGAAACATACAGTATTTTTTGTAACAGTTGAGGGTTTATTTTGCATGCATGTACACTGGCCACCCATGTGTCTGTTCAGGAGGAGTGACCAACACCTGTCAGTGCCTTCAGACAGTGTGCACACGGGTGGGTTATTGTAGCTTGTAGTGAGGGTGAAATTCCTGCTGGGTGCAGAACTCTTTGCTACACCATAAAAAGAAATTTTTTACTTTTTGCATAATGATTCTAAAATCCCATACTGGGGCCATAGATAAAATCAACTGCTTTTTTTAAAAAAAGTTCTTATGATGTTATGGCAGTTTTTTTGTTTATTTATTTTTTGTTCTAGCAAGAATAGCTGTAGTGCTGAAGGTCGTGTGGATTCCTTTCTATCTACAAGTGTATACCTTGCACTATAACTCTCCACTTTATTCTTGTCAAGTAAGTTTTCTATGGTTTTGCCAAGTAAATTCCCCAAACTTATTGGTATGTGTGTATACAAAGGGGAAAAATAGTAGTAAACCTTCATCTTTGTCATGGGGATGTTGTAAGAATATAGGTGAAAGCTACAGGGTTAAATAATGTCTTTTCATTAGCCGTGGCCATCTGAATCTATACCTTTTTTAAGTTAAGGTCCAGTTAAGGTCAGTAGTGCTTCTGACACTACTTGATAAGGAAGAACTGCATGTGATAAAAGAATGGAATGTAACATGCTTTATTTATTTTAATTTATTGTGCTTATGCAACATATCTGCTCATAGGTGTTTGGACATTCCATTCATGCATTGCTAATCAGGTAGTGGCAAGTCTGTGCTAGTTACCTTCCCTACCTCAGAGCAAATTCGAGTACTGAGTAACTTGGAAAAATACATGCCTGTATGTTCTGTTCTCTAGACTGCTTTAAAGAGAGCTGCTTCTTCTAGCCATGATTAAAAATTTCCTGGTATTTTTCTCTGTATATGTTGAGGGAATGTATGTGTTAGCAACCAGGGAGCAGTTGGAGTAGGGTAGATGCAGAGGCTTCTTTGGCTAAGAGCAAAATCCAAAACAGTACTTCCAAAATGGATACTTGAGATGATAGTGCTAGCTCATGTTCCCTTCTTTAGTGTGTCTGTACTTATGAATTTAGGCATGAAGTGCAGGTATTTAAGATTTCCTACATAAAAGATTTCCGTGGCTATTTTGTGAAATAAAGTAGAGGATGATTCTTGTTCTGTCAACAAAAAAAATTTCTTTTTTAAAAGCTGAATGAAAATGGCAAATTTTATCATGGCTGTAAGTTATAGGTATGCTTTCAATTGGTTGCTGTAATGGAGTGTCCTTAACCAAACCCATTTAGACAAGAAGAGTATATGCTGTGAACTGCAGACTATGCAGGGAGGAATTACAAAGCTGGTAGTTCTGAGAATCTGGAATCACATTGTGCCTCTCCTGTTCACACTGAACAGCTAGGGCTGGAGACTGGATGTTAATGCCAGGATGGTGTCTATGTGTGATGGCCTGTACTTGTGCTATTACTACTTCATTAGGAGATGTCATGTCTGACAGTTTTTCATTCCTCTACTTGGAAAACATCTGGTGATCTTGCAAAGTGGAAGTCCTTTTCTTTAAGTGAGGACTTGAGAGGTGTTTATCAGCGCCTGTTTCAAAAGGAAAACCAGGTTTGTGTGCCTGGAAGGATGGATATCTGACAAACAGCTTCTTGCCCAAGGGAAGCTGGGGGCCAGGGAGCGGGTGTAGTTTCTGTGTCAAGGAGGCTTAGTTTTGCATTTTCTTCTCTGAATATGTCTGTCTCTCACTGTTTCTGGTACCTGGCACTATGCCTCCTATGATTTCTCTGTGAAAACTTTTAGAAAGTACTGAGTGTATTTCCTCATACAGAGTATACTTGCCAGCCATTCATCCCAGTTGTCCTACACCGAGTTGCCTTTTACAACAGTTGTAAGACCTAAAATAAATGTTAAGCTCTGATCTGTAATTAGTTGAATCTATCAATATAGGTTAATATATACTGATAAGATTTGGGGTGTGGCTGCATTGTCATACAGTTCTTGAATCATGAACAGGTGTTATATTTTATTTCCTATTTATAGAAAATTAACACAAATTATATGTTAAAATTTTTAGGTGAAGTACTGAAATTTCAGTATTTGTACAAGGACATTGTGAGAATTAATTTGAATGCATAGTCTTCATCTTACTGCCAAATACTCTTTGCCTGAGAATTAATTGTAACTCTTCATTTGAGAAACATGAGGTGCCCTTAAGGACCAAGTGTAGTGGAGAGCTGGATGTTCACTCACCTACACCACTGTCCCCAGTACCATGGGCAAAGCTAGATGGGAAACCTTGTTATGCTGAAGCTTGGGATTTAAGATGTTCTTCAATGAAATGAAGTTGTTTTTTTCTAAAATTGGAAATAGACTAAGGATATCTCCTAGACACCAATTGTAAAAGCATTTTGTACACCTTTTTATATAAAAAAATCAGCTCTCCAGAGCTATGTGTGGGATATTTCTTTGTTCCTGATAYGGCCAAGGAGGCCAAGGACTTAAATCTGGATATCCTGTATGCGATTGAGTGCTGTGATTGTGTCTTTCCGCAGTTGTTTTTTTGTCATTTCCCTGTCAGGGCCGGAACACTAAAATAGTCCTTRTTCCTCTGTCCCTGAGAAGGAAGTCTGGCCTGAGTCCTTGGGAAGAGTGAAGTAGAAACAACTGTACTCTCATAAAAGTTTCCACTGGGATGACCTTACATATTATAACCAAAAAATCCCCAACCAAAGAAAACTAAACAAAAAACCTCACCAACAAACAAAAAACCACCAATCCCTAAAAAACGAATCCAAACAAAAAACCCACCAACTTACAAAAAAAATTTATTAACTCTAGTAAGGAGCTGCTGGACAGCTGCTGTGTTTTGCTGTAGAGATGAATGTATTTCTCTGCTAGGGGAGCTGCTTTTTATTCTGTATCCTATAGATATTTCTTTCAGATTATTGAGTTACCCTTTGTACTATTTAGTGAATAATTTCATAGTTTATTTAGGTTTTAACAGTTTCAAAAAGCTAATTTTGTGACTGAAACAAGGTGGTTAAATTGGGCTTTTTTAATATCTACAAGAGAAGCATTTGTATGATTTATAATTTAGTTTCTGAAAGTAAAGAACATTGAGGACCCTAGGATTGTATTTATTTACTATGATTGGGAGTTTGAAATAAGAACATTGCTTAAATTAAACTGCAGCTATAAAGCGAGTTGGTCTTTGGCTAAACAATATTGTTAGGTATCTATTTTCAGCATACAGACAGTTACAAATGATTGTAAAAAGGGAGCCAAGATTTCAGAAGAATGAGAACAGAATATGAATTGTAATTATGAATGGTTCCTTGTTTTTGAAACTGGCAATAGCTTGCTGGTGTCTGACATCCCATCTGTAAGAGAACAATTTATTTATTTCTAAAGGGCACATTTCTCTCAGTAAATAAAGGAGAATGCATTGTTTAAGGTAGGGATCAATTATTTTATGTGACAATTCAGACAAGTTGTGTAATGAAGAATAACAAGAAAATTCCCTTTGCAAAAACCATTTATGGTGTCACATGTCACTCCTAATTAAGTGGTTTTTCTTCTAGCCAAGTGTTGAGAAAAACAAAAAATAGAAAGAAAATAAATAGATTAATAACCAGCTTATTTCTGGTTTTAGCATCCACAAAGAAAACATAGATGTAATTGTATCATATTTTATTTTGAAGAAAAATGGTAAAAACTTTGCTAGATGTTTAGAATGTGTTAAGCGATACTACTGTTACAGATTTCTTGGAGGGTGACTTCATTCTTTTGATGGTATTTGATGTTTTCTTTCTGAATAATAAGTTGTAGTTGTTTTGTTGTTTGTTTTTTTTTTTCCTGTTTACTCAGCTGCTCTTTAAGGTGACTTCACTTCACTTGCTAGCTGTGTGCAGGGACAAGGCCCAGACATGTTAATCAGAAAGAGTAGTTGATGATGAGATAACGGACTTTCAGGGGATTGCAGCAAAACTTGATCATTGATCTGTGGTAACTAGTGTTGATTGCTTAAAAAAACACCAAAAATTGTAAAGGAATTTTTGCTGATTTTTGGGTATTCTTTCAATGCATAGTTGTGCAAACTAAGCTCCGAAATTTTAATTTCAGTGAGCCAACATATAAGAAGAGGGTAAGTTATTTTTTTCTATGCTTCTTTTGCCTTTTTAGGACTTGTACTTATCATTAACTGTCTGGGATAAATTGCTGACAAAGAACTGAGGGATTTTTTTATTTTTTGAGTTTTTTATTTCTGTTTCACTGAACTCAATAAATATTCAGCAACCATGTCTAAAGCCTCTGTAATGATTCTACTTTAGAGTTTACAAAAAGATTAACTTTTTTTGTACATTGTTATAATTCTCTTATCTTGTGCATGAGCACAGGTAAAAGCTTATCTGCATTGTAATAACTTAAATAAAGTGGTGAATTATTGAATGAGACATTTATTAGGTGCTAGTTGCTTTTCCTGCGTGGAGGAACTGAAACTATGCCTAGCAATCTGAGGAAAAAACATACTTGATAAGCATTTTTGGGAGAAGACCCTTCCAACGCCCTATATAGATTTTCTTTTTCTTCCTCATTCCAGCCTTGTCACAGTTTCATTAAAATGAATGCAGAAGATGATTTAGTCTGTCAAAGAAGGGTTGTTGCAAGAATACATCTTATTGTTAAATAGTCTGTTGTTGAGCTCGATAACTTTGTTTTGGTGAAAGCATGATAGTTTCTGGATAATCTGTAATGCTGGTAAAGGTTTCTCTAGGGACTGGAAGAGAAGACACTTCTGCTACTGTGCCATGGGGTTGCCAACACTGATGGGTGACTTCCCAGTCTTTCTATTTCCCTGTTCTGTATGTTGGCAGGGAAAGACAGAGGGAAATTCAGGTGCTGCCCTGGGAGCAGTGGATTAGTTCGGTGTAATGTGATCAGACGATCTTAGCAGTCTCCTGGATAGCAAAAGGAGGTAGAAGTAAAATTAACTTTGACTGGGATTTCTGTTTCCCCTATGCATATCTGATAGTGACCCACTCATATTTGCATGAGAAGAACACTTGCCAACTGTATTGGCTGGGATGGAGTTCATTTTCCCCACAGCAGCTCTCTCAGATCCATCCGGCAGTGACTCTGCTGGACATGGGGGAAGCTTCTGGCAGCTTCTCATGGAAGCCACCACTGTAGCCCCCCCAMTACCAAAACCTGGCCATGTAAACCCAATACACAAACCAAATTCTTAACAAGACTCTTCATGTTGGAAGAAGTTCCTTCCTGACTTCCATGTGGACTACCTGAAGGTATGATTATGGTGGTTTGGTTATGGTGGTTTTCTTTGACCAGCGTTGTGGCCAAGGCAGAACTACCTTCCCTCTCCATGGCTAATGAAAGGAGGCAGTGAGAAGGGCTCTGAGGCTGTTGAACTGAAAGGTCCCAAGGAAACACCATTGTTGCCTAGTATCCACTAAGGTGATAGAATTTCTGGTAGAAGACATGTTAAAAGGGTATTGTAAAATAGGATTTCTGATAGTTCAGTGATGTAAGAATTACTGTTTTCATGAGTTTGATTGAATTCCACAGGGGGTTTTTCGAGCTATAACAGGACCTTGCTATGTTACAGCAAAGAAGACCAGGATGTGTTCAAACAGTAATTAAAAAAATCCTAAGAAATGGGATGCTAYAAAACTCCCTCCTCATTAGTTGCTGGGATAATGGATTTGTCAGATTTTGCATATATTACACTTAGTTTATAAATCGGTCTATCTGAATAGTGCTCTTCAGGCTGGGTGAAGGGGTAACCATAGAAATGAGGAGGTGAGAAGCCACCTGAAATCCAAAATATTTCCAATAGTGTCCTGGATTTATAGGACATAACCATTCTGTTCTAGTTTATACATTTTTTTGTAATAAAATGTACGGTAAATTGCTGTAAAATTTAATATCTAGTTTTTTTCCTGGTCCAGAAGTCATCAAGGGGAAAACATAGATAGTTAAATCTTAGTTATTTTTAAACATGTGAACAGATTGCATGCAGTGCTTGGAGTATTAGATGGAGTTATTATTGTTGGGAAAAAGGAACCTTTGGCAGTGTGTCCAAAAAGACAACTGGATTCCTGAAGCTGCGTGCATCTTGTGAGCCCCGCCTGGGCCGTTGCTGTGGAAGTGGGCTGAGTGTATGAATGGCTCCTTGTTAGCATCTGTTGGAAGTCAGATGCTTTCAGGTGCTCTAAGGTTTGAGGGCTGCCTGCAAGTGCTTCAGTTTTGACATTGCTATACAAAGGGTTGTTCAGCCTGGGCCAATGATCCTGGGTTTAGGCATCCCTTTGCTAAGTCTTCTTTAGGTTCAGTCTAGGAAGTGTGTAAAATTGCTGGCAAGGTGGAGGAAAAAACATGATCCAAAAATAAAGTCAAATCCTTCACTAACTTCTTATCCATGTGTCAGCCTGGTAGAAAGATGTTGCTAGACATGATCCAAGACCTAAGAAACTCAAGCTTTTGCTCTGGTTGGCTTTCAGCTTTTTTTCAGTATGATAGTCAGTTTATGTACTTGAAATGTATGTTTGCTTTCTGTAGAAGTGGGATCCCATGCTCCCTGTTTTAAGTCTCCAGGGTGTTTTTTCTGCTGCCTTCTGCTTCATGGGGCTCCCAATTACTTTTGAAGAGCTTTTGGTCCAAGGTATTGTGAGATGAAAGAGCAGTTTTATATTGCTAATTAGAATTTAACAGAGTGTATTAGAGAAATGCGTGTGCCTCAAACCATTAAACAACAATTGCTTCAAAATAAAAGTAATTATTTGGAGAACTAGATATTAATGGTTGATAACAGATAGAAAAAAGAAGTGTAGAGGTAAATAACAAGACAGACTGCTCTCACTGGTGGAAATTTCCTTAAAAATGGTTATTTTTTCATAAATATGTCAGCTACATGATCAAAACTGCATTTCTTAGAAAATTTTTCTGTTTTTTCTTCATATGACATTCGTACCTTAYGGTTAGCCAACATGTTCTGTCCTTGCACTGCCAGAGATGGATATTTAATTTTCTCAATGACTTTGTAGTCTTCTGCTATTAGGTTTCTGTTTTATTAAAGCTCTTTGGTTTCCCTATTGCTTGTGTGGATTGTCTCTTTGGCAGCATGCTGTAGGTGAGTCCAGCAGTTCATGTGCACAGTAGCTGACGCTGAGCTAGGCTACACAGCTGCCATCAGCAGTGACCTCACCAGCAGACATGTCCTACCTCAGGTCAGGTACCTGGTGGCATTTATACCAATTCAGACCGATGACCTCACGGGTACTAAGTGTTAAGTGTATTAGTATTCCTTTAATATTGATGGCAAGCCAGTAGCCTTTAATATAGATAGATGCTTTTTGGCATAGAGAGGGATCTCTCATGTGTTTATACAGATTTCCAAATGACGCCTGTACATGCTTTCTTTACATCACCAGCAAGATTTCTTGGAGAAATTTGAATGTAAGATATGTGTAATATGGTGCTGAGGTGGAAAAGACGTGCTCGGGACCAGGCTGTGTCTGTGTTTCTGGTGGTGGCAGGCAATACCAGTGCCACCAGTGTGCTGAGTATACTGGAAGTTAGAGTAAATGGCCCCAAAACACTGATTTCACTTTTAGCTTCCTTTCTGGTTATAGTGTAGCCAGCACTGAAATGCACCTTGAGCAGTTACGAAGTCTGCTGGTGTTGCTGCTGCTACTCTCTGGACAGCCTGGTTCACGTCTTAATGTTTTTATTTTAGACTTTTGGTTTTTTGCAACTTGGTTCTTTTAAATTTTAGTTGATTAAGGCTTAAAATTTTAGTACTGCAAGTAGTTTGTGAAGTTCAGGGTTTTTTGCTTTTTGTAAATCTTTCCTAACATCCACGGATCTGGGCTTTATTTCAAGGAATGCAGTTTTTTAGTATTAGGCGTTCTCTTGTTAGCAGTCTCTCTGAAACTCGAGCAGGCAGATTCATTACTCTTCTGACTCTGGTTTTGAATTTGTTCTTTTATCCAGAAGAATAATATCTGTTGTGCGTGCTCGACAACATAATTAGTATGTAATGTGTGTATTCTCAAAATACTAAAGAGGCATTTGTACTTATTTCTTTGTTATTTATTTGCAGGGAAAGCCTGTTAATTCATGTGGTTTTACTTTTGTTTCCATCACTGGAAACACTTCTTGCATGAGTGTGTACTGTTTAGTTTGGTTGGGKTTTTTTTGTAACTGTTTTCCACAGAGACTTGTAGTGCTGATGATGTGGTCATGCTTTGGATGTGTGTGCGAGCTGTGTGTAATTAGCAGCGCGCCTGTACCGCAGGGTCCTGGGTTCCCTGCAGTGCCAGCTTAGCACAACTGTGAGTGTGAGGGAATTGAGTCTTTGGCTCTGCTCTGCTTCCCATGGGAAGGAGTGCTTACTCGTGTGTTTTTGCATACACAGTTTTGTCCTAGATGTTTGTTTTCCCTCAACAAAATGACTCTTTCCACCTGTGTGACTGTGTGAGGAGCTGATTTACGGATGCCAGTGGTGTGTTGGTGCATGTCTCGCATGACTTAGAAGTGTCATTGAGAGGCAGTGTTCGCAGAAGCACTTGCTTGTAAAAGTCAGCCTTCCTCCTCCAGGGTCCCTCCTGCCCTGCACCTCGCTGCCCTCTCTGTGCAGGTGCTGGTAGAGGTGTCCTTTGAGGAAGGGCAGAAAAGCGATATGTCAGCTGAGTACCAGAGTGAAAGAATATTTAGCTGCAGTTTTCTCCCCTGATACTGAAGAACTAGTGGTCACAAGTGGGAGATGAGAGTGGGCTGAAAATACCGTGCTTTCTAGCTGTAGGAATGCAACCTAATCAGTGCTTTCAAGCTGGGAGAAACGAGAGAATGTCCAGTGGCAACCGAGTTTCTTACAATCTCTCTGCAAGTTCCTCCTAAATATGAGGCAACTGTTATTTTGCAAAGATTTACAAGTTCCCCAGATCAGGAAGCTTCTGCAGGCATGAGCGTTTCCTAGCACAAGGTTCACCATCCTGACAAATGCCAAGCCTCTGCTACAAAATTTCATCTGAAATAAAAAGTGATCAGCTCAAGAGCCCATTTATCCTTGAGCACAGTCAGCTGGGTGTGTTTGGCCCTGCATGGTTAATTTTACAAAAATAATGGTAACTTTAAAAATTCAGTCATTTCCTGGTATCTGCATGCTTTGAATACTTATTTCTATCTAGTGCCTTGTACACTTACGTAAGGAGCTCGGCAGATTTTAATTGTCTAGAAATGTGGGTCTGTAAAGGGAAGTGTGTCTCATCAGAGAAATCTCTGGAATGAATCAAGGGTCAATAATAAACGCTCAGATTGCTATGCCTGGCAGTTTGTTTTGACTTGTAACCTGTGTAAGTTACCAAATTTTATGATACCTAAAAATATTCTGGGATAGTAAAATTTTTAAATATTTTTTGTGTATTTCAAGACACTCAAGTATTTGTAGAAAGCTGAAACATTTGGGGAACTCAGCTGAAAGGAAGGTGGGTCTTTGCAGTCCTAAGTGTCTTGTTGCAATCCAAAATACATGAGTAAAAAAAATAAATGTTTTAAAACTGCACATTGGAATAAGAGCAGGCAACTCCTGCCGATCTATTTTACGTTCAATTACATTTATATTTTTTCACTGAATAATAATTTGATATATGCCATTTGAAGCATTGTACATTTATTTCCTTCACTGGTCATATGGTAGATGTGACTAAAAATGTTTATTGAGTCTTTTAAATATAATACATGCATTTCCACTTTTTGTTCCGTAGTTCCCTGCTAACTTTAAAAAGAAAATAAAGGAGTACAAATGGTTGTAAAGATGACATTCCTAATTATACAGAAGCCTTACTTCCATTTCCTAAAAATATTTTTCAAATGTTAAAACCTAAAGTATTCACATTTCTTGGTGGCAGCATGCCTGTTTATTCCAGGGCTTCCAGGTTTATTGTTGTTGTGTGCCAGATTGCTGAACTGTTCTTGCTTGGGGTTCTATTTCATACTTCCTTTATCATGGTTTTTCATGAAAAAAACTCAATTGACTTCTTTCGGGTCATCTTGGATTTACCAGATTGCAAGAGGGGACAAACATTTGGGGTGCTTTTATTATTTCCTGTGTGTTCACATTGTATTCAAAATGCACTTGATAGTAAGTGCAGAGCTATTTTGTCTTCTGTGTCTCTAAACTAAACTGTTTAAGAAAACTATTAATGAAACTTCACTGGCTTAATCGGGGCTTTAAAATTAATGTCACTCTTTTAACTCCTTAGCTGTATTACATTGAGCTATAAATAATTTAAGTATAATGAATAGGAAAGCAGATGGTGCCAAGAATGCTTTGCAATTGTCAGAGCAACCAAAAATTGTTTTAATTTGCTTATGCCCCAGCAGGTCTCTGTAAACACAGCCTAAGTGAGCTTGTTTTTGAGGTAAACTTCAGAAATGTCATTTCATTGGATAACAAACCACAGAAAAAAGTCATAAATCTGTGTGCTGTGCACAATTATGAGAGCATGTATTCCTTTTTCTAATTCTAAATTAGTACTTTCATGCTTAATTTAACTTTATAATAATTTTTCCATTATATCAGATTTTTTTTCAGGCTTGAAAACTCCAAATAGAAATTTTTAGAAATGCAAGAATTTCCCTGAAGCATTTACAGAGCCTTCAGAGTGGTATTGCTATAAAATGAAAAAGTTTAACCAATTATTGTGTTCTCATTGCTCTGGTTGGCATGCATAAAGCTAAGGATGTGAGTAGTGGTGAAAGGGCAAATTTGGTTTTTAGTAACTAATTTAATTATTTTAAGTAATTCCAGACAGACTCTGTCATGCTAAGCAGTGTGTGATTATTACTTCAGAAAAAAAAAATAGTGCATTTTGAAATTATCTCAAAAAAAAAAAAGCTGTCCTCTGTGTGTTTTTTGCAAGAGAGAGTGCCTTTGAAAATCCCCCTGCCACTCCACCCCCACTTTTTTCTTTTGCAAGAACAGTTGCCTCAAAATGCACTTTTTGACTTGATCCTTGTAGTTTGCAGGTAAAGGGTAGGAGGAACTGGGGCTTTCTTCATGAGCATGAAATTTTGCAAGATCTGTGGTGGTATTTAGTAGCTGGATTCAGCACGGGTCTAACTGCTGTCTGTCTTCCTAATTGTAGCACTTAAAAAGAGCTTTTGTCTGTGTGTTGTTGCGATATAACACAAAGAACTGTGGAAAAAGTAGATATTTTMAAAAGAGGAATTTGTCTTTTTTGTATGATATAGTCTGTATTTATCTGCAGTTCTGATCAGCTCTGAAGTTGAAGCAAAAAGCTCCCATCCTCTCTTTATTTTTGTTGTTAGAATACTTTTTCCATCAGTTGAAATAGTATGCCCTTGATATTAAAAGCTTAAAAGAGAATATTTTTATTAAATATGAGATGGAAGGGATCTGTAAATTTAAAATGCGAAAGTTTATGCCTGCAGAATTAAGCAAAGTGATGCAAAGCTGAAATACAGTTTTAAAACTTTCTGAACTGAGGATATTTGTTTGTCTCCTGTCTGCCCTTTCTAGTGGACATGTAATCTTTCTTTTTTTGGTCTCTTTTTGTAATCTTAACCAGCTGTCCTATCAGTGATGCAATTAGAACATCTTTCCAGGCTGTAGTGCCCATTTATAGGGTTCTGTGCCTTGTTTATCCATGATGCAAAGTAAGTGTTTTGAAATGAATGAAGCAGGGCAGTGTTAACATCCATAACAGAAAAAAAATAGGTGGCACCTCCAATTTTTTTTGTTTTACGCAAGTTGAGAAAACATCCCCCCACCTTTTGTTTCTTTTCCCCATTACACAGTCAAGCAACAAGTAGTACAATTTGGTCAGATGGATGCTGAATCAGGAAGAATGCCGTGTTTGTATTTAATCAGTTGGAAGAGCGCTGAAGAATTTCTTGCATCTTTCAGGAAACAAAGAATTACTAATGGACAAAGCAAAAAATGAGAAGTCTGACTTCACAGAGAAGAATTTTTAAAAGGCATAAAAATGAAATTAAATGTCCTGCTGCCTCAGCCATAACCCACGACAATAAATGCAGAATAACCCAGTTTTTTTGTTCCTTACTATTTTTGCAATTAGTTCACTTTTTCTCCTGCAGAGAGACTGCATGAAAGACCTTGTTATTTGTGGCTGTGGTAAGATATGCTGGCTCAGCCTGCCTGAAGAAACAGCCTTGGCAGGAATGCTGATTACCATGACAATCTAAGCAGTCAAGAGCTTTGGGGTATGTGGGTTTTATTGTAAAGATAAAAAGTGTGTCCTGGATGGTAGGATAGCTGATAATATCATCATGATTCAGCACATCCAGTCATCTTTGCAAGACTTCATTTTTCATTTTGTGTTACCTGAAGAGGGGGTGGGGCAAACCTGATCACCTTCAGGTAAATTTTTGTAACATATTTGTGTGTTTACATCTTTATCTGTTTTAGGATATAGTTTTATGCCATAGGTACATGAGGGGCTTTAAATCTTCATGGCTTTTCCCCAATAGCATGGAGGGAAACGGCCATGTACTTCTTCCTGCTCCCTCTCCCCAGCCTCATGTACAGTGCCAAATCTGTGGTACAGCATCTTCACAAGCAAAGACAAAAAAACCCCAAACTCACCCTTCCTATCCATATTAGGATGTCATTACTTCAGACATTACTTCTTCAAAGGTAAGAGCTGAAAT
This sequence comes from Amblyornis subalaris, assembly GCA_018881555.1. Lineage (NCBI taxonomy): Eukaryota > Metazoa > Chordata > Aves > Passeriformes > Ptilonorhynchidae > Amblyornis > Amblyornis subalaris. The sequence continues at coordinate 7,870,364 of JACAXG010000020.1, forward strand.
TCAACTCCTCCTTACCTCCACCAGAGTGCACCTTGTGTGTTGTAGTAGGGCTGATGGCATATTACATAAGGTCTTTGGTTTAGAACTATCTCAGATTGGGTTAGGAAAACCAATCTTCTGGTCTCTTATGGGCTATGTGAACTAAGTTATTGTCACTGGCATTTGGACACTTAGGAAAGAATTGACTTAAGAGTTTGAGAAGAAAGGAAAAATGACTTGAAGTTATAAATAAATTCATCTGTAAAGTTTTCTCATTTAAAAATTGGCTGTTTAAGCATTTTTCTAAAAGTCTTCTGGGTCATTATGACAAAAGCAAGGGTATTTGCATTATCACTTGTTAATTTCTTTCCAAGTAATTTCCTTGTTTACACTAAAGGATTTATTGAAAACTGCATGAGGTTATCAACACATCAAGGAACTTCTCTTCCAGTAACCTAAAAATCTAAGGGTTCATTGTATAAGCTTCATTTGTAATGTGGAGCATTTACTGGTCCCGTGAAATCATTATTAAGAGCAAACAACCAAAGTTTTGTCTTTCGGCACAGTTCTAGAGCATGAACCAAAAGGCACGGGGCCAAATGATGAAGAGGAGGACGAGGGAGAACAGTTTGACTTTGATAGTGGAGATGAGATACCAGAAGCAGACAGGCAAGCCCTTGTGCCACCTATTCCTGGTCCTGGAAATCACATAGAGCACCAAGAGGCTGGTGCCACAGGTAAGTCAGCCTGTTGACCTGCACCTCCACTGGGTAAATAGTCAAGACTGGTCACAGGATGCAATAAAAATACTTTAGCAAGGGGTTTCCATGGTGTTACAACCTGCCCCTGAGGGTAACTCAGGTTCTTGTTAATGGATCCCTTGGGGTAGATTAGAGTGAAATGGCACTGAATGATCAGTGTTTGTAAATACACACATGTAGGGTTTATTTTAGAACAAGTTGAGTGCAATGGAAAGCAGCTATGTAGCTGGTTTGGTTATTATTATCTATAGTAATACCACAATATGGAAGCATAAAAATATCACTCACTTAAAAAAAAGGTATAAGGGAAAAGAAAGGAAGAAAGAGAAAGAAAGGGTAAGAGTAGGAAGATACATAATCACCAATCACAGATCTGTGATGAGACTTGATTGAAGTGACAATTGAAAGTCTTGATCTGTCGGGATGGGGGACAAAACCCACAAAGTACAAAGTCTGGTGGGTTAATACACGCTTAGGTTCCAGTGGCAGCACCCAAGCAGTCCCCCTGCAAGGAGGGAGTTTTACACTGTCTTTTGATCACGTGCAGTTCTCTGGTAGAAGGCCTGAGAAATGAGTCTGGGAACACTTGGGTGGTTGTTGATGGTTTATGACCCCTTCTAAGGCAGCTGCCTCTCGTGTCAGTAAGCCTATATGTGAATGTGACCTTCCCAGGGAGGAGGGGGGTGTGTAAGGGAGAGCAGTTTGGCATGGTAAAAGGGACCATCCTGTCTCCACAAGGTCTGCCTTTTACTGCCCTCAGAGCCCAGTTTGTAGCCTCTGGCGGTGGCAAGTTCACCCGCTCTGTCTTATGTAGACCAGAGGTTTGTCATTACACACCCAACAACTCACCTCCTTCTCCTTGTGGGGTTGCAAACCTGGCCTCAGCAAAGCACCCTGGCACCTCCAGAAATGGTCAATTTGTTTTGAGTCATAGTCCAGCCCCTCACACATGGAAATACCATGCAAGTGTTTTGAATATTCCTGCCAGTTACAGTCATGGTAGATCTGACAGGGCAAGTGACCATTGCATGTAACTCCCATGAGGTTTCCCATTCAGGTGTGACATCCAAACCAATGGATTCATCGTMGTCAGTGTGTCATGCTACAGGAAAACTTTATGCCCTTGCTGATCTTAAGGCACATGGATGGCTTGAGATAAGCTGTTTTCACAGCTAAACTTGTTGGTTGCTGATCTTAAGATGTTGTGCATAAAACTAAGTGGAGTTTGAATGTATGAATTTTGTTCATAAACAGAAGTCTTACTAAATATTGAAACATTTGTTATGACACATGCAGATGTTCCCCGTGCTGAGGTGTAGTCTGGAAATTGCTGTATTCTCCTCAAATTGCTAACAGCTGATTTTGCTTACTTTGATCCAATTTCCTTTTGGAAAGGAGTCACTATGCTCATGGCAATTAAAGATAGATAAAGACTATCTATTAAAGACTCTTCAGGTGCTGTGCAGTTTGACAACCTGGAACTTAAAACATCATCTTTCCCTGAGCATCTGTTGCTGACCCTTTTGTGAAGTTAGGCTAACAGTGCTTACAACTCAAAATCATTTGATTGCTTGGGATGCAGTTCTGCAGTTCACTTCAGAGGGGCTTGTGGTTCTGCTGTACCTCAGCTTTTCTCAAAAAATACTGGAAACTTTGCATAACAGAAAATGCATTTTCTAAGAGAAAAACCTGTCAAGGTATTTTCTTGCCCCCCTTTCTTAACATCATTTTCAGGAGTGCTGTTTGAGGAATGTCCCTCCAGTGAACTTTTCCTGTCCTTATGACTACTCCTAAAATGTTTCTTGTATTTGTGTTTATAAGATTCAAATTCATCTAGAATCCAGATTTTAACCTTCAGGATTTAAGTCTGTKTTGACCCGTGTGCTTATGTCAGGCAAGTTACTGTTTTTCCATAGGCATCTTTGTAACTCATCTTGTTTTGATATTGTTGCATTACTCATCTGTAAAATGGTGAGGTTGGCACTACTGTGTGGGAATTTTGAGTCATAGGTTGTAAGCAACTTGCATAGTGAATATCAGGTCTGTGTTTAGGATACTTGCAAAGAGCTATTAGAGCAGCTTGAAGAGGTATAAAAAATAAAACTTTATATTTTTAATTTAATTTTTCAACTAAAGGAGCTGGTAATTTAGGAAACGGTGAGAAGCTGCAAACATCAGAACCTGCTGCAGAAGGCACTCCAGCTAAAGTAAATCCCTACTCAGTCATAAATATTTCACCAATCCAAGACAAGGATCCATCCTCATCTCCAGAACCAAGTCCTCAAGATGAATGTGCAAGTCCAACCTTGTCCGGTGGATATTCTGTTCCTGTCCCTTGTGGATATGCCGTGCCATCTAACTTACCTTTGATACTGCCAGCATACACCAGTCCTGTCATCATACGGAGCGTTTCTGTAGATGAAGAAGGTACTGTATTTACACACCTTACATTATTTGAAGAGGGATCCTTGTTTAACCTCAGGTACCTTTCCTGTATAACACTCAGCCTGCATGAGTGTGGGAATGATTAATGTTAATTCCCTTTTAACATAATGAAATAATTTCTGGAGCCATTGTTCAGTGTTCAAGCCAAATGGTTTCTTCTCATAGCTTATTTTGCTTTTTCTAGGTCCTGGCAAAGTTTCTCTCCCTTTTGCTTTTTCTATATGCATTTCTGTTTGTTTATTTTCCAATCCTTGTGGATTTAGAGATGCTGTGGGATTTTTTTCCCTTGATGATTTGATGAATTCTCTTTGTCTTTTAGTACAATTTTAAGACAGAAGAGGAAACTAGAAAGGGAAATAACTGTGGATTATTACAGAAACGGGAGATCCATTTTCTACCCAGAATTGATAAAGCTGATGGCTTAGTGTCAAGAGAGTAGTAGGAAAAGAAAGCTCCTCATATTCTGCCTTTTCCTTTTTGTATTTTGAATATAATTTTCTTTAGCTATTCTATTATTCTGTAGCTTTCTATTATTCTTCTATAATACCAGCCTTTTTTCCAGCCTTTGCTTTCTACCACCATTAGGAATGCTAATTCCTACTAAAGCAAAGTCAAGTAAAAGCAAATGGTTGTGTGGTCTTTATTACCTCTAGAGGAATATATGTTTGAGAGATAGAATTAAATGCATCAGACATTGTAATTTCCTCTTAACAGGTCTTCTAACAAATGGCTGTGTCTTTGAATTACTTAATTTTCAAAAATGCATGGTGTGAAGAAACTTATAAATTTTTTGGACACGTGTAAAACTAAAAATACTGCAAAGAAGGAGATTATTCTTTAGCAATGAACTAGTAAAATCAGTTTCTTGTGCTAAAATGTGCCATTTGAACCAAATTGACATGTGTTTCCAAGTGTTTTCATTTTTTTTTCTCTACTTGGCAGGTACACAGTCAGCAGCTGAAGAATGTCATTATAATTCTGTAAACTCGGAGGACCCTCAAAATAGGTGATTGCCAGTTCAGCATGTTTTAATGATTTGTGTAACCTTAATGTCTAAGAAAGCTTGCATTTGATAAATATTTTATTCTTCTTGTGTGATGCTTCCATGTTTGTTGGTTTGTTTTTTTCACTTTCTTAGCCCTGTAATTCTGGTTGTGTACCAAAATCAGCACCGGTTGTATGTGTAACTGTGCATGACATTTTTGAAGACACTGGGTTGAATTTTTATAGAGTGATGGCAATGTCAGCAGCAACAGATTGCTGGAGATCTTGCAGTCTAGCCTGCTGCTTTCAGCAGGACCACTGCCAATACACCATCAGATCAACCATGGCCTTGCTGGCTGATCCAAGGATGGAGGTGCTGCAGCTTCCCTGCTGTATGACCTTTTTTCCCCTCCATGTAATGTCCAAACCAAATCCTGCAGTGGACAGTCTGTTAACCATTACCCCTTGATCTGGCATTTAAAAAAAAGAAGGGCCCCAAAACCCCCAAAACAAACCCAAAGAAAAAATAACCCAGATTCCATCACCTCTGTAATTCTCTTTCAGATGGTTGTAGCTGCTGTTGGACAACCCCATAGCATCCTTTTCATCAAACTAAATAAGCTCCGTGTCTTTTAGCTCCTTCCTTGTAAACCATGTGCTTTAGTCCCGGACTTCAGTTTCTCTACRTCTCTCTAGAGGTAGCTGCAATTTCACAGGTCTCCAGAAGCAGGGTGTTGAGAAGCCAAAACTGGACATGCTGCTGTAGGTTCAGCCTCACCAGCACCAATTGGAGGAGGATAACAGCTTCACCAAGCCTGATGGCTCCTGATGTAGCCCAGAATGTCTTTAGTCTTATTTACCATGACAAGCAGCTCTGATTTCACTGTTTTCTGAGAGGATTTCCTGTATTCTGGTGGACGAACTCAAAAGCAAAATGTTTTTATAGATTATAAAGAAAGTGTTTTCAATTTTCTGACTAAAATCGTCAGACTATTATAATATAATATATTATATTATTCATCTCCTGACTACATACTAAGCAACATTTTTGTGTAATCAGCAGCCTTGGAGTGGAATCTAGAAGGCAGAAGGATATTTATTGTCTTATCTTCACAGATGTTTAAAAACATTGTGGTGTAACTTTTAATTCTTTTGTTTTATGGCCTTTTTTTCAAGTGAAGATAACCAGACCAAGAGAGAGGATGATGCCCTGGCCAAATGGGTTGCAGATCCTGCAAATACAGCATGGATGGAAAGTAAGTATCAGTGAGCATTGAAGTATAGCTGTAGAAAAAGGTCAGTTTTAAGTTGTGATCAGCAGTATGTCTGTATCTATGTACACAAGTATGTTTTATAGGAATGTCCATGTTCACTTTTGCTGTATTTTTTCAGATAGGTTCCAGAACCAAACTGTACCAGTTAGAACATTCAACAGTGTAATGAAATTGTGTATTTTACTATAAAGTTAACATTCATTTTTCCGTGGAGCACCTTCTGGAGTCTGTGGAATCATTGGTTACTTTCTTATGGAAGTCATTTGGCTCCATCAATGTATGTACAGTGGAAATAAGCTTCAGTTCAGAGTCTGATCTGTGACTGTATTTGAAATTGCTCTTCTTGTGCAGTACTTGGCAATAAGTACTTGGAGGAGGTGGAAGAGAAGGAATTGCTGCTTTTTCTTGGTGTGTGTGTCATTGACTCTTGGCTGGCAGCTGCATTTTAAACCAGAACAGAGACTGTGTGGTTTGAGGACAGATTATCCTGCCTGCTCTTAGCTGTTGCCACTGGACTAGAGGTTCATCTTACATATTACTTGAAGCGACTGAAGAATTTGCTTCCTCATTCTGCCTCTTAATGTATTATGATGATCATTACATTATTTAGTTTTGGTTCTTTTTAAAAAGTCTATTACAGCTTTTCTACAGCCATATAGTAAGGCAATGAACAGCCTTCGACAGGAAAAGAACATACCATACTTCTGTAAAAAGGAGGGAGAAATATTGTCTGTTGAAGTGGATTTTTGTTTTCAGGCTATCAAAGGTCATCATAAGCAATGCAGATAAAACTGTGAAATTTCACAAGTGCCATATATTGCTTTATGCATTATTGCATTATTTGAATGATCAGATGCACAAGCAAAATGCTAATGGAGAGTGAGTAATATCTCCATTGTATTCATATGTGCCAATATAACCAAAATTCTTTAAAATAGAATAGAATATTTCAGTTGGAGAGAACCTACAGCATCTCAACGGCCTCAACATTTCATGGCTAACCAAAAGCTAAAGCATGCTTAGGACTTTGTCCAAATGCCTCTTTAAACACTTGGTCCCATTCGAATTTTAGGAAATTTCTAATTTGTTTTTTTTCTGCTTTGATTTTAGACCCGGATGAGGTAATTTACGATGATGTGCCAAGAGAAGATTCAGACTCTGAACCAGGTTTGAGGTCTTTGTAAAATTGAAAGCAATGTAAAATGGAATTATGTGCACGTATACTGAACAGATATGTTCATTAAGTACCTAAAATATATGTAAATGGAATTAACATTGTGTCAATAATTGGTAGGTCTTACAAAGTTCAGAATTAAACTAACTCTTGAAAGACTTTATCTCAGCAGGTCTCCTCTACTGCTCTTCTCAGAAGCCGAATTCTGCTTTGTTCTATAGATACTGTTCCAAATGCTTGAGTATTCTGCATATTAGAGAATTAGTGTTGGGTTGTAGCTATAGTGACCTGAACAAGGCAAGGTGGTTTAGGAAACGGGTGTTCTAAATAGTTAAATGATGTATGGTAATGTATCATTGTCATGGTTATAGAGAGCAGCTCTTTTCTTGAAAGTCCCCTTCAGTATGAACATACTTGACAGATGGAAGAGATGGTTCAGAGTGCCTGTTTACCATCCTGACTGTGACTATACAGAAATGTTTTATTTCGGCTTTGGAGTGATCCACTCCTGGTGGTTGTGACCATGTTTGGAGGGGGCAGAATAGATCGCAAAGTAGTTGCTGGAGTCAAGATTTTACCTTTGCTGGGAATGATGGAGTTAGGGCTCAAGAAGCTTATTTCACTGAGTTCTTGCTCAGATTTGTGTGCAGTTTTTGGTTATAGTGAAGTCTGCCTAAAGATTGGTTGCTACTGACTGATTTTGTGTTCGAGTGGATCAGCTTATTGGGAACACAGCATCTTACTTGTCATGGCTCTCAGAGGGTGTAGGTGTTTGATACTGAAGTTGTTAATGATTCAAGCAAACACTTGAGCTTTCTTGTGTGAAAACCATATTAGTCTTCAAAGCTGTAACAGTTTAGTTTCTTGTCCTTAGTAGTGTTCAGGCAAGGTGTTTTACAAATTATTACTGAAAGTTTTTTCATTTATTATTGGAAAGTACCATGTTACATTCATGACTGGCATGCTTATATTACTAGAAGTTCCCTCAGTGGACTGGGCTACTCTAAGCAGGGACATCTTTGCACTTTTGCTGATCTGTCAAGAAACACATACACCAGGCCCAGATGGCTGAGCTGGGTGGGATATGGGATATGGGATATGGAGCAAAGCTCTGCTGAGCATATTGGTCAGAATTTTCACCTTAACCCATAAGACATCAATTAAAATTTTGGTGTTCACTTTGTCCCCAAAGACATTGAAAGATTCTGAGGAAATAGGTAGTAAGGGAAGACTTACTATGACGATTCTTTTAAATTACTCATTGTGCTGGATTACCACTAAGATGTCTTCTTCAGTAACAATATTTTAAGGACAGTCTTTATATGCATGGGGATTTAAAAAAAATTTTTAAAAATCKGAATCTTCCAAATTAAAGTAGAATCCTCTGTGTTAATTATAAAGGATTTAATTAATGTTAATATGAAAATATTGTAGTTTTTAAATCACAGAATCCAGGGTTTAGATGGATGTGTAAAACGTATAATCTTCTTTTGAGTACATATTTTTTCTCTATTTAAATGAAACTTCAATCTTAAAATGAAAGCATAGCTTCTGTTTCCTGAATTTATTATAATACAGATGTAATTGCTGCATCATAACCTCTGACAATAGTGATTCCTGGCAGAAGTGTCCACACTTTTCTACTTGATGACAAATGATGCTGCATGTAGAGTGCATTCCTGTTTCCTGATACGCAATTGACAATAAATTTTCCATTTTGTTTTAAGTCAGTTTTATGTACTTGACATCTGTGCCAATGGAAAGACCTGTGTCTTTAACAGAAGGTACTTTGGTCAGCATTAGCAATATAGCTTTGAAAAGGTTATATCTTGAGAAGGTTAATACTTCAAGTTCTTAGACTAAATTATGAGCAAGGTAACCCCCAGATGTGGGAGGCATCTAGTGACTGGTGGTGATGAGTCATAAAATACCGTAGCGTAACACGTTTCTTGGTACTTTGGTCTGACCTGTTCTGCTCGAAGTAGTGACATTTTTGTTTGATTCTTGCAATGTTTTAGCATTTGTCATTTGAGCTGATGTCCCTAGGGACAAATGGCAAGCTTACAAATGGAAGGATGATGCTTTTCAGTGCAGATGTGTGTTCACAGCTACAGTTCAAACTTCCTCTGAAGTTCTAAAACATGTGAGATTTGGACATAACAGTGACATTTGTGTAGCGCATGTTTTTCAAAGGATCATGGCGTGTACCCTTAACACTGTCCTCTTTTAAAAGTCTGTTTCAACAAAGACAACCCACTTTGGCTATTTGAATATTGGATTTAATTAAGAATTTTTAATGTGCATACAAAAGTTTGTACAATTCTTTATAGTACATCCTGAACAAGTTTCTTGGTGTTCAAACAAATAAATTTCAGTGTGGCTTTTGTTATTTTGGTTTAATTCTTGCAGAGAAAATGATTTATGATGATGTTGAAAATGGTGATGATGGTGGAAACAGCTCATTGGAATATGGGTGGAGTTCAAGTGAGTTTGAAAGCTATGAAGAACAGAGTGATTCTGAGTGTAAAAATGGAATTCCAGGCTCCTTTTTGCGAGGCAACCACAAGAGACATGTATGTATCCTGCAGTGCTGCTCARTCACTGAGGTTATCCTGGTTTCCAACACTTACCTTTCTCACTTGTATTTCTTTTCTCCTCAATTCAGTTTCAAATGCCAACAGCATCTTTTTAAGGAGATGTGAATCAGTCTGGAAGTGACAGTACACAACAAAATCTAACAGGGAAAAGAAGAGATGAAAATATTAAACAGAAGCTTCTTACAAAAAAGAAAAAACTCAAATTGGATAAAAATGAAATTTAAAATGAGATTATTTTTGCTTGTGGGCAGTTCCTCACTAACTTTTCTTTTGCAGTTGCTGGATTAGTGTAAGTGGTAAATAAATGTGGAAAATAACGTGAATCATAAATGGGGACAAGCCTGACAAGAATCGAAGGTCTTGGATCTTTAGGTGCTCAAAAGTTACAAAACTCTTCACCAGTGTTCCCTACCTTTCTGTCTTAGATCTGTATCACTTTCATTGTTTAACAATGACTGAGCTTAAAAAGCAAAAGAAAAGATTTTTATAATCAAAGACAATTCTACCTGTAAGGAGAGAAGAGAGGTGGCATGATTAAAGTGATCCGTCTGTGACACTTCTCGGGTCTAGTATCTTTGGCTCCATCTGTTCTCCAGGAGGCAGGAAGACACAGGTGACAGGGCTGCCTGCCCTCACTGCATCTTTCCCATTGCACAGGGAAAGAAGCCCCGGGCTCCTGTATTCTTGTTGCCTTGGCTCCTCTTGTGTACTCTCTTCTTGAGAGGCCCCCCCCCCGTGTGTGCTGAGTAGGGGCAGACCCCCAGGAGGCACTTGGCAGCTGTGTGCTGTGTGCTCCTCAGCACCCCATGGCTGGAACGTGCAGGGCTTGCAGACAGGGTGTTATTTCATGGGACCTTTGTTTTCATTTTGCAGGTTTCTTATCTTGATAACAATAAAAGCCTTGCTGTCTGTGTTTCCCTCCAGTACATGTTATCTGCTCTCCCCCCACCTCCATCCTTGCTGCCCATCCTTTGGAAATCAGGGAGTGAGCAATTAACTGCAAGACTTGAGCCCAGTCAAATCTGCACTTTGTAAGCGGAGTGCTCATCCTCTGTTTTTGTGTTGGTTTTGTTGTGATTAGAACTATCTTAAGMTATTGCAGCTATTTGTTAGGGAGGTTTTTTTTGACAAGACTGAAGAAATTGAGTTTGATTATTTTTTTGTTTTAAATGCCTTGGAAGAGACTAGGAAATTACTTTGCATGTGAGTGTGTAAGTCTTAACATGGCTGCTGGCTTGTTTTTTTTTTAATCTTTTCCTGTTATCCCTAGCTTCAGCTTTGGCCATAGTCATAAGAATCTATTTACATATATGCACAAAGCAAGGTTTAAAGCCATTTTTTTAGAACAGTTGAAAGTATACTTTGATCTGTCACAGGAAACTGTTGGCAGTGGTTGARTGTGATTATACGAGGATCAAGCAGTGTCTGAGCAAGAGACAGAGGAATGGTGAGAGGAGAGGGGCGTGCCCTTGGGTACTGCCCTGCAGATGGCTTTTTCAGGCCTGTGACAAAAGGTTTTGGGGATTGCCTTGTAAGGATGTGCATGAAGAGGTGAGGAACAATTTAGTTGGTGGATGGAAAAATCAGAGAGGCTCTTGCACCTGGATGGGTTGCTGGGAGGTGGAGAAATCAGGAAACTAGAGAAGGGTTTTGGCAGAGAATGAGGAAAGACAAACTTTAGGATTGCTGAAAAAAACCTGCAACAAACAACCAAAAAACCAACAAAAAACCAACCAACAATAAGAACACCAGCAAACCAACTCCAGCCCTCCCTGCACTGGCACTTCAACATGAGCAGAAACTACTCTTCTTTATATATGTTTCCTCTGTATCCATTCCTTCCACCAACTCTCACTTCTCCTCAGGTCTTGTGATGGATATTACAGTATATTCCCAGCACATCACCTTCTGTAGGCTTTCAGAACCTGTGAGGGACTTGCCTTACTTATTATTTTAGTGTTAGTTGAAAAGCATGGCAAGGTTGGAGGTGGGACTTTTAATTTTAAGTGCTGGTATGACTTCCCTCACCTTTTCATTATGATTCTTATTATTTTATTTATTTACTAATTTATTTTAAGATGGGAAGGTTTTTATGCTAGTAAATGTTTCTAGTCTGTGAACTAGATGCTATTCTTTATTATACTGCTGTAATGCCAGAATCATCAAGTTAGGGGTAATTGCATCCTGACCCAGCCTAGTGGAGCTACGTGCTGGGCCTTCTGCTTTGTTTTCAACTCAGTAGGCCTTCTCTTTCCTGAGGCTTTGATCTCTTGCCAAATAACTCTGTTGACATCAAGCTGAGGGGTTTTCCACTGAACTTCTATTATAGGGCACACAAAATACTTTCCTTTTTTCCTTTTCTGGTTGCATTTTAACCTCTTTTATTAGCTTTATCAAAATGTTTAACAAATGATAATTAGTATTCCAGAGCATTCCTTTCACTGTGATAGTTTCCTTACCTTGCAAATTGGTATATTCATGTACAAAATGGTTACACCCAAGGTTGTACAATGTCGCTATGATGCATGTGGAAATTACAAGACCATGCATCCTGTTAGTGTCTCCTCACCTGACTCGCTGCACTGTCAATCTCCATATTCTCAGGTGCCAACAATCTCCACAGGTTCATCAGTCTTTGAGTTTTCTTCTGATTCACTGTTTTGGAGGATAGTCTGAAATACACTGACTAGGGTGTGTGCTCCAGTGAATAATGCTCATGGTTAAAGCTGATGCTTTGTTTCCATGTGGTTTTAAGAGATAGGCACAATATAATTAATATATATAACAATACAGTTAGCTTAGCCTAAGTGGCTTTGTCCGTGTCTTTACAGAAAAGCACCTGGCGGGGTTCAGTTGTGCACAGGAGTGATGGTCTCTTCCTCGGACTGGAGCTCCCCTTAGTGGTAGTTTCCCCTTAGTGGTAGTTTCCCCTTAGTGGTAGTTTCCCCTTAGTGGTAGTTTTCCCTCAGTTGTTTTTGTATCTGGAAGCAGATGGGGCAACATGCATGATTTATGTGAGTGCTTTAGCATGAAGTTTTCACTACAGAGTTTTGAAAAGATTGTGTCTTTTTATACACTGTAGCTTTCTCATGACCTAACGCGTTTAAAGGAGCATTATGAAAAAAAGATGAAAGATTTGATGGCAAACACTGTGGGAGCAGTAGAGATTCAGCAACTAAAGCAAAAACATGAGCTGAAGGTAGTGTAGTTGATTTTTGTGACTAGCTACATTTAAATAATTGCTTTTCCAACACAGGCAATGTTGTCTTTTAATAATAGCTTGAAAAAGTAGACAATAATTTGTATGAAATGAATTCTGAATGTGCCGAATTTTTATTATGCAGTCTTAAATTAGAGACTATAATATTGCTATAGTCTTAAAAATACTTGGTTGARGACCTTTTCTCATGCTTACTTTTAATGTTAGCAGTCTCAGAAAATGATAGGGCGTTGTCTTTCCCTGCTGACTGGTGCCCTTATCCCAGAGTGTGAGCCAGGTGTACAGCCTGAGTGCCTGAGACCTTGGCTCCATAGGGCTAGCCTGGCCCTGGCTCTCCAGCCACACAGGATCAAATTGGAAGTCATAATTTCCCTGCTCTCCATTCTGCATGGAGCTAGTATGAAAAGACTGGGTTTTTGCTAAAAGCTTCATCTCAAACCCAGAAATTGCCTGATTTCAGACAGCTTTGTTTGTGTTCTGACAGTAGTGGGGATTTTTTGTTGCGGTGACATTTTGGGAAAGAAAAAGTACAAAGCAGGTCTTTTAAATAAACATTTTCTAGCAAAACAGCACTTCCTTTTTTTTTCCCATGAAATTTCATTTGGCTGTAGTAGTGTACTATAAGATTACAGAACTCTTAATTAAAAGTCAACATATTTCTTCAATGAATGAAATTATTAGTTGTAACATTTTTTTCATGACAGTGTTTGTTTAAGAATATAGTTAATGTATAACTGAGTCTAGGGGATTATCTTTTGGCCAGAAATACTTTGGAAGAGTTATTGGGACATTAAAAGATGGACAGTGACGTGGTCATTAATGACCTGTGAGTAGTAGGTATTTGTTGCATGACATAACATTTGAAACTATTTTGAGTTTATATGTTTGATACAGAAGGGTTCTTAAGCCCTTCTGCTAATTTAGACTTGCATACGGTACTGCCATGAAGTAAGTCCCTGTCTCCAGGTTTTATTTTGAAATACGGGTGCTCGGATCTGAGCTTTGATGTTTGTCTCTACTTATTATATATTCATTTGACTTTGGACTATATTGATAGCCTAAAAGTGTGCAGGCTCAAATGTTTTCCTGTTATTCACTGAACATGTAGACTGTGTTTTCTATCTTACAGATGCAAAAGCTTATGAGAGCTGCTAGAGAAGGTACCAAAGATGGACTCGAAAAGACAAAAGCAGCTGTGAAGAAGGGTCGTTCCTTCATTAGGACAAAATCTTTCATTTCTCAAGGTATATGCCATTTATAGTGTTTCTCCTTGTCACTTTCTCTAGTAGTTTCTGAGAAAGAAAATGAATGGCCTAGCGGATTTTTGTACTGGGAGCTGAGAGCTAGAGGCAAGAAACCAAATTTATGTCAAAAATGTATGGTATAATACTCAGTTCAGATGACAGTATGGTCAATACGTCTTAAGTAGTATTTTATGTTTGGGACAAGAACCTGAGTGACCTGAGAAACCTGAGGACTTGTCATGATCTCTGACTGCTTCTCAATTTACTTAATTCACAGACAGAATATAGAAAGGTTCTTACACAAACTTTAGCAATCAAAAACTGTATCCTCAACTTCTTGCAGTTGAACAGATGAAAATGATCTGCAGGGCAGTGTTACAGTGGACCTGGCATTCCTTCTTATATTTCTAGAGGTTAGGTAGCAGAGACAGTATATCTGTGGATGGCTGAATCCCATAACCACTTTACAAATCGGCAGGGAGCTAGTGACAAATTTGTTAACTAAACTCATTAATTTCTCCCAGCCATCAGATCTGCTTCTCCTACTTCTCTTTTTGTTCTAAGACAGTTTCTCCTACTGTTCTTTGTCTCCTTTCCTCATGTCTGCTTGTTTGTCTGGGTGTGTGCTGCCACCTATCAGTGCACTTCGGTGGTGCTTTTTCAGTAAAATTTGTTCATACAGAGCAATGTGGAATCCCTCGCTCCTTTCTGATGAAAGCAAACATTTTGCTGAACTTGGCTACTTTAGTTCAGTTATGGAAGGATGTATGGAGTCTTTTTAGCTGGATCTTATTATGGGTGTGTTCAGTTTCTTCCCAAGGATCATTTATTTTAAAACTACTGGCTCTGGAGCTGCAGTGCTTTAACCCTGGTTGTCATGTCCTGCCCTCTGGACAGCTCTTGGCTGTGTGGAGGGAGTAGAGGTCAAGCAAAAGATGCATAAGCTGTCTCCTGCTGTGGGATTTTAGGATGCCTTTGAAAGATGTTCTGTATTAGGGCACCTATTAGTGGTGGTATTTATGTGATTTCACAGATGATGCAGAACAGCCAGGAAGTTTTTTTTGTTTGGTAAGTGAAAATGTATAGTTACTGTGCTTGGATGATAGGGCCTCTGCATTTTTGGTTTTGTTTTGCTGTTTTCTTCTTTCAATCCACATGTAGAAGTTGACATTTTGGTTATTTAATTGTAGATCATAGATCATCATGTCTGGAAGAAGAAGAGCTAAATTTATTTATTGATGTGGACTGTGTGCATACAGAAGCAATTATGACTCCTATGCCTGAAGGATTATCACAGCAGCAGGTAGTATGCTTTGGAAATACAGTCTTCTGTCTGTTTTTTCTCCCTTCTGTTCTATGCCAATGGCTCTTAGGTGCCTTTGCTCTTTAAACATATTGGCATTTTACTTAAGTGGACATGAAATTCAGAACTGAATCAGTAGGTTTTTGAAGATTGATGTGTGTGCATATAGTTGCACCAGTCCTGAATTCACCCAGAGGTACAAAATGCTGGTTTGCATTATAAAATGGTGGTATAAGAAGAGGTTTGTTTTACCTCTTACTTGGGTGAGGTTTACTTTTCTCTTGTGTTTAACAGAGTGAAGTGCTAATCTTGTAACAATGCAACTACCAAACTGTGTTCCATTGCTGTAAGATTTTATTATAATGTGAGATTTCAGCATCGGTCTGTATGCTGTCTTTCCTTCTTTCAAAATAGGAATTTGAGTTTCACTGGGATGACTGTGTAGGTAATTATAAATAAGTTTACCCTCTTTTGCAAAAAAAACCCCAGAGTGCTTGTAGTTCAGAACAAACTAGTAATAGTTGTATAAGTCACGACATATGTTGCTTATCTGCCCAGGAGGAGCTGTCCAAGTGGGCAGAAATGGAGTTAGGAAAGCCAAAGCTCAGCTGGAGCTAGTGAGGTGGGAGAGGCAATAGTGAAGAGTTTCTTACGTGTGCATTGGCAACAAAAGGAAGCTGAGAAAAACATGATATGCTGCTTGGTGTGGCAGGGACCTAGTGAGAAAGGGTCAAAGACTGAGGTACTCTGTGYCACCTTTGGCTCAGGTTTTACTGGTGAGGCTTGTCCTCAGGACTCAGTCCGTGAGCCCAGAGGCAGGTCTTGCTGGGGTGAAGCTTAATCTGCAGTTGGGGGAACTGAGGCCTTTTGGATGCAGAGGTGTCTGTGGGACCAGATGGGATGGATTTAAGGATGCTGTGGGTAAGGCCTTTCTCAGTCATCTACGATCACAGTGATCAGAAGACCGGGAAAAAGTGTCACACTCTTACCCACAAGAAGGAGCACTGAGTTTGGCGTCACCTCAGTCCCAGCAAAAGTGGTGGAGCAAATGCTCTTGGGAGCTTATATCTGGGTTCAGTAGGACAGGAGGGTGAGTGGGAACAGTCAGCATAGATGGACCAGAGTTCATTTGTGCCTGACCAGCTTGAGCCTCTTTGAGGTGACTGGCTTGTGGGCAGAGGGGAACAAAGTGTGTCACTTTACCTCTGCGTTAACAGGGCTTTCAGCRGTCTCCTGAAGTATTCCTTTACCGTTGTAGGTGAGATACTGTCTGTGTGGGTGGACTAAAAGGTGGATGGAAAACAGGTGAGAACACCATGCTCAATGTAGTCCGTGGTACAAAGTCCAGTGGGCAGCCAGTGTTAGTGCTGTCCCTCAGGAGCAGATACAGGCCCGAGGCATTTAGTGCCTGTATGAGCGATCTGGATGCCAGCTGCAGTGCATGTCTGGAGGTGACACCAAACTGGAGGGGTGCCGCAGGCCTGTGTGGGAGCTTGGCTGCTGGTTCAGCAGGGCTCTGGTGCACAGGAGGACCGGAGCAGCTCAGTGGGAGCCGGTGCAGCCCTGGCTGTGGGAGGGGGTCACAGCCCTGGGCACCCCGGGCCAGGACCCCCTTCCAGCCCAGCTGCCCTGTCACAGCGGAGCTGGTCTGTGGACGTGCTGTCTTCAAACAGCAGGTGGCATGATGGCTTCTGTTTAAATCCTGGTGCCTGCAGGTACTGGGGCTGGGGCTCATATCTATTGCAATAACCTGGAGCCACTATTAAATGTTCTTTTTCTGTACTATAGAGCCTGAAATTTTTATTTCTACAGATGTTTATTCTTTTCAGAAGAATGAACTGTGACTAAAAGTAGGATTAGTATTCTTCGCCAGAGCACTGATCACTATACCAAATAAGACACTGCTAAATCCATTCTAAACACAGATTAGACTCAACTAATTTTATTATATCTATCTTTAAGCAAAGCCTCAGATAATTTTGACGTCCTCCTTTGAAATGCCAGTACTAGAAAGAAAATTCTCACACAACTTGCATTTAATAGTGCAAAATACAACTGTGGAGAATTTAAAGGCAGTCATGGTGGAGGAGGCCATGGGGTTCTGGAGCATAAAGAAGCAAGTGCGAGATTTGAGTTTCATGGTCATTTAGGCTATCTTAAAATAGTAAAAGAAGCAGTTTTGCCTTCTCTTGTAGTTGTGGAAAGTGGTTTGATCCTGTGCCTGTGCTCATAGTCCCCCTCATAGTCCCCCTTTCGAAAGCTCTGGGATGACCTGGGTTAGGAAATGGATTTGGGTGAAAACTGATCCTTATAACCAGCAAGAAATCTCATCTATGGCAAGACGCTTAAATTCTACACCAGACTGGTTCCCCAGTCCTTCCTGTCCTGTCACCCACACGTGCATACAAAGTGCGTTTCAGTTGAATTACAGAAGCAGAAGGTGGAGAAGGAGGTGTGATAAATAGCCTGTAGTTTGTTAACATGAAATATGGTAGCTTTTCCTGAAGCTCTTACAACTCTGTCAATGCATATAAATATAGATGAGATGAGGGTTTTCATTTATGCATGGTGATGCCCAAAAGAGAATGCTGACTTGGATACTTTCTCAGTGGTACAGTTTCTATGGCCTTACCTTTTAAAAGATAATTAGTATTTGCTTGTTTGCCCTTCATGTTGCTCTTAATAAATTTATAAAACATATCAAAAATTAAAATTCATAACTAATTTTTGAAAACTTGTTACCTATTTTGTTGCAGCAATTCACTGAAGTAGCCAGCATCATCTTGTACCTATAATTGTTTCCATTAATACCTACATTTATACATCTAAGGTTCATAGGATTATAGAATATTCCGATTTGGAAGGGACTCACTAGGATCATCGAAATCCAACTCCTGGCCCTGCACAGGACAGCCCTAAAGATAGCCCCGTGTGCCTGAGAGCATTGTTCAAATGCTAAAGTTAAAACACAAGTTTCAAAAGTAGAGCTTGGAATAGCAACAGTCAGAAAAAATTTACAGCTATAGACACAATAATTGTTGTGTTCTTTAAAATAAGTAATTTCAGAGTAATAGTAAATTTAATTACTTTTTAAGAGGTATAGTATTATTTTATTGCAGTTCCAGTATTGAAATTGCTTTGTATTTCTTTTGTTTTATTAATGTGTGAGTTTTATTGTCACCATTTCCAGCTATGATGAATGTGTTACCTGATTAGAGCTTTGGACAAAACTTTGTTGTTTCAACAGGTTGTGAGAAGGTATATTTTGGGCTCTGTAGTTGATAGTGAGAAGAATTACGTGGACTCTCTCAAAAGAATCCTGGAGGTACCTTAATATCTTTTGCATTTTTTAACTTTGAAAATTTGAAAAATAACCAGATCATTAAAGAAGCTGTCATATGACTCACACAGATTTTGCTACAGATGCTTCATGCCAAATGTTCAGTGATTTTGTGTGTACTGTCGCATGAGTTGGTTTTTCTGCTTATAGAAGTCCGTTTGTTTGTTTGTTTGCTTACATCAGTTTGCTTTTTCTTTCTCCCACAGCAATATGAGAAGCCCCTTTCAGATATGGA
Source organism: Amblyornis subalaris (assembly GCA_018881555.1). Classification (NCBI taxonomy): domain Eukaryota; kingdom Metazoa; phylum Chordata; class Aves; order Passeriformes; family Ptilonorhynchidae; genus Amblyornis; species Amblyornis subalaris. Next base: position 7,888,920 of record JACAXG010000020.1, read on the forward strand.
ACCAAAATTGCTGAGTGAAAGAAAACTGAAAATGGTCTTTTATCGAATTAAGGAAATTCTTCAGTGCCATTCAATGTTTCAGATTGCGCTAGCGAGTCGTGTATCCGAGTGGGACTCTGTTGAAATGATCGGTGATGTCTTTGTTGCTTCAGTAAGCAAACGTCAGAACTGATAACCTGTTTTTATTTTAGTCTTGTTTTTCCATCTCCATATCTCTCTAACTTAGCTGCTTTTTTCTCCTATTCTCCAATGCCTGTGGCAACTGTCAGAGTATGAATGTACCATGATAAGGAAACTGACACCAACGCGTCTTAGGCTTGGTGGCAGATGCGAAAGGATTGTGAGCAGAGTTTTCAGGCTTTGATTTGTCATTCAGACATTTAGGTAAACAGTTTATTTTTATGAGAAATTAGAGATTCACAAACCCACCAAAATTAAAGTGAGATTGAGGCTCAGCATCTCTTAAAAAAATGGGTAATCATACCTAGTAGTTTGCGAGTAGAAAGAAACCACAGTAGGTAATGTCCTGAATTCCTGAGTTTGAACTGAGATAGGGCATTGATAAGGAGTATTTGAAAAACTCTATCCCATCATTAGTGGAAGTCCGTTCACTAAAGGACTGAATTAGCTATTGCTTTAAATTAGAGAAAACAGGAAGTGGCCTTGGTTGATAGAAAGAATTGTTCACCATGAATGTGTGGCTGGAAAAGGCTGCCAACGTTCTGGCTTGAGTGCTTTGTTTTGTTGCCACCCAGGTGCTGGAAATTAGCACCTTTTTATGGCTGCTGTAAGAGAGCTGGGATCTGATCACAGTCCACCCAAAACGAAACCGTTACTAAAGATTTGTTGTTTAAAGCAAACCTGACTTGTTTTGACTGAAGCAAGTTAGGTAGTGTTAATGAGACCAGCTCTGCAAAAGACAAGGACAAAATTACTAAGAGGGCAATGGGCAGTGAATTTACCATTCCGATGACTGTTTGCAGACCGCACAATCTGTCTGCTTTCTTGGTAGGTCCTTGCTAGCTGAAGTCAAGGCATAAAGGCCCTGGGACTTTGCTAGTTCACCTAATCTGGAAGACAGGCAGCAGTGAGATGATCAGGGAATCTCAGCTGCCACTTTGAATCTCTTCGTTTGCCCGTAGTCCTCAGGTTCTGCCCTAGTGTTCTAGCCAAGATGAAGCAATTTCTGTAAATATATTTCTTGTAATTCACAGCTTTTATATCTTTATGTTTCCAACCTGTCTTCTGCAGAGAGATTATTTTGGGTATCACCACTATTTCTGCATATCCAGCACTAGGCCAAGCAAAGCCCTTAATTCCAAGTGAGGCGAGTCCCTAACAGTCAGAGGTCTCGATAACTGTGCTTGCAGAGGTCTTTTGTATTTATAGTTAAGATTTGCCCTTTTTTCTTTTCAGTTTTCTAAATCTATGGTATTGGATGCATACAGTGAATATGTAAACAACTTCAGTACAGCAGTAGGGATTCTCGAGAAATCTTGTGCCACCAAACCTGCCTTTTTAGACTTCTTAAAGGTGAGTTAATTCAATTGTAAAACAGCCGTGCATATGGTATAGATGAGAAAGTATGAGTTATAAGTTAGGGGGAAATTTGACTGCTGATACTGTATATTTTCTCACTGTTTTTATGGACTTTAGGTTTACGTTTTATGGGTTTGGCATAAAAAGTCACCAGAGGATTCCCTTTCAGGATTATAACATGTTGTTAGATCTGGGATATATTTTGAAGTGCACAGGAGTTTTATTGTCATTCAAATCAGTTTATTGGTGTTTGCATTACTGTACTTGGCAAAACATTGGGATTCTTCCATATCAAGTGAGCTTCAAATAATAGTTCACCATATGAAGCCACTTTTTTATTTAGAATTTATTTTAATTCTAATTTGTTTATTGTATTGTGAAGAGTAGTGTACCTGGATTTCCATTCCACAACAATTTCCTAGTATTTTGAAGATCATGTTTCTGGTTTGGGGTTGAAATTGGTGATTTTTATGCAGAATGCATACTGCCTTAATGGATATGATGCTTGTGATAATGTGTATGGAGAGCCTGGTATATGCAGCAGAAGTGCTGTGAATCCCTGGGATTGACACCTTACAGAGGGTACACAGAATCTATTGCAAGGCTTTTAGGCTGTCTATGACACTGTTGAGAGGCTGAAAGCTCGGCTTGTCTCATTCTCCAAGCGTCCTGGATTGAGTTGTGCCTCTCAGCGTTGTCACCCTGCCACATCTATTGCAACGGTCCACAAAACACTAAAATTGGGTGCCTAGTGCAGCTCTTAAGTTGCCTAGAAAAGGGTGGCAGGGGTTTGTCTTCAGATCTTAAAATTAACTAACAACTTTTTGGAGTGTGGCCAGCACTATGCAGGATGCTACCCTGGAAGCCTTCAGGACAATGAAGATCAGACTCTCTAGTGAGCTTGTAGTCACTTCATACTTCTACTGTTAAAAGCATGTTTTTCCAATAAAAACATAATCCATACCTCTCACTGCTTGTCAGTGCCACACTGGTTCTGCTTGGAGAACCACAGCCAAACTCTGATGATAGATGACACTTCTTTACCTTTACTTTTTTGTTTGCCCACTAGCAATGAAGATCAGAATCTTCACTACTGCTGTTTAGGGAAAAAATAGATGTTAGTGGAGATAACTATGGAAATACATTGTTGTGAAGCTGATAGTTGTACCAATACATGGCAATTTAAGCACAACACCAGTTTAATATTGTTTATATTTGCTTTGTTTTTAATATTGAGTATTTCCTCTAATCTTCCTATTTCTGGCCATTTCTGGCTTTTCTGCACATGCAAATGAAATTTGTCTGATTTTATCTGCCATTCCTGGTAAATGAAATCATGGATTCTTACATTTTTCTTTCCAAAGATAAATCAGCATCTTTTCCTTAGTTTCTTCTAATAAAGAAGATGAAAATCTCTGTTTGCTTAGCACTGAGATTATGATGTTTTCCTTAGATTTCCTCTAAAAACCCATAGGTAGTTAGAGATTTATATTTTCTTAGCCTCGAGGAACAGACCAGCAGTAATAAATTACAGACTATGAATCAACAGATCACTTACATTTTTTACATTTAAGTCAGATGTTTCAGTGCACTGCTTATGTAAGAAGCATTACTGTGCTCTATCCATATATATACATAGGTGCTGCATTGCTGGTGTGGCTTTAGCTGTATTTATTTAAGGAGGAGATTTCAGTTCAGTGATGGGCCATMATTTTAATAGTGATTAAAAGATTTACTTTTAAAAAAGGGGTTTTTTAAAAGATTTACTATTTTTAAATTAAATCTTTATAATAAATGGAATTTTTACAGCCTTACTATAATAATTAATGTAAGCAATGTAGAACTTTTAGGAAATGTCTTCCTTTCATTCTGTAAGTGGTGGAAGTGTGCTCATGGTAGTAAACGTGGCTTTCTTGCATTGCAGCAGTGTCAGGAGTCAAGTCCCGATCGTGTTACCCTGTATGGTTTAATGATGAAACCTATCCAGCGTTTTCCACAGTTCATTCTACTCTTGCAGGTAAGTAATGTTTACCAAAGGGAGGCTCCTGTTGCATTCTGGTGTGGTTTACCTTTGGGATTACGTGGTAGCTGTCTTCTGCTAGAGGAGCATGTTGCAATGGAAGTGACCACTGGATCATGGGGAAATAAAGAATTGCAGTGCATTAAACTTGCTGATCTCATAGTCTGTTTGCAGGGACAGGCAGTAAGGGTAGTGCAGGAAGATCTTAGTAAACTAGATTTACTATAGATTACTTGCTAAGTAAGATATRGTGTATAAATCACTTTCTATTAAAGGTGTAGTTCAAATGTGCTACTTGTTCATATCAGTTTGTTAGCTAATATCACTTCAAAACATGACTAGGAACTTAGTGGCATTACTTTCCATTTAAGAAAAAACCAAGGGGATTGAACTCATGCCTTGGATAGTTTAGAATATATGTGAGATGCAGAACAACAGTACATTCTTTGACTACTTGACTCACAGGACCTGCTAGACTATGTTGCAGCTTCCTTCTGACCTCCAGTGTCTTGTTTTTCTTCCCATGGAAACTGTGGATTTGACAGGGAGTCCTTGGGTCTCATCTCAGCGGGCAGTCAGGCTGCAGGAAGAGCACAGTTCCCCAGTACAGACCTGCTCCAGACCAATTTACTCTGTTTGTAGCTCCTTTCAAACCATGCCAGATCTACCCCAGTGAGCACCATGTGTTAGCTGTGTTTGTAGGTGCCACAGAGGAGGACAGGCTTTGGGATGCAGGTCTGGGAATTACTGTGGGTAAAGGAGCAGAGTTAGTCCTGAGGGACGCATGTGAGTTGGAAGCCATGGTAAAAGTTTTTGAGGTAGCAGGAGCAATGAAATTTATTATGGCAGGAAGACAGAGTGAATATACAGGGATTTTTAAGTACTGTGGGAAAGGAGACAAAGTATAATTCGAACTGTTCCTACTATATGCTTACAAAAGAGAAAGACTTGGAGGAGCTGTTGTGACCTTAATGAAGTAATATCTCCTACTTCAGGATGAGCATGCTGTCCATGTTTTAATGAGGAATAATAACAATAATAAAGATAATACAATATTATTATGACAGTAAATATCAGAAAGTTTTCATTTTAAATCATTGTTTACACATACATGTTGTAGTATAATACTGATTGCCAGATTTTTTAATATTATGTTCCTTCTCTGTAATTTTGTTGTTTAAATAAGCTGTACGTGATGCCATTCAGTATCTTTTTAAAGAATTATTAAGATATTCAGGAAGGTAAGCAATGTGCTGTCTGAATATTCGTTAGGTGTTTATTTGTCTTATTCTTTAGTAGTACTCAAGTAAAGAATGTAGTTGTAACTGTACATACTGTAATCTTTGGAACTTGACTTTGAAAATAAATCTGATTTTTGTTGTTTTATAATTAACCCTCAGGATATGTTGAAGAACACTAATAAAGGACATCCTGACAGACTACCTCTACAGATGGCTCTTACGGAACTTGAGACACTGGCAGAGAAGTTAAATGAAAGGAAAAGGGATGCAGATCAGCGCTGTGAAATAAAACAAATAGCAAAAGCAATGAATGAACGTTACCTGAACAAGGTAAGGAAAGTAGGAAAGTATGATGGAAATGGAAGAGTCAGTTTCTGGGCCTTGAGCGATCTCTAAAACAGAGACCAGAGAGACACCTACGGGTTTTTCCTGTCGAGCTCAACCACATGGGGTCATTCTAGTGGTAGATGTGAGATGTAACCTACCTCTGGGACAGAACAGGCTTGCCAGTTAAACCAGTGTGTGCTGGAGTGGGCCACACGCCGAACTAGCCTCAGCAGTATTGGTGTTCTGTGGCAGTGCAGGAAATAATAATGTATGGTAAAGTCTCATGCACATTTGCTGAGATGGAAAAATGCAACTTTTAATTTATCCTAGGAGTGAGGAATTACTCCTGTATAAAGGAAGGGACCACATCCTTATACAGCAGTGCTTCTAACTATGCAGCAGTTCAAGATGTGTTATTGAATGGGTCCAACATCTTCCTTATTTTAAGGAAAATCCCAGTCTATTTCCTTCATGCATGTGCATCATACAATAGAAATGTCTGAAAAGAACTGTAGAAGTTCTTTTGAACAATCTTCTTCATTTGAGTTTGTTAGTAGCTCTCTGTACTGTGGATATATGTATATTGTTTTATTTGTCATAAATGATTTCTCCTTTCCCATGAAGTGGGGCATAAATGCTTCAATTATAGCTTTTGTGAAGTTACAGGTTATTATACTGTGGACTCTTTCTGGGATGAAGTAATGGAGATGTGCTGAAGGAATGGTGGTGTTTTTTTGGTGATGCATAAAAGCATAGCTTTTAGGAAAGCAATAGTCAACAAGAACACGCTTGTTTTAAGCTATTTACCAGGAATGGAATACTGAATTTATTGTCATACTGGAACAGTATTTCCATTCTAAGTGCATTAGAAGATAGATTCTGACATTTTACTTTCTTTTCTAGTCGTCGTGCTTCTTGAAGCAGCTACTAATCATCTGCAAATAGTTACAAGACACAGAATGCACTTTTGAAGAGATGGCCCAGGTTTCCTTTTGTCAGTCAATATTGACTGTAAAATTTTGTGTGTTATGCAGTGGGGAATGCATTCATATATACATGGGTAGTCACTCCAAATCTCACAGTGTCTTGCAGGCCTTGTGTGTTAATATCACAGAATTACAGAATATGCTGAGTTGGAAGGGACCCACACGGATCATAGAGTCCAACTCCTGTCCTTGCACAGGACCACCCCCAAGAGTTACACCGTGTGCCTGAGAATATTGTCCAAATGCTTCTTGAACTCTGTCAGGCTTGGGGCTGTAACCACTTTCCTGGAGAGCCTGTTCCTTTGCCCAACTACCCACTGGGTGAAGAACTGTCCCCTCACGAGGGAAGTTGTAGACTACATTGAGGTCTCCCCTCAGCCTCCTCCAGGCTGAACAGACCAAGTGATGTCAGCTGCTCCTTGCACAGCTTCCCCTCAAGGCCCTTCACCATCCTTGTGGCCCTCCTTTGGACACTCTCGAATAGTTTAATATTTTTCTTACATTGTAGCACTCAAAACTGCACACAATATTCAGGTGAGGCCAGTGCAGAGCTGAGTGGGACAATCCCCTCCTTTGCCTGGCTGGTGATGCTGTGCCTGATGCACCTCAGGCCATGGTTGGCCCTCCTGGGTCTGTATATTTGTAACAATGCCAGGCAGGGTGAAATAGATAGTGAAGAAGGTGGTTGATTAGAAAATTAGTGAGTTATGGACCATTTCATTCTGTTGGACACTATGGAGGTGTGTTTGACATGTAAGGTATTAGTTCATGCTTGCATACAGTGGTGATCCTCAGTTGCTGAAGGTGAATGTCAGGAGCAATTTACATGCCATGAATCTCTTGGACATGTCATCTTCTCCACAGCCTGTGGCACCATGCCAGCTGCGCTCCTCAGCTGTGTGAGCCCAGGGGGACAGAGCAGGCTGAGCACACTTCCTCCTCACACTCTGGCCTCCTGCTTTGGGCAGCTGGAACTGTGTGTAGGTCTTCAGTGGACTGTGAAAGAAGGGACAAGGGAAGGAAACCATAGAAATTGTAGAAGCTATCATTTTATTCCCCAAGGAACCTTTGTCAGTGTGAGAGATTCCCAGAGCAACCATGGTCTGCCTTAAGACACAAAGCCCCTGCAGTCCACATTGATGACAGCGGAAGTTGCTGTTTCTCTAAATGAAATGCAGATTAATAAAGAGACTTAATTCCCTTGACAAATCCACCTGCAATCACTTGTGCTAGGATGGCAACTGATAACCTGTTGTTTTGAGGGGGTTTTTTGCACCAGATGTTGCTGTGTATAATATTGTTTTCAAAATCTAGCTACTCAGCAGCGGAAACAGATACCTCATACGGACTGATAATATGATTGAGACAGTTTACAACGACAAAGGAGAAATCATCAAAACCAAAGAACGGCGACTTTTCATGTTAAATGATGTGCTGATGTGTGCAACAGTAAATATTCGGTAAGATTTAATTTATATTTTTAAGATGATCATTCGAACTTCAGCTGGAAAAAAACAACAGCTATTAAATTTCTTTTTTATTGTTGTATTTACTGTGGCTAGTGATTTCTAGGAGTAGTCATAATAAACGGATAACTAGCTTTGTTATAGTCCTCTAAATCACTGGCTGATATTTCAAAGTTCTAGAGTAAAATTGTAAGAAAATTATATCCATTGGAAATTACAGATAGAAATGCTCTGTAGTGTCTAGTTATTGCTGTATATTACTGCTTAGTGGAATACAGGCATGCCAGGRTAAGACATTTTTCTCTTCTTCCTTAAATTCAGACTGTAACACACACACACGATCTGTAACTTGACACAATTTGTAAATTAAATTCCCTGCAAACAAACAAACAGCCCCAAACAAACAAACAAAAACCCCCCACAAAGTTGATGCAACAACAAACCTGGAACTCACTAACAAAGCTCCAGATGGGCAAGGGTTGTTATCTCTGAGACCAGACACTGAAAGATTAAAGGTGAACTGCTTTGAAGAAAGCATTTTTTTATAGTTCCTTCTGTGCTTTTGTTGGCTGTAATTATTACTGTTACTAAATCTCTGTGTATGCCAAGGTTGTGTTCACATTCATATGTTGCTTGTATCATAAATTGCTTTATGTGATGGTACATTCTGACAAAGAAAATGTGGATCATTAAAGTCTTCCAAGAACAGCTTTTCTTAAGCATATATGAGTTGATATCTTAATTCATTACTGAAGTATGAATACTGTACCTGTATTTCTAAGTGTGTGATTGCTTGGTGTCATGTCAGTGAGAAGTGCCATGTAATAACTACACTTCAGAAAATGAACAAGCTCATGTCAATTATCCTGTGATCCTTGCCTTTACAAATGCTTTAGTTTCTTAGTAACACTTGGATGTTGTTTTTAACTATTCATGTGTTATTTTCTTTCATACCAGTAAAGTCTTGGATTTTCTGTTTTTATCCTTGAAGCAGCAAAGTGCACTCTGTTTTCATTTTCCATATGAAAAGTTCATGATCATGCCATGATCATGCCAAGTCTCTGACCCTCTGAGGGTCATGTCCTCTGTAAAAATATGTATCTTTTGCAAGCCAGAGAAAATTCATCTGTACTTAGTGGTCTCCAGGCACCTGGGATATTTGGGTGTTCTGACTTGCAAAAGACACGTATTTTTACAGACGACATGACCCTCAGGTCTTTCTTCACTTGCAGTCTAGATGACTAGCTTGAGCTGGAGGCCTATCTCTGAAAAGGAGGCCTCTCTGCTGAAATAGCAGCAGTTGAATGGGGTGGATGCTATCCTTAGTGATTGAACAACTGTGTCCTGCCTAGTTTTGTTTTGTTTCTTCTGAGCTAGATCAAGAATTTATAAATATTTACTTAAGTTGTTGCAGTTGTGTTCTTTGTTCATACTTGCTGCTTCATTGAAACAAAGTCTGACTGTGTTGCAAGTAGGTAGCTGACTAACTGAACTTCAGCATTTGTTGGGGGAGCCTCCCCAGAGCCGTGCCCAGAAGAGGGTAGCGCTTAGGGCTTCCTCCATGGTTTTAATGCCCCTTTGCAATAACAACGCTTTCCAAGTAGGTACTACAGTCTTTTCCTCAGCAGTCAACTGGTTCCCCATGACTGCAACCAGTTACCGATGGCTCACCTTAGTCCAAGGTGTTGACACAGGTCCAGACCGTGGACGGACTCCTCCGTCTCTCTGCTACGCCAGTCTCTGTCCTCATGGCGCCTTGCCCCGCCATCTGTTCATGATGTCTGTGGTTGTTTCGCCAGTCACATTGGGCTCACCACTTAACAAGTGTCTGATTAGCAATTGGCACAGCCACCAAGCATGTTTGAAAAGTCGATTGCGGGGTAGCAAGTGGCAGACATATAGATGACTGATTCAGGGCCTGGGCGAAGTTTATCCATACATTCCCTTTTGGGAGCGGAGGCACTATTGACACTCCTGACCCTGCACTGCCACACAGTATCATAAGTATGATTCTAAGTGCAGGATCCGTCCTTATCCTCCAAGGGATTGCCACGCCGTTGCAGATCAGGTCTCAAGCACCGTGCTGGTATCCAACGAGGACCAGTATCTGTGAAAACACAAGCATATCCATGTCCCCAGGTAATAAGGTCCCATGGGCCTTGCCACTTACCATTGATGAGGTCCCATACCCACACCTTTCCACGGGGGAAAGCCAGTGCCCCGTCAGATCGTAGCGAAAGAAAATGGCTTAAAATAACAGGGACATGGGAATCAGAAGGTATCGTGAGATGGTTGAGCACATATACCACTTTCTGGGCACGGCTCTGGGGAGGCTCCCCCAACAAGCATTTAGTTACTGTTCTCAATAAATGCATTTTGCTGATTTCTCTCAAGCCTTCGACTTCTGGATTTCGGAATTTTTCAGAACAACAATTAAACAAATTAAATTCAGAATTTTTTACTTCTGTGAAGTAAACTTTTTTTGTTCACTTGAACATCTCTCTTGTCGTTTATAATAAATGTTCGTCACATGTGCTTGAATGGGAATAAGGGAATGAAGGAAACAAAGTAAAATTAGTATTAATGTCATTTCTATTCCTATTGAGCTTCCTCATTGTGCTCTTTCCTCTGAAATGCCAGTTGTGATACACACTTCCTTTAGCAGCAGCTCACATGAGATTACTCTCGGAAGCAACAGCAGTTGCAGAGGTCTGCTGTACAGTACATTCTGGGCTGTGGGACTTGGCAGAAATGTTGGCTTGTCAGCTCTTCGGAGGTTACCTTGTCCTTCCGGTTGCTGGCAGTCTTTCAAAAGTCCCATCATCCATACTTTGCTAAACATAGCAGTTAGGGCCCCAAAAGGAGTGTCGCAAAAGAATAAGGGCAATACAGAGCCAAAGTATAATCTCAAACATTTGTATTAGGATGTCAGAATGCACATTGGTCTTAAAAGATGCTCATTTATGTTTTGCTATGGAAATGTATGGTATGGTGTTTGTAGACAAGATTACCTGCACCTGCATAGCTGCTATTTGCACCCTGGAAAGGTCGGTCAGAAAAGTCAGCCTGATGCATGTATTTCTTTCAAGTTGTGCACTGTACTCAAGCTGATAAACAGCAGATTTTAGAAGCTAAAATAATAAATAGTGTGCCATGAAACATAGTTGCTTGTCATAGCAATAATTTGTGCATCTTCCAGCTCTTCCTCTGAAAGCAGTGGCACTGTGACAACTGGCCAGAGGTATTTATTGAAGTGGAGTGTACCGCTGGGACAAGTGGACGTCATAGAGTATGGCAGCAGTGAGGGCCAAGGAGAGAACTGCAGGTTCCCACCTCAGCACTCTGCTGAAAATGTCATCATTAACTCTAAGCCAAGTAAGTGACAGGAATGACTGACTTTTACAGCCTACTTAGTTAAAATCCATATTTGAAATTCAATGGGCTACTGGAAACAAAGGAAAACATTTTGTACATGAAGATTTCTGTAACATGAAGAGTAATAGAGCCTTGTTCTTTGGAAACTGAAAATCCATAAAGTGACAGCCAGGCTCCTGCCTTGCAACATGAATTACTTGTATTTGTCCTAGTTTAGAATGTTATGCATGATTGAGTAAAGAGTTCTAAAGCATGAGAGTGTGTGGACATGCAAAAAGGTGGGTTTGGTGTGGTGCGCCAGCGGTCCCATGGTAGCTGGTTCTACATATGTTCTTTATCCCATAGTTAATGCGAAGAAGTTTCTCTCCATAAAGATGACCAGCCACCCTGTTGCTCTGGATTAAGAGTCTGGACACAAGTGGTTATTGTAGGGTGGAATTTACTCACTTCTCTCAAGCCCTTCTTGCCCTTCAAACTAGTGCTTCAAAAAAAAACTTTAATGAATGTTTTTGAAACGATATGCTAATAGGTAATTTCCTCCAAACCTCTCTCCAAAAATAACCTCAAGCTCTGAAGTTTGCAAGGTCTTCTGAGTTTGTTAATCCCCCCTACATCTCTGCCAACTTCCCTCAAGAGATGTATGAATTTTAGGACTTTAATTGTTAGCCAGACTTTCATACATAAGGAGTTATTTTTATATCCGATTTTTTGCCTAAATATTGTAATATTAAATGCATTTAATATATCTAGATTGTGATTCCTATTCATGGATTATAATTCACATGGATTTCAGTGCTAGCTCTAGGTATTATTTCACATTACGTTTATTTAATTTTGCACCCTTGGCTTCATGAATTTTCCCACAGTTGTGCTATAAGGAGGCATAAATGCTATACCATCAGAGTGTATAATTTATTATTCCCTGTATTCTCCAGGATGGTTCTTGGCAGGTCTTCTTGGCCTTCTCTTTGTAAATAGCTACAGAAAATTTTATAGGTACTTATGTCTCTATTTCAAGGATGACTTAATTCTTGTAACTCCTTTTAAGCATTAATGGATTACTTAGAAAATGAGATTAAAACCTTTGTATTATAATTTACCAGCTGCTGTATACATAAGCCTGAGAGGACTGTATATAAAGAAGTGTATTACGTAGTATTGGGGGTCCCTTTTGTAGGTGAGTGTGGGAGGAACAGCTTGTTAAATATTCCTACTATGATTTTGTGCAGCAGTTTCACATCTGATTAGACTAAATCCTTGCATGTCAGCAAGGTCAGATGGGGAAGAAAAGCATGAGGGGAGAAACAAAAACTCTTGACCAAACAGTCCTGTAGAACTTACAGGACTGTTACGTCTTGGCTTTTGAGGTTTCTCAGCTTCATAATGTTTGGTGACGATATTGCACAAAAAAAAGAAATTACTTTGTACATCATTTGTAACTCAACCTTCAGGTTAAATGATGCTCAGTAGGTGAAAGGTGAGCTGAACTAATTTTTCTCGTAGTAAGCTCTGTTATATTAATTCAGTCTTCTAATAAAAAGGATCAAAAGCTGAGAAAGAAAAAGGATGTGAATGATACTGGCTGTACTGAAAAAATCCTCCCTCAGGTTTAATCAAACATTTTTGCCAAATGATCCAACTAAATTGAATATAAACAATCATGAAAGAGGAACAGCATAGCCTTGCTATTTGCACATACTACTGTGTCTGCACTAGCTGTTACTCTGAATGCAGACTTGTTTGAACTGGCCTTTATAGACAAGTTTGAATACATACCTAATTGTGTTAGTTATTCTTCAGAGTTGTCCCCTTAGTTCCAGTTTAAGTTGGCTACTAAAAGATTACAGAAGCTCAGAAAGTAGAGCCTTCTTACAGAAGGAAAGACTGGTAAGACTGGTAATGGTTCAATGTTGCTTTTTATTTGCACCTACCAAGTTGCTGCATTTTATAGCTGATGATGACACAATCACATCATTGGTGAGACTATTGGGTGTTTACAAGTAAGTGCTAACAAGAGAAATATTGTCCACTCTGCTTGAAACTTCATGTCTTTGCAGTCATCATAAACTTACGTTTCCCTCTGTTTTCAAAGTGTACCATGAAATCCCAGTGACCTCACAGTATGTGGTTTTAATAAAATCTAATGATCAAGAACAATTTGGGATGCTGCAGGCAAAATCCTGAGACATAAAACCGTTACTCAGACCTGAGTGAGTTTTCAGCTCACATTTCCAGTTCGTGGGTACTGAAGAGATACAGAATAATGGTGATTCCGTGTAAAGTCACTAAGTAGTAGAGGGATCACCTCTTGCATTTCTGGAGGGCTGAGAAAAGTTGTTTTGTGTCTGCCGCATGCCAGGTTGAATATTTGACTCTAAGGTTGGTATTCTTACATTACTACTGTGATTAGCAATGATTCTTGATGGATTCAGGTTGTGTTCTTGTAAGGATTACTGGTTATTAGTTACATTTCTCTTATCATGGCACCTTTTTCTCCACCAAAATCTTTTCTATGAGGAGGCAGCTGTCGTAATTGTATCTTGCTGTTTATTATTGGCTAAATGCAATTGGTGCTTTCAGTTTTCTGTGATGTTGAAAGAAAAGACAGTATCGTTTAAAGATGCAAACTTTACTTTGGGTGCTGAATTAATAGCTGAATTTGAATGAATCTTGTACAGTATGTAATATGCAACTGAAAGGTTGAAAGGTTTTATGAGTATGTATAAATCAAAGGTATGCTTTCGTACCATTCTAAGGTGAAAAGCAAGGGCTGTGTGAACTTGGTTTTCACTTGGCAAAATCATCAGTGGGAAGTTTTCTTGAGCTGTGCATGGCAGTCTTTTGTCTCTGAATTCTAGAGGAGAACACATTTTAGGGGCTGTTAAGTTTGTGTCCTTTTTTTGTTTTACGCCGTTTGTATTTTGGTAGGAGAAACTGTGTGGCCCGAGGGTGTGTAGGGGAAAGCAGGAAAATTTTCCTAGGGAGTATTCTGCTATGCTGTCCCATCCTTGATGTGCTCTTGCCTTGTTCCTGTTGTTCTCCCCTAGCACCAACAGTAGACTGAATTCTTCTAGTTATGAACATGGAGAAGGACTGAAGTCTCAGCTGTTTGGCAGAGTCCTTTATTTGTACGATTCTGATCTTGTTTCCTAGTGGAGTGCAATTACAACTTGTGTTTGCTTCCTGCAATAATAACCAGAAAACATTTCACAGTTTCAGTCTTCAGGAAAAAGCAGTGTGTTTATCAGATGGCATTTCTCTCTGCAAATTAATCAAAGTCCTGTTTCATGTATTAGAGTTAGCCTTGCTTGAAAGACTGTATGAGTCTTTGGCATGCCAACCGGACAATTCCTGTGGAAGCAGTTATTTAATTATGTGTGCCAAAATCTTGATGTGTTAATTTTCTTCTGTGGAACTGCTGGCAGAAAGATGCAAGATAGAGGTTTTTCCCTAGTAAATCCATGTACTGTTTCTGGTAGGCTATTTCTGTTCTCATCATACCAGTAAGTCCATGTGCAGAAGCAGACACATTTATAGTATGGAAAAATTGAATTAATATAGGAAGAGGGGAATATTTGCAGTGTGAACAGGAAGTTGTATATTCTTGGTTTTGATTTAGTTGTGTTGGTAAGAAGTTCACCTCCCTCACCTGGCTGGTGATGCTGTGCGTGATGCTCCCCAGGACACGGTTGGCCCTCCTGGCTGCCAGGGCACTGCTGACTCATATTCAGCTTGCCATTGACCCCAACCCCCCAGATCTCTTTCTGTGTGGCTGCTCTCCACTATCTGTGTTCAGTCTGTCCATGCATCCAAGGTTGCCCTGTCCCAGGTGTGGAATCCAACACTTGCCCTCGTTAAACTTTCTATAGCTGATTGCCCAGCCCTGCAATTAGTCAAGGTCTCTACYGGATCTCTGCCTTCAAGGGAGTTGACTCCTCCCAGTTTAGGGTCATTGGCAAACTTACTTAGTATTCCTTGGAGTCGTTTGTGAAGACATTGAAGAGAAGCGAGCCTAAGATAGAGCCTTGTGGAACCCCACTAGTGACAGGTTGCCAGTCTGATGTCACCCCATTCACCGTCACCCTTTGCACCCGACCTGTGAGCCAGTTTCTCATCCATCAGATGATGTGTTTATCCAGCTGTGAGCTAGACGTTTTGTCCAGAAGGATCCTGTGAGAGACCTCAGATCAACAGCTTTACTGAAATCCAAAAAGTTTACAACAACTGGCTTCCCTTGATCAACTACCTGGGTTACTTTGTCGTAAAAGGAAATTAAGTTTGTTAAGCAGGACTTTTCCATCATGAATTTGTTCTGGCCGGGACTGATGACTCTGTGGTCTCTCAGGTGTTTTTCACTAGTTCCAGAATAACCCTTGTAACTTTACCAGACACTGAAGCGAGACTGATAGGCATGTAGATACCACAGTCATCCTTCTTACCTTGGGACAATGTTTGCCAGCTTGCAGTTGACTGGGACCTCTTCAGATTCCCGGTTGAACTGAATATGTGGAAAGAGGGCATCAAGAAAGTTAAGTGCCACCTCTACTCTTAGGATAAAAAAGAGGATGGGTGAAAGCACAGTGAATACAACTTGATTTTTAATATGTCATACTGATATGAAATATTATAAATACACCTTCCAAAAACATAAGAAGTATAGTCGAAGGCAGATTTGTAACTTCTTACCAAAATGTTCAGTATACCCCCTCTAGAAGAATCAGAAGTCTACCTCCCCTTGCAAGTCATCCATGTGTACATAAAATCATTGCAAATATATGTATTTCACAGTCCTTTAAATGGGAATATAGGAACAAAAGTCAAATATACTGGCCAGTGTTTCTCAGACTCCTAGCACGTGTTATGAGTTTGCAGCACTTTATGCAAACTGTTGATGGGCTGTGAATTGTGTTTTATGCGAAGGCAAATGCCAGTTTGGTGCCACAACAACAGCCTCCAGTTGCCTGTTCTTGGGTCCTCAAGAATGAAAAGGATGAGAAGTTCTTCACAGTGCTTTTATTTAAGAAGACCAGATTAGAGAGACTCTGTAGAACCAAAGGGAGAGGGCTAAGCATCTGACCATGTCTAGGTGGGAAACCAGTGCAAACCGGTCATGTTGCTTAGGAGATATAGACAGCATAGGCTGTTAATTAAGCAAAGAAACATCCATTTGAGCCAGATGTCTAAAGGCTGAAAGGGAAAATGAACCAGACCCATCTGTACTACATATCTATGCAGTGATGAGCATCGAAGGTAACAGGGAAGTGAAAAATCAGGTTAGTGTGCTTATGGCTGCATTTTACTGTTATTTTTTCTTTCACAGGTTTACAGTTTGTAGCTGAGAGCAGTGCTCAGCACTGCTAAACCATGGCTGCTCCTCTTTCTCATTCAGACTTCCAGGGATACATTTGTACTCTATTTCCACTTGATTGTGATTTTGATCTCTTYGGGGTTTGTTTACTGTCAAATGTAGTAGTGACATGATGCTGAAGTGCAGAAATGATTCCTCTCTTCCAAGTTTTCTTCTGCTTGATGCAGTCACTTCGTGTAGGCCTCTGAGTGTTGCCAGGGAAACAGGGAGGGATGTTGGATGGGCTACAGTGTGCGCTTGTTTCTGTCAATGTTTTGCTCAGTGAAACGGCAGCTCTTCTCAAAGACAGAGATAGTGCTGCTGTGATAGCCATTGCCATTAAAGCTGGGTTTTTTGCAGGTTTGTCTAATGAGAAGTACAGAATTGGGGAAGAAAAAAACAGTCAGTTTTCTAATTCCTCCAAGGCTCAACAATAGTAATACAATGTCCAGAGTAAGCAAGACTAATATTAGTGGCATATCAACTTCACCATTGGTGATAAGATTTTAGAAAGAATGATGTGGCATGACTTGCTAATTGAACTAGCTTTCAACTCTGTGGAATATATAAAGACTGATAATGTATATCTTTATTTTAACGCTATTGAAGACAATACCATGCAGTAAAGGAGATGTAATATGTTCATAAATGTGAACTGTCATTGATATACGCATACAAAAGATCGAATATTTTAAATAAATCTAGTGCCAAAAAGCCTGTTCATCTGAGCAAACTGAGTGAYATTAAATAGTTCGCTTTATTAAGCGGATGGAAATTTCTATCTAGTGGATTAGGCAAGGAATAAATTTAGGTGTTACGTGTTTGTCTCACTCACATAGGATGAGATTCTTCTCTTTGCCTTTTGTATTTGTTACAGYGGTTATAAGATTTGTCATCCACTTCCTATAAACCTCGTTCTCTATTGCCAGGGGTCTCATCCACATCATGATGCAGACTAGTAAAATTAATAGAAACCCAGCCAGTGTGTATGAAAGAGGGAGGTGAGCTCCTCACAGTGCAATTTCCACGAGTTGTTCTAGTCTGGTGGGAGCTCCAGTGTAAACCTCTGGCAGCTTGGCCAGTTTACAACTGCCTTTAAACCTGTCCTGAGATCCCTGCAGTACTTGCATTTTTAAATGCCTTCACACACGTACTTTCATTGCCTATTTACATCAGTGTTTATCTTCTTGCACCCGGTTCCTCTCATGCCCTTTGTGCCCATGCAGGTGCATCCCAGAGGTCCTGTATGACCCCTCTCCCTCCTTAGGAGGGCAGGGGCTTCCAAGTCCATGCTGTCCCCAACCTTCCTCTTTGGGCATTGTGAGAGAAAGGCTCATGGCACTTCTTTTCTTTCACTCTAAAGTCTTTGCTTATAGCATTTTTCTGTTCATCATGGCAACAGAACCAGGAACTGCTGTCAGTACATAGTCCAGGAAGACACCTGACCATTGTCCCAGCTAGTGTGACATTGGGGAGCTGGGCTGTGGGGTCCACTCCAATCAGCATATCAGGGATCCGGTGTTTCTCCCTCATGTTCCTTACTGCTTTAATCTCTGACACAGTACAGCTGCTTCTGTCAGCAGGAAAAATATTTATGGCCTTTTATCTCTAAAATTCCCTGTGCGGTCAGGATTAGCTGGAGCTTAATATAATCCTGAAGCCATGCTCTCAATGTATGAACTACTTCCCACCATCTCGGAGGCTTTACATTTCCTTGGTGGTTTTGCATAATTTTGCATAATTTTATTCACAAATGGAATAGCACTATGAAGTTAATAACTTACTCACTATTTGCAGTTGCAAGCTGTTGATTTTATCTTCCTATTCCTCAAGATGTGTGAATAAGCAGTTTTATGGTTGGATGGTAGTTTTTGTGCAACCTGTTTCTTTAGTGTTCAAATCTGGTACAATGAGCAAGACAGGTCTTGGCATTCATGTAATTACCAGTTGAGAGAAAGGTATTAGCAATTGACAGGAAGGTGAAGCATGTTAAAAATATTTTGTCAGAGTTGAGACTTGTGAGGTTTGTTTCCCAGCTCTATTCTGTGTATTGGGTGGCATATGGTATTTGGTTCTTTGTCTGTGATTAGGACGTGAAGAACTCCCCCGTCTTGCATGGCAGTGAGAATAATTAATTTAATACATTAAAGAGTTTCAGAGATTATCAGTTTCAATAATTAAGAACATAAGATTATGTTTAGGTGTTTACATGATTGAGGTACGATTAGACTGAATAATGTCACTTCATGTTTATGATAATGCCCTTCATGGTGATTGATGACGATGGGTCCTGACTGTATTGGTAGTTAGGCTTGCTTACCCCATGTCTGAATTGAATAGTTTGCGTTCTAGTAATCTCAAGGGGTTTATTGCTTATCACTTAATACTATATATGTACTTGTGCTGCTTTTTTCTGCACTAGGTTACTAAGCCTAAATTAGGGTTATACTGCAAAGGTTCATTGGAGTAGCTGCTCAGCTTTTCACTGATGCCTTCCAACTGAACTCTTGTTCTCTGACATCATTCCCGACTTCCCATTTGCTTAAATTTCCAAACCTGGAGATGGATGTCACTTAAAAACTTGTATAGTTTGGACCTGAGAGTGTTGTGTAATCTCAGGAGACCTACAGTTGAGTTATGGTGGCTCAGATTTTTTGGGTGCATGCAGCTGTGGAAATCATGAGTTGGATTAGTGTGAAAGAGCAAACCGGCGGAGGACAGAAAGTTTGCTTTTCTGTTATGAACTTTAAAATGACCCGTGGACTTGTTTAGGTCATAAGCCAGGATTTTGGATTCATAGGATGACTTTTTTGTTATTATTAGTTTAGTCAAATTCCAGTTGGCTGTTAAAATGCCCTCATAAAGGAGAAACAAGAAAACCAAACCCACCCACATGCATCTCTGATGTGTCTATGGAAACAGAAGCAGCATGAGTGAGCAAGTGTAAAGACACAAATATGAGGAGGGTGCTGCTGTGGGGGCAGTCAGGGACTTCGCTTACATAACATAATGTGCAGGAAGTTGGTAGTTCAGTGTCTAAAAACAAAACCTCATCTGCTTTGTCACTGACTTTGATGCCTTAGGAGTTTAGCTTTTATATTTCTCACATATTTGTAACCCTGCAATTCTTAGTGTGTAACTCTAAAGCCCATATAAAGTGTTAGCTACTGCCTTTAGACAAAACAATCCATCTTCAGGCCTGGACCTCAAGGACACCTTACTGCCTCAGGCCCAAGATGTGTAAACAAGCATTGGTGAAGGGGGAGCGGACTTGGGGTGAATTACTTCATTACCTGGAGCTCTAATTGGAAGAGCTGGCTCTGATATGCTAATAGACCAAACTTCTAAAAGTATGGAGAACTCATGACTGGTCGTCCATCTTGGGTGGTCCATCTTGGGGATCTGATCTCGGGGGTCCACGTGGGGTGTAAGCCCCCCCGAGTGCACTCTGACTGCCCTGGATGTACCTGAAGGCCTTCAAGTAAACACCACCGCTTTTACCCTTTTGATCTTTGTCAAGCCTGTCTCTTCTAGGTAGTCCTGAATAAGGCATCAGCTTTAACACTCATACAGAATTTCCAAGGAGAATGTATCAAAGGTATGGATGTGCCTCTCAAGTGTACAACTGGAGCTTTGTCAAGTTCTGTGCAAGAGAAAGTTTTAGTACAGAGGGGGACCCTCATCACCAGCCTTCCAGCAAAAGCTAGGTGTTCTGGGACAAGGGAGTTTGCAAAGGGAAAGGGAATAATACTTAACTAATGCTTAGCATCAGTATCAACCGCTAAATGTGTTTCTGGTGTTTCCAATATTCATAATCTTTTTGCCAACTCTGTTTATCAGTTGGTGAAATAGATAGCTTGCATATAATAATGGCACATAAAGATCTCCTTTTCTGTTTGTGCTGAGAAAAGTAGTTCCACTAGATCTGCCAAAGGAGAATGTTTTTCCTGTACTTGATAAGTTCTCTTCTCCAGAACAGCTGTAAGGCATTGGTGTGTTTTGCATACCAGTGTATCTGTAGGAGCAGGATTCAGTACCAAGAATTCCTCAGCTGCAGTAATTGAATCTTGGACCTTATTAATGGTTTCTGGTTTTCCTTCTTTATATTAATTAGCAACATCTTCAGTGAACAGGAAAGTATTTTACTTCAGATATAATATTGTCTTTCACAGTCTCCATTCTTGTACTTTCTAAAGGTGTGCATCATAAACTAAGCAGTGGGGTGCTGTCTGCCAATTATTACTTCAGGAAAAAAATCAACAAAGCTTTTCTAGGACAATCAAAGTCAAATTTAAAGAATTGAACAGTTCTCTCCACACTTAAGTGGTTTTAAATATATTGCTGCTATATCATCATAGTTTAACAGGTTAACTATTAACTATGTTAATAGGTTAACAATCTCATGATATCTGTCCTGTTTATTATGAACTGATCAAGAATTCATCTAGTATCATGCAACTTTGCTTTCCAGAACACTGTACAAACTTCTCAGGTTTAAGTGTAGACTTAAGTGTTGCAGAAGGGGCCTATTTTTTGTTATTTGTTCTGAGTGTTTAATTCGACACAAGTACTGGTTTGTTATGCCTTCCTCAGACACAGCAGCTTTTAAAGTTACCTCCCACATATGTAACTTCTTTCCCCATCCCAGGTGATTTTTATGCTGAGATGAGGATTGAATCTTTGCCAGATCTCTTCCTTTCATAATGACATTTCAGTGTGCTGCCTGGATGCACACAGATGGTTCAGTGGGAAGAAGCAATACCAGTGTGCTGAGTCTTGAAGACCAGATTGCAAATGGCAAGTCAAATTTGGGATATACCAACCTTTCAGAGTGGTGTTCCAATCTGGCATGTTCTTCAAGTGTATCATTAATTTTGTGTTACGCCTCAGTAACACTGGAACTGTAGTCAGGAAAAGAGCCTTTCTCAGATTCAATTGTGGTTTTTGCATGTGAGCATTCATGATCTTCCATTTTGTGCAACACTAGTCTGACTTCAGGGCTCTTTGTCTGTCAGAAGCAAAGTAATCTTTATAAGGACCTTGAATTTTCATGATGAATTTTCACTTCCTTTCAATATAGCTTTTCTGAAAGCAATTTTATTGATGTATTGTGGTTTTGAACCATGTGGAGAAAAGGTCATTGCTATGATTATACTCAAGGCAGATGTTATCAATATTAGTTATTTTGCAGTAAAAGAGATACCCAGCAGTCTATCTGTTAACAGTATTTGGTTTCAACATGGAAGACAATACAGAAATGTTTGCAAAAATAGTTGCAATATTGAGAGTATATTGACTGAGGCTTTCATTTTGTTTACATGACATTTGGATTTATATAATATTGCTATTAATACATAGTATTACTGAAGAAAACCCTCCTAATTGGGAATAAACAGGAGTTTAGTATGGGAAGGGACCACCTGAGCCATTGTTTGCTTACCCAGCAAAAATGTTTAAATTATGGGTGATTGCATCTACTCTGAGCATTTCAGCCCTTTCTTGTTTAGTAGCATAAATCTGTGATAAAATAGTAATTTACAAATGAGAATCAGAACACACAGCAAGAGCTAGGAGAACATGTCTACAGGGAACAAATCACCACGGTAAATAAATGTGTCCCTTTGTAATTCTTTGAAAGGAAAAATAGAGTGTGATCAGTTCAGGATTATAATATCCAATATGCTTGAGGTGCCCATGAAAATTGAAAATTTAGAGGAACCGGATGGACAACAGTCCCAAGGGAGCAGGTGCTGTGCCAGCACCTATGAAAGCAGCTGCTGCTGTACAAGGAGAGAGCTGCAGCTGCTGGCTATGCTCCTGAGCAATGCACCCTTCTGCCAGAGGTGGGAATCCTACCCCCCTGCCCAGGCACTACCGCACAGACACTTCTCTTGCATGTGTATATTTATTCACAACCTTCCAAATTCTGCTTTTGCCTGAACCAAGTTAAACTGACTTTAACCACATCCAGGGAGTTTCCTGCAGTTCGTTAAAATGCTTGTGTGTAAATGGAGTAAAATTGCTTCTGTTTCAATTATAAGAATTGCTTCAAAGCAGGCAAAATTGATGAACTTGAAGCTGTAGCGCTGAGAGTAGTACTGGGAAACAAGCAGGTAAAATACATGTTTAGTATTATACTCAAATGTATCTTGGCCTAAGAAGAAATTGTTATAAAAAGCAGAATCTTCTCCCCAGTTTTATATAGCAGCAAAATCAATTTAAACTTTAACCTCCTTTCTTTCCTCTAAACCAAGTGGGGTGGTTTTGTTTTCTGTTTTAACCTGGAGTGTATTTCATTTTAATGCTGAGCATGAAATAGGGTATTTTGCATGAATTACTGGTTGTTGGCAGTAAACTTGCCTGTTGCAGGGAGGCAGAAATTCCTCTGGTAAAATCTTAGCAACAAAGGAGTTGATGAAAAAAATTCTTGCTAACTTACATGTGGCCAAGATTTCACCCTTGATCTGTAGGTGGAATGCAAAAAAGTTGCCTTTGAAGCCACATATGTGGTTATTGGTTACAGCATGCTGTCTTCTTTCCTGCCTGGGCACACTCTGTAACACGTAGGATGTGTAAAGTTGGGGAGAGCCTTTTCTAAACCCATGAAGGGTTTTTTTCCCATAGGAAAAATAAATTATTTTGGAGCTTGATAATTAGCAAGAGTGGCTTAGAAATGAGAAGGAAATGGCTTTATCATTTGTGAAACATTTCGCAGTACAAAAGAAGTCAATCATGTATCTACTTTGGAGTGAAGCCAAGAGTTGTTCAGTGCACTCTCTATGSATAAAAGAAAGAGTGAACACCCACCCCAAAACAGCCAGCAATTGAATAGTCAGGGAACATGCGTGGGCTGAAGCAGCCAGTCTGTAGCTGTGAACTGAGAAACATCTGATGAACAGAGTAGTGTTCTCCTCCCCCATCCACCACCGAAGAAAAACCCTCCATCAGATGATTCTCAGCCAGATCAACTGGTAGTCAACGTTTGGTTAACCACTGAGAAGCTGGCTTTTAAAATTATATTTTAAAAGATGTTGTGAGTAACCCTTACAGGATCCAGTTCAGAGATGAAGTTGCTATAGCTTGTAACTCATTATCCAGACACAATCCAAGTGACCAGTTTTTGGAGAACTCGCTTCTGATGAATCCACATTGTTGTTGATATCTGAAGCCCACTTATTTTTATGTGTCAGTTAGTGCCCACTAAGGGCCTCCAGAAAGACTGATTGCAGTTGTACCTATTGATCTAGTCCTTGACTGACTATTAAAATTTATTCTTAAATTGGTCATTTCTCTCTTCTGGAACATCAGAGGATGGAAGCAGGGTCTCATTAATTATTTACTGTTTTGATTTTGTGCTTCCTTTCCTGTACTAAGAATGTGGTCTTTAATGAATGAGCCTAAAATTACTTTCGTGTGGTTTTTGTGTGTGACAGCCTTTCAGATGCCAGGTTAGTTTATTTGCTTTGACATTCTTATTGCATCCTTTTTATCTTGACTTATTAATATATGCATAGAAAATATGCATGATGCAGACAAAATAGACTCAGATGACAATTACTGAATGAAATTCAAGATTTATGCCTTATTTCCAAGGTTGGAACAAGGATATTTATATGATTATTTGAAGCTCCAAGAAGAGGATTATCAGACATGGTGGATATATATACTGCACAGGACAAGTCCATCTGTGTAAGCAGTTAAAGCTTGCTTTGTGGCCTCAGTTGAAGACTACAGCATCAAGTCCTGCAGCATCTAGGAGTTGCCTCGATGCTGCTTGTTATATGTTGCATTAATGTCTGTTCTCCAAACAATAATAAACAAAATGTCTGGTAGCTGTCTTTATCAAGCTACAAAGAGTGACCCTGGCTTTTATAATTTAAGAATAACGTAATTTGATTGAAAATATCTATCCTGTACAAGTGAAGCCTCACAGACTTTCAGCTTTTCACAGCCTGATTGTAGTAAATTTTCTCTTGGTTCAAATCCACAAAGCTAAATTTCAGAAAATGTCATAGTAATTTTTTCATTGCAACTGTTTGGTTTGTTTAGTATTGGAGTTATAAATAACAGGTAAGAGACTGGACTTCTGCCAAAAATTCAACTAATGTAACAACTGTTTCTATTCAGTCTAAATTTTGTTTTGCAGAGGCTATTTTTTTGTTACAGAAATTTGGAGCAAGAATTATATCATTTGTGTTCTTTACAGTGCCAGACACATTATCATGGCATTTAGCTAGATTTCATCAGATTTCCTGTTAACACTGACCTACTCCTTTCTTTGCAAGTAGACCCATTGAAATCAACAATTTGATGTGTCTAGGAATTAGTGTGATTCCGGTGCTTAACAAATTACAATTGTTGTAGATGTCAGTAAGAAAAAAGGTGTAAGCTAGTAGAAGACTGATACAAGGAGAGAAATGTTTACATCTTTTTAAATGTAGATTTTTCAAGTATTTGGGTTGAAGAAAGTGAAATTGCAGCTTAATGAAAGTGTGGAGTTTGGAGTTCAAGAAAATGTGTTCAATTTTTTTTTTTTTGAAACAAAACTGCAAACATACTCTACTGACCATAATTTCAAAATTCTTTCTCTTAGATCTGCTTTGCAGTTGTTTCTTTCCATGGTGTATGAAAATGTAATTATCTTTTCTTATGGACTAATTTGGTTTTAAGGGTAAGAAAGACTAGATTGTTTTTTTAATTAACATTCAGTACAGGCAAAGAAGAGTGGATGACAGTTGAATCTATTATCTGGATGGGTAAACAGTAGTAAATTGCAGTAATTTCCCTGTTCGGTGCTCAAGTGCAATGCACAGAAATAATTTCATTGATCCAATTTACCAGAAGATTTAAAGTCTAGATAATAATTTGAAATCTTATGGGAATGTGTAATATTTCAGGTTTATGTTGTATTTTCCTGTATTGAAGTGGAGAATTCAGAAATAAAGTAGGCATTAATATTTTCTTTGGGCCTTGAAATTTTATACTTTTCAGGGTTTAAGGCAGACTTCCAGCTTAATATAGTGAATTGTATTAAAGAAAAACATTGTGATGGCCTCTATTTGTATGATGCCTCCAAATAGAAAAATGTCTTTAGAAAATATTTATTTTTATCCCTAACTGAAAATATACTAATGATTTAAGTAGAATTGTTCCATACATGTTTAATTTTCATGTTTATTCTGACTTAGGCTATTTGGACAGCTTTGTGTTTGGTTTGATGCATTTTGGTTTGTACCCTGTCCCCTGCAGCAGGCTGCAGGGAATGGAGGTGGCAGCGGTGTGTGTCTGGCAGCTGAGCTGTGCCTGGCACCCTTCTCCCCTGCAGCCAGACCAGGTGGCACGGCTCGCGTCTGTGCTCCTGATCTGTTTGCAGAGCCAGTAGCCAGCACTGTATTTAGATCCTGTTCTTGCCAACACACCGTTGAAATCCTTCTGATCCAGGGGCGTTTGCTGCCCAGACCAGCTTCCAAAGCTGTGGTAAGAATGAAGGATCCATAGTTTGGATACTACACTGCGGGAGCTAAAGAATCTGCAGGAGTTTCCTGGAAAGATAATCCAGCCCCGTTCCTGTCATTCAGCTAAAGGGAAACATGCTGACTCTCTATGAGTCAGGGTGGGTTTTTTTTATGGGAGAGCGAGTGTTGTTTCCAAAGGAATTACATAGCCTTTCCACTCCTAACATCATGTCTGGGAGTCAGAGTATATTAGCAGGGGTTTGCAAGCTTTGTGCATTTAAATAGACGCCTAATCCTACTAATCAGTGTATTTTTCTGAGTTACTGTTCCATTATAAACCTAGGTAYTTATTGATGATTAGCATAAAATATTTCTGCTGCTGTTAAGATTCGCTGCTGATCTTAGAACAGATCCTTTTTTGATTTAAGCATGATAGCAGTAAAATTTCAAGTGGTTCAGTGAAATCACGGGCTTGTGTTAGAGGTAGGATATGGATATATGATCCTGAACTGTCTCATGATCAATAAAGCAAATTTTGAATTTTAAACCACTATAACAAAAGCTACAAATAGTATTTTTTTTTGCTTGTCCTGTAACCAAAAACAACCTCCAGGAAAGATGAATGTGTTACAGCAAGTCTGCTTTTTGGTGCTAAACAAAACTTCCATGTCAGCAAGAGATTTTGGGGCCAGTGAAGCTTTGATATTTGTTACAGTTCTAGTGCGTGGTATTAAAACTGCACATAGTGCTGATGCCTTAAGGATAACTTTTGGATTTTTCTAACCCTGCACTGTACTAGTGTGTAAATCTGAAATCCATATTATGTGCTTCACCTTCTTGTTAGACAAAACGTTCTCTCTAAGCCTGGAAAACAAGGTCACTATCCTAGGCCTAAGTATAAACAAAAGTAAATTGGGATGGGGTGAATGGGGGAATATTACTTCATTACCTGAAACTGGACAATTAACTTCTGATATGCAAATGTACCAAACCTATATTTGGGGGGGGAAACTCGTGATCGGGGTCCATCTTGGTTTAGCCTAGCATCGGCAAGGCTCTGTACCAGAGGTGTACCACTCGAAGGCCTCCAATAAATTCATGCTTTTATTCACTAACTTTGTTCAGTCTCTGTTTCAGGTACTCCCAATTTTAGGCATCAGTGCTCTCCATCATACTAGATGGACAAGCTTGAATCTTGTTTGTAGCTGAAGCAGCAGTGATAAGATGATCTAAAAGGAAATGCTAATGGTAATGCCTGTACGTGCAAAGGTACTATGTGATACGTGCTATTGCCTGTAATTTCCTGGGATGCATTTCACGATTATCTGTCTGCAGGGACATTAGAGCACCAAAGTGACATACTGAGGGTATATGTAGAAATAAACCACTCTGACTTTCAGACATAATATATGTTAATATTATCTTTGTCATGCTTTCCTCCTTCAACTGAGAATTGCATCTTTTTATTATGTATAACTTTATGGTTTTTTTCATTTTTAGACAAGCTCTATATGGGACCAGGGCAACTGTACCATGATCTGCAGAACCTTTTACATGACTTGAATGTACTTGGTCAAATTAGTCAATTAATAAGCAGCCTTAAAGGAAACTATCAGGTAATAAACAAAGCTGGATTTATTTTTCAAGTCTGTTCTTGTTGTAAAATAGCATAGTTATGTCTCCCTGGGGTCTGTGCAAGACATTCTTTAGTTCTCTCTGCAAAGAGTGGAATAATTTTTACCTCTAGTAATGCATTTACTGTTAAATGTTATAAATAGATTACAGCTGTCTTTCTAATCTTGTTTTTCTTTATTGTTTCTAAGTGTAGGTGGATACTACAAGTGTCTGCATTTGTTCAGTAGCTGATAAGCTTATATGGAATCGGAATTACATTTTGATGTTAAGAAATTGGATTCTTGCAGTTAGACAAGGTAGTAGGAGGATGGTTGTTTGGAGGAAGCTCTTGATCCCCATCCAAGCTCATAATCCTGGCTTTTGGAGGAAAAATGTACTTAAAACTGAGTATAAATCACAAAAATATAGAAGGATTTTCAGAAGAATTTTGAAAGTATTTTGCTTTAGCTTTGTTCACATCCCTTTGATTTAGTTTATATTCTGGCAAACAAATACAGTACGTAACACCAAATTTCAGTATGAGTTTTCCACAGTCTTGAGACTTCAAAAAAAATACTTTCTTGCTTGGTTTTTTATGTTTTATATATGGTTACGTGTAATTTTTAACTCCTCTCTGCCACCACAGGCTATAAATATGTGTGTATATGTACGAATATATGAAAGCTGAGTTTCTCTTGACATATCTTGGCTTCAGAGTCAAGGCATTAAATAAAACATAGCATTTTGTGAAAATATGTACTCTGAAAGAAATTTATGGAAGCAGTGCTTTTGCACAAAGTTTCATGAGTATTTGAAGGTGAATTTCATCTGCATAATAGGGAATATATATAGCACAGATATACCATAAGACATTCAYCCATTACCATATACAAAACATTTCTGCCTGCACTGACAGTCAGAGCCAACTACACTTTGAAAACTTAAAATTCAGTCCTTGTTTCCAGGTAGATGTGTGTAAGATAATTACATGAATTTAGCTGAGGAATGAGGTTGGTTTCTCTATTTTTGAAAAACACTTAGGTTTTCATGGAATTCTGATAGTGGAAATTGTGTGTGCTTCTGTGTACTTGTTAGTCTTAGTGCTTTTTATCACTCAGGTGTGCTTTTACCTGGTGCGACTCAGCTTGCAGTGGGTTATTTTTTCAGCATCTTAAATATATTTAGACCACACAGCTTCCATGGTGGCTCTGTAAACATTTTTACTCAAAGATTTGAACAAAACCGTATTGTCAGTATGATTTGTAGATGTTTTCATGGTATTTTCTTTAGAAGCAGAATTTGTGGATGCTTGACTAAAGTAAAAGGTTTGTGCATAAACCTGATACAAATTTACAATTTTAAATTTGAAAAATGCTTGGGAATGTCGTTTGTCTGTCGTCAAACTGAGCAATATGAGATTAAATCTTCAGATAAAATACATTTGCGAATATTTTACAGGTACTTCTGAAATGTGTTTACAAATATGGCTGAATTATCAATGATTAAAATGTGGACTAATTGAAGCCCATGTGCCATTGTTTGTTGTATGCAGGGATCACATTATTATCCTGTTTGTAACAGGCTGGTAGGCTGATGTTGAATGTTAGTTTTTTTAATGTTTCAGAACTTAAACCAATCTGTAGCCCATGACTGGACCTCAGGTTTACAAAAGCTGATTTTGAAAAAAGAAGATGAAATCAGAGCAGCAGATCGCTGTAGAATTCAGCTGCAACTCCCAGGAAAACAGGACAAGTCAGTAGAAATCTTGATTACAGAACTTTCTAAATTGGTTTATGTATTGGGCATAGATGTACCAGGGAGGATTTGGGAATCTGTAGCTCTTCCCTCTTCTGTTTCCGTGATCAGCTCCTGACGTTTGCTCTCATGCCATGATGCTGGGAGCTTTAATGTTCTGGAGCAGCACTGTAGCTTTTCTCCTGTTTCTCAGCCCAGTGTTCTGGATGTAAGAAGCAAGAGAGGAACTGTGTCAGTGACAGCTGTTAGGGAACAGCCACTGTTGTTCCTTTGCCAAGGAGGCTGTTCCTCTCACATGTCATGTAAAGTGTAGGAAGATGGACATATGGCATATCATAGCCTGCATACTTAAATCAGAGCTGAGTCTTTGTCTAAGTATTAGAAAATAATGAAATTTCATCTTGATTAACACTTTTAGCCATGGCCCTATTCATACCCAATGCATTTATAGTGGCTTTTGCTTTTTTTGTTGTTGTTTGTTTTTCTGTATTGCAGGTCTGGGCGGCCAACTTTCTTTACAGCTGTGTTCAATACATTTACCCCTGCCATCAAACAGTCTTGGATCAACAATTTACAAATGGCTAAACTGGCCCTTGGTAATTCTTACTCAAATTTCCTAGCAAGTCAAAATAGCTCTCAAAGTACAGTGTAATTATTCTTTTTTCAAATTATTTTTTAGAGAATAATTTTTCTTTTTTGTTGAAAATTTTTCTGCTGATGTTTAAACTTGCAATATGATTATGTATCACTACAAAGTAATAACATTATAGATAAAATGGGGTGTTCATTATGAAGGAATATATTTTCTACAGTATTTTAATGAAGTCTGGTATGCATTACTAATTGTTGCATCTAAATCAGTACAAATAGACCTGATCTAAATTAGAGCAATAAAAAATATTCTGTCCTGTGATTAGTCTCCTGTGTTTGCACAGGGCTATAGGTTTCCAAAGATACCTGGACTTTTCAATGCCTAGGTTGACAAACATTAACTTGCTCAAAAGCAAGTTTCACCAGCACATGGTCAAAATAGAGTGCTTTTGCGGTGTCTCATTGAAGGCAGGCAAAGTAACAAAAAAGAAGAGAGAATGGATWTTTCCATCATTCCAGGAGGAGGATCCTTATAATTATGATAAGTAGAAGTTGGTAGTGATATTACTTACACAGGCAGAGAAATGCTATTCAACAAAGGGATTTCCTAGARTCTGAGGAGAGGTTTGATGTCTTTTCCTCTTTCAATAACCTATTTACAAGATCATTAAGAGACTAGCCGTAACACTTTGYTGATGTAAGGTGTTCTTTTTTTGCATTATCAATATGCATGTAATCTACTCAATTGAATTTTTCCTCACAGTTTTATGTTGTCATTTATGCACCTATAGCATAAGAACAGCCTGGTCTGTATTGACTAGTCCTAACAGAATTCTTTTCTGTTCCTGTGGAGAGGTGTAAGTGATTATTCAGTGAAAGTATTGTAGGGTGTTTATTGTTTGTTCTTTCCATTACAGCAGAGGATAACCTGTTAGGTTGGTTCTGCATAGAAGATGATGGGAATCAAATAAAAAAGGAGAAGCATCCTCTCCTTGTTAGACACATGCCAGTGATGATGGCCAAGCAACAGGAGTTTAAGGTGAACAGAATTTTCATATGAGATTGCAATTAAGTCTTTTTGGGTGATATAACTTCTGAAGAATACCATGTTGTAAATACATCTGTTAGTTCACATCTGTTAATTCTCTTGAGTTACTACCATGGTGTGAGACCATTAGCAGTTAAAGGTCCAAAAGGGTCACCGGAATGCAAAATGCTGCAATCTTTGAGGCACTAAGGAGCATAATGTTTACTTTTACATAGTATGACATTCACTTGCATATGTAAGTGAATCACTCTGTGTAAGCAGAACTGATGGGAATTTTTAATTCATCTTGATGTGTGTGTTTGGGGCTCGGAAGTAACCTAAAGTTTACAAAGGGAAGGAATTTGATCTCCATGAAARCTGTCCTTTCCTGGTGTAACTATGTTAAATCCTCCTCAAATTTCTGATTTTTATTAGTGCACAGAGAACTATATTTTTAAAATAGTTTTGAAAAAATATGTTTTATGGGATCCTATGTAAATTGTCATTCTATTCTGAACAATGATATAGAAATTATCTTAATGGTGCATTTCCTAAAGTAATGTGTCAGTTTGAAGCCCTATTGGCCACTAGCTTTAATGATGAAAATAAGTCCAATACCAAACCAAGAGATGGAAGGGAAGAGTGCTGGATACTGTTTTTTCCTGTGTATCAACAGGATTTCTTATTGACCATCAGTCAGTTAGTCTTGTGCAAAGAGTAATGAAAATAAAATTGTGTATGTGTGGACAGAATCCCAATGTTAAGTTAATGTCATTGCATGGGTGCTGTCTAAAGAGGTGAGTCTGCAGGCCCTCATTGCTAGAACAGCCTACACAGGAGGGAAGTTCAGCTGAAAACTTCACTCCAAGTGTGAGTATACAAGCCTGGATGTTGGGGGAAAATAATTGGTAGTTTAAAATGCATCTGAAATGTGTAATTCAGTGTTAAGACAATCCATTCCTATGATACTGGTTTTCAGAGCAGAGCTGTGGTTTATAGCAGCCACAGTCTACTGAAACTCTCCGATTTCTCACACAAGCATAGTCATGCTTGTCTTATTAAACAGCTGTTTCTGTATTGAATACTTTCTAGAGTCACTACTGGTGAAATAACCAGCTAATTTAATGTTTTTGCAGAAACTAAAAATATGTGTTTCCTTAGAGCCTAGGCATTTTTAAGTCCTGAAAATCCATGCCAGGAGCTATGAAGGCCCAGGCTCAACTCTTGTAATCAAGTTAGAACAGAGTCTTCTTGTTTTGAAAGAAAAGGGAAGTCTGTCACCTGTTCGGTTGGGTGATGATCTTTGCCTTGGTCACCTCAGGAGGGTAGTGTATGACAGTATTTGCTTGAGCTCTAGGCTAACTTTGCCAGTTTTCCAGCTCCTAAAGTAACGTGGGTGTGAGCCCAGCTATCATGCTTGGTTCTCCCAAGTCCTTCGTATTACTAGAAAATATGATTTAAGTATTTTTTTAAGTATTTAAATATATTTAAGTATTTAAGTATGATTTACTGATTGTTTTCTGCAGCCTCAGCTGCGGTTTGGGTCTCAGGCCACAGCTCAGGGTCAGACGAGAGCCTTTGCTTGCCTAATCCTGCTTCTTAGCAGTGTGTGCTGCTCAGGCTGCCCAGCAGCGTAGGCAGCCATCAGAGCAAGTTTACATCCTGGGCTTCTGTCAAGATTGAGAGCTAAATTACCAGGGTTTAACTATGGAAAAATATCATCCCTTTTGACTAAGATGCAAAGTGACACAGAGGTGTAAAAAGCAGCCTGGGAAATATCCAGCATGCAGGCTGTCTGATTTTTCACTAGTGATGTATTTCATTGTCACAGCTACTCTAAATCACCAAAAGTAGATAGCTTCAGCATGTGCGAAATGAGACATGCTAAGACTGGCATGGATAGCTCTTCCTTTTTTTCTCTTTTTCTTTTTCTCATCTATTGGTTTCAATTTCTTATCTATATATAGTGAATTGCTTTGCTGAATAAATAACGTTGTTTCTACTAAGGTAAATCACTTGGTAATGCTTCCTGACTTGAAGGAGATTTGTAAAATTCTTTGCACTTTGGAAAATTAAGTATACTTGCAATTTAGAAATCTAGCTTTTGCCTGCTTGTTTCTTTCTTTTTTTTTTTTTCTTTAACTGTTCACTGTTTCTCAACATGGTGATGTTGCCAGTCTATGGTGAAGTTGTCTAAGTTAATACCAATGGAGTTMTCTCTAGTACTAGTATATAATAACAAGGACATTGATGTCCAAGATGAGAACATTAGTGTGAATTACAGAGAATCTTGTGTAAAAATGTAGTATCACGCCTCATTAGAAACCTTTTTATTCTCTACGCAGTTATGAATTGCTTTTATATATTTTGAAGTGTTTATATAAGCTTTAGGGAATGCTGTTATGGATATTAGGGAAATTAGAAATCCATGACTGGTCATAAAAGTGGTTTTTTTAGATCCTTTAGGCTTGAATGATCTTCAGAGTTGGGATGGACTTAAATATAGATCTTGAGTCTGGTGTAGCTTTCAGGTTTTTCTTAAATGGCCTGCATGATAAAATCATGAATATGGTTATTAATTTACTGACAGTAACATGATAACATGAGATTGGGAGGAAGTAGRGGTGTGATGGATTATAGTATTAGCATTCAAAATGAGTAAGGCACTTGGAGAAATAATTTGAGGGGSGAAAAAAGAAAAATAAAATGGATGACAGTCAGCAGGATAGACACATGGTATGCTCAGGGAGAAATTAGGAGCTTCACAAATGCAGATTGAAGAGGTGGTTTAGTAGAAGGTGTGTTAAAGTAATTTTTAATAGACCAGCAAGCTAAGGATTGGTTAGGAATGTAATATTGTTACAAAGAGCAATAATCAATGAGACGTGTAGAAACAGGCTTCCAAAAAGGCAGCCATGGTGTAGTGCTGCTACCAGCTCTGCTAGAATTGTGTGTTGAGGTGTGCTCTCAAATATACATATGAGGCTGATACATCTGCTGGTGAGATGTCAGTTGGAAAAGTGACAATAATAAATTTAAAAACAAAAACTTAAAAAAGCAATTGTTTAAAAAAACTATATGTAATTAAGTGATAATGTTAATTTAGCCTAATGAAGAGGAGTCTCAGGCAGTGTCATGATATATATCAGCCTTACATGTAAAAGAACACTGCAGAAAAAGAAGTACCTGGTGTCTGAGGTGAGAGGTGACAGGCTAATGATTACAGCAAGGTTGGTGTCAGGTTGGGAATTTGGAAAAACGTAATAAAAGTAATGAAGCATTTGAACAGATCAGCAAGAGGATTTGTAGTCTTTGGCCTTGAACATCTGTAGGAGTAGATAAGGAATGTAGCAGGAACAATACCCATGCAGCTGAYTCTGCCCATGGGAAGCTGGATGAACTAAACTGTCTCCTTGCCTTATGAGATTCTTTGATATCCTTAAATGCTTTAGGTAATTACAAACTAAAATAGACAGGAACAGGCATATTTTTTGAATGTGGTAACAGCTCTCTTTTCCTTTCTTTGAAGATTGAATGTGCTGCTTATAATCCTGAGCCATACCTTGCTGGAGAAACAGATTCCGATTCCTGTGCAGTGGAACATGGTTTTCTTTGGGTAAGTGTAATCTTTAAAAGCTGAAAGTGGTTATCTCCTGTTTCTTTCCATTGCTTTTTGTGACTCTCGGCAACATGTAGATATGAAATAAATGTTGGGTTGATTTTTTCTCTTTGTTTGTTTATTTAAAGATTAGCTAGTAATTTGTCCATGCGATCTTGCTGTTCTCTGTAGGGTGTCATTGAAGTGTGTGTGATTTGTGCAGCACAGAACGAATTCCAAAGTGCTGAGCACATTCAGAAGGGAGCTAAGTGCTAATTTATAATGAGGGCTGCTAAAACCCAAATGAGCTCACACTGTCCTACTGTCTGTTTTTGTATTTTAAGAATGTTTTAGCTATAAATAATCTGTTTAAATCTGTACATAGGAAAAAACCCTATATATTGTTACAACCTCAGATATGCAAATATTCCAGCAGAAAAAGTGACGTAGATAGTAGTTGTTATTAAAAAAAAAGGCAAGTTGATGATTTCAGGGGCTTTTCTAGTTACTACAATACTGAAATTTTAAGGAAACCCTTGGGAATTAAAAGTTAGAAATAGCTTTTGTTAGTGGTCTTTTTCAAGGTCACCCATATAGTTTCTTTTTGTCTTTGCCGTTTGTAAACAGTCATTGCAAATACATGCAAGTTAAATCTTTCTACTGCTACAAAATATACTTTCTTTCTCTGTCCTATTTTTTTTCACATAAACATAAAGAGTTACTATGCAAAACCATTTACTGCTGCTTGGGTAGATTTTTTGTTTGTTTATTTGTTTTTTGTTTTGTTGGTTGGTTGGGGTTTTTTCCCACTTCTCCCTGATCCCTAAAATGTAAAAATTTGTGGACCTGGTGATGATACTTAGTTCTGGATCAGGGAGAAATTTAGGATACTGTATCAGCAAATTTACAAGCCTCTTTCTTTTGGGACAGAGCCTTTCTTTGTAGACCTGTGCAAAGGACAGGCCTCAGCTATATTACCTGTTTTAAAAAAACCTGAGGCAACTTAAAACACCAGTTATTAAAATAGCATATTGCACAGATACTTACAGAAATTGCATTACATAATGTATATACATTTGAGTCAGATATCAGAATAGGCCATAATATTATTCCTTATTTCAGAAAATAACTTGTTTTGTATGTGTACAAGGCAAGTTTGTGTATATAATGTTTTGATGTCTGTTGCATTTGTGCTGAATTATTTTCTTATGTCTTAATGCATGAAAATTCATATTCACACATATAGCTTGAGATGCACTCTTCCGTTAACATGCCAGTCATTCCTTCTTGTACATGCTGATCTTCCTGGAGACAGGTATCAGTCGTGGCTATTTTTTTTTTATTTTCCTTTTTCTGATTCAGATTGGCAGTTGTACTAATCAGATGGGCCAGATTGCAATAGTCTCATTTCAAAGCTCCGGCCCCAAGGTTATTGAGTGCTTCAATGTGGAATCACGGATTCTCTGCATGGTCTACATACCAGAGGACGAGAAGCTGAAAGAGCAAAACAAAGCTCTAGACTCTGAAAATGTTCTTGCAAAAACTTCTAATATGCCTACTATTTGCCTTGGCATGGAAGAAGGAAGGTGATTCTTGTTTTTGGTGTAATGTGTATGATTTATTCATTAGGTTTGCTATTCCATAGCAAAATTGTGTGAGATAGTTCCAAGAAAATGTTTATTTTTCAAAAAAGTATCCAAGTGTTCTCTCAATGACCTCAATGTATCCTTTCCATTTAAATCAAGGAAAAAATGCACCGTATGTTATTTTTAATTACACCATGTGGTATTTGAAATTAAAGCAGTACATCTTTTTGATGAAAGAGGATTAATTAATCATATCTGAAAAATGTAAACATTACTTTCGTAACATTACAACATAATCTTCAGGTATTGGAAAATTTTCAGAATGGCGAAAAAGAATCCATTAATCTTTTGCCCTGTCATATTATGCAGTATTTGTCACGTGAATAATTAATATTGCTGTTTACTGTTGATATTAATTACTTTGCTCTCTTTGAACTGATGGCCTACTGAGTCATCACTTGATTTGTATTGAAGAACAAGGCTACATGTTCTAAACTTAKAGGTCAGTAACCAAACAGATCTTGTTATAGTTAGTGAGGTCATAAGTGTGTAACTACATGTGATTTTTGAAGGTGTTTCTAACCAGTATAAACGAAGGAGAACAAAATTCTCCAGGAAAAATGCCATTTCCAGAAATCAGGGATTTAATTCCAGACTTAACAATATTCTTTATATACCCATGGTGACAATCAGTAGGAATTGTGGAAATTTTAAGTGTAAGTGGCATCTGGTAGTGAATTTTTCTTTTCTTTTCCCTAGTTCTCTGAGTAATATTAATTTATTTTTTTAAACTAATAAAAATTTTAGATAGACTCATAATAAGGACTTTGAGCAGAATTTTTATTACGTCTCTTTTTTGAATAACTGTTTCTGCAGACAAGATAATATGAAAGTGTTGTCATATGTCAGTGTTAAGTAATTGCAAATTGTCTACACAGACATTCTGGAGTGTCAAGAATTGAAGGAGAAAATTATTTCCCCCCCAATATTTTATTCTAAACCTCTCTTTTGCATATTCTAATAAGAACTATATAAAGCATAATTTCACAGGTCTGTTTTTTCTTGCTTCTTTTTTTTATAGCATTTCTATTTACAAAAGTTGCCAAGGCTCAAAGAAAATTCGACTTCAACACTTCTTCACTCCTGAAAAATCAACTGTTATGAGCTTAACATATAGGTCTCAATACTTGTTTGCTGGCTTGGTAAATGGAAACATCTCAATCTACACAAAAGCAGAAGGTAATATAATGATGTGATCTGATGGCATCCTGAGGAACTCACATGTCAGTGTATTTTGGCAGAAGTAGTTTTCCACTATTATATTTTCCGAAAATTCTTTGTAAAACTGCTGAACTATGGTTACTGCTCTTTCCGGTACGTCTGAAGAGACTTGGTTTTTTTTGAATGATAGTAGGAACTTTGATACTGTTCCCACTTTCACCATACATTTATATGAAAACTGATTTTTCCCCCTTAGCTTAAACCCTGAAGTCTTCAGTGTTGCAAGAGTCCAGAAATTTATGTGCAAACAGCAGTACACATTGTTTTACACAGCACAATGCTAATTCCTCTCAACTACCCAGTACTGGCATTTATGAACGACAGAAATTCCCTATTTGTAGAGATTTCTGTATATCTCATTTAAAATGACCACCCCATTTTTACTGTACAGATGGGATAAGTCTTTCGTATGTGTGCAGTTCATGTATTTCACKATAGGATTCCTTTTTCTAGCATCACAGTTGGTTGTTTTGTATCTAGCTAAATAATTAGCTAAAATAATTTGAATAAAGGAGAATCCCAGGTAATTCTTCTGGACCACAGCTGTTTTCTCCAGAGCTAGTTCAGGTGCTTATCTGTATACTCCAGTTCATCTCAGTAACTTCCCTGCAGTATTGCATACATATCTAGTAATTCAGTTCAAAGTCAGCGAAGCTTTGCACAAGGTTTGAGCCTTAATTTTTTAAGTGGATTATTAGCACAGAGACTCCTAACCTTGCAAAGTGCAAGCAGAGATCTGCCTTATTTGTGTGAGCTGCAATAACGATGGTTGTCATGCTTCTCTAATGAGGTGGGCTACATTTGTGTGGCACTGTGCCTTGGCTACTAAATTCTACTAGTCTCTAACTGAAGCTCCAAATTCAGTATCTGTAATCTTGGAACAAATTATATGCCCACTGTTAGATCATATAAAGACTTCGTTTGGGAAAGGTACAGGATGTTTTGGTTTTTTTCCCAAGCAACAAAGGATCTGGAAAAAACTGTTGGGAACTGTGCAGTTGTCATCTTCAACCCAGTAGATTTCCAGTTGAGCTGTTGTCTCTGATCTGAAGCCAGACATTAGATTTCAGATCCCTTTAAAATAAATTTTTTTTATCACTGGATAGCAGTTTTTTCTTTGCTTTTCAGGCACAGGAGTGAGGTCTTGATCCTAGTTTCATAAGATTTTTGATGTTTCAGTTTCTGTATGTACCTGGGAGGGATATTGAAGTGAATCTGTCATCTTCTCTGAAAGGTATTGGTGCATTTAAGGTGCTTTAAGACTGCAATTGCTGTCACTCAACTTCTTCCAGAAAAGACCACTTCAAAAACACAACTGACATCCTTGGCAGTATAGCCAAGAAAGGATGTATGGTTGCATATCTGGAGAGAACGTTAAAGATAGGGCAGAGCCGTAAACCAGACTGCATTATGTTATGAGCTGGAGCTTGTTGCATTGACCAAGGTTATAGCATCCCCTGTTTATCTTCTTCTGAAGACACAGGTTTTGGGCAGTGAGATATTCATAGAGCCTGTCAAAGTCTAGGTCATGATTGCTGGAGCTTTGAGATGGGAAATACTCAATCATATTTTTCTGACTCTTGTCAGTCAGTCTTGTAATCCCTTTCCTTACAGTTTGGTCAGTGTGGCTTATTTCAGTTCTCCATGCCCCATGGAAGTTGTGGGATTCAGCTGCTCTCATGTTAGTGTTTGTCTTCCTTATAGTTGGCTGCTGTGGCTATGTGAGTCAGTCGGCCCTGGAGGGGTATTTTTGTGAGCACTGACCTATTTACCAAACAAAGGAATCCAAGCAGTGAAATGGGAGGGAGGGGGAACGCAACCTCTGAGGAGCTTTGTGCAATTCATCAGGGTTGCCTTCTGTTCTACAGACAGGGTTACTTTCCAGCCATGCATTTCAGCTTGGGTTTTGGTCTGTCATCATAAAGCAGATTAAGAAAAGATTTAAAAATGAATGTGAAATATATCGCTGCATTATAACACATCTTGATTTGAAGCCTGAGAAGGACAAATGCTGTGAGATGCACAGGAAAAATGGTTGTGCAGCCTGTTACAGGATTCCAAGAATTAAAAAGGATAAGCTTTCTTCTAGGATGAAAATCTATCTCAGTCTCTGGATAGAGTTGTGGTCCTTATGTCTTCCTCCCTGGAAAGATACTGTATGGATCAGTTCAGTCACTAAAGCTTGATGCCTTACTCTATGTAGTCAAAAGACCCACGACTTGAGTMATTTGGTTTTCAGTACCCGAATAGTTCTAATTTCTCCAGTTGTTTTCAGATAGGTCAATGCATATAAATATCCATGACTGTTTGCAAACAGCAAGTGCTCTCTTTTGATTTTCTTTACTAGAGGACTTTGTCAGATCAACAGCATCCAGAGTGCTCTCTGGCTGCAGAAAGTCTTGTCTTGAAGTAGTGTAAAATGGAAACTGAGAAGTCTGTACAGTAAACCAAGGAACAAGTGCCATGTTAGTGGCAAAGTTGGAGGTACACAGTGGGATTTCTTCCTTTCTGGACAGTAATCATATTTTACTCAGACACCTCTGTATCCATGTATTTTCACATATGAGGTAAAAAGTACTTAATCTTTAATGTATCTGAACGTAAATTAGAAGCAAAGTCATGAGGTGCTGATACCGTAAAATCTACTTGGCTCTTAAATGTGAGCTAAATGGTGATTTGTGAAAATATCACAGAAAACTAGGATGTAGGTCAGCTAATATGTTAATCGTAAAAATAGTACCCCTGATAGTTAACCTCAATAATCCTTAATTTTATGTGTGTGAGAAGATTTTTTTGGGAACTATGAAACAGCTAGTGAAATAAATGCTGTTGTATATAGGAATGGGAGTGATGGAGATGGCAGAATTTCTGACACCTTGTGTGCTGGGAACGTASTTTCAGGTCTATGAACTTTTGCACAGTTATCAGTCTGAAAAATTCTGTGTTTACTGTTTCCCTCAGGCTGAATTAATATTTCCATGCAAAACACGTTTAGAAGAGGTTAAGTAAAAAGTGCATTGTATTGTCTTTGTGTAAAAAACATAACAAAACCCCTTTGTGATGATTGCAGACAGCTCAGCAGATGTGTTTTTTGAGTGATGTAATAGCAAAAAAGGTCAGCGCATTTTTGACTTCCATTCACAAAAGTATCTTAGGAAAGGGAAATCACAATCTTTACATAATATAGGTGTATTGTTCCTGATATACTGTAGTCAGTTCCAGCTACTTCCTTTCTTCTAGACATTGATACACATTTCCTTTCCGTAAAGTCCTGTAAAGAGTACAGAGAGAAACAGGAAAAAGAAAATAAAACCTCAGAACGATTGTGGCAGAAAGTAGAAGAATTAATATATTATAGTTTCAGTCTGAATTTGGTCAGGTGAAATAATCAACAGCTGAGTCAATTCCCGCCATGCACAGAACAGAAGTTCATATTCTGCAAAGAGACTTCACTGGTAAAAACTTACGGAGCTCTGAAGTTGGTCAGAAGTTTTGATGACTTACCTGTCCAAAGAGGTCTCGTGACACTAATCAGTGAGCATTTTCAGAGGATTAATATCAAGGAAAATGACCAAAATCAAAAGGAAATACAAGAGTGAGGGGAAACAGTTGCAACAGTGAAGGGAGTAGCAAGTCAGTTCTTCGGCAAGGTACCTGGATGGATTTGGTAAGACACTTGTGTCCTCTGACAAACTGAGAAAAGGAAGAATATGTGGAATGTAAAACACTGATGTCAGTCAGAGCTTGAGTGGATCCATGTACTGCTCCAACTTGTTTGAAGAGTGCGTTCCTGGCATGTGATTGGCACTTCAAGTAGATGTTCTGAGAGGTATTGCTATGAAAAATAAGGAGTGGTATTAAGCTGTTAGGGAGAGGACTAGAGCAGTGATACTGAAAAAGATAAAATACTGTTGTCTTGGCAGTGTCACATAATACTCATTACCAGAAATATGCTGACATTGCTATAAGACTTATTTGTGTATCTCATGCTGGGACCTCCAGCACCACCCTTCTCTATAACTTCAGGAAGAGCTCTGTCAGCTATTTAGCTTGAAGAATTTGATGGATACGTGAGAAAAAATGATGATGCATGCATATATAGTACCAGACATTCCTGGTTACACGTTGTGGACAAGAGCAGACCTGAGTGTCTCATCTATTTTCAAATGATAAGCAAAGTACTAAACTTTTTACTTCTGYAGGTACCATTTCACTCCTCCACAGTGCTGATTTATGTACCATGTGATGGAAAAAATGTTTGTGCTCCACTGCACTAATTAACCAAGACCTGCTGTTCCCAAGACTGTRTTGGCAGCTCTCTTGAAACCATCAATAGTGCTGCTGAGCAAGAGGGGAAGCTGTCAACAAAAAAGCTTGCTTGGTTCAGCTCGACTGAAAGCATAAAGGAAGGGAAAACTACTACAAACTTTGAAAAGACCTTCTGAGGAAAACAAACTATATGTTAACAGTTTATCTCATATGAAGACCTGAGTGCACCAACTAATTAGAATAATTTAAAGTACTAAATATTAAAAAATATTTATAAATTTAATAATAGGAAGCTTATTCTTATACATTATTGTAAAATAGTATTACTTTCCTTCATTGGGTTTTGTGAAAACAAACCACAGAAAGATAAAATAGCCAACATTCTGTCCTATAAAATGAAAATTGTTTTAAAAATTTTCCTATCTGATTAAATTTGAGTGAATAGTAGGATAACTAATTTTCCAAAATTCATAAAAATTACGAGACTAATAACAAAATGTACTAATGGAAATAATGTCCTTATACATTAAAGTTTTACAAATATTTTTTGAATATGAGAAACCTTACTTTGATGCAGCTAAACAGCCTGATATATGCGTTCCAAGATGCTGTTCAACATTAGTGTATAAACTGTGGCATGTAACTTCTGGAGAAATATGACTTACAGAAAGTATTAAAAATAGTGGCATGACACAATGGCATAGCACAGATCTATTAGTATAAAATATGTCTTCTGTTTTTTTTAAATACTCATCTAATATGCAAATATCGGACATTTTATACACAACATAAATATAGGACATCTAATTTCCAGAAGCCCCTGTATTCATTTCTATATTTGACCCTGTTCTCAGATTTTGTAGACACATCTCATTCCTGCAAACAGCTGTACCTGCAATTCATATAGTATGCCTTGAGATTCTGTTGACAAAAGTTTTATCATGGCTACTATTTCTTGCTTCTTTTCTTTTTTGCTAGGAAAAAAATTAACTTATTCAGTCGGTAACTAGGAAGGGATTTTACAGCATCAAACAAGGCTGTTCCTTATCTTTTTGCAAGTGCTGTGACTAATTTTAGGTACCTGGATAGTGCTAGTTGTTGGAACTACTTACATAAGTATGTCTTGAATCTGCAGGTGTTTACTCAAGTAGAATAGAGATAATGCTTCCTTTCCCTTAGATTTTAGAAACAATGAACATTGAATCAGACAGATAACATGAAACAGCCAGTGTCAAACATGAAGTCTGTGCAGGCAGGTATTGGACAGGGTCTGCTGAAATCTGGAGAGAGAGGTAGGGAGAGTATTATGTTTTCTTCAAAGTGTGATTTTGAGTCTTAAACCACTTGTGAACTGAACGCAGACTTGCTAAGTAATTTTGGAGATGGGTGATAAAATTCTTGGTCAGCAAAATGAAGTCATGATCTTACTTTCAGCCGGCAGCCTGTGGTTAGAGCATTTGCAGAAGTATGTCGGATTACCAGGCTTAATCCCTTGCCTTTACTTGAGAGGATTTTTACCCATGCTTACCACTCTCAAGAGATTTCCCTGGCTGCCACAAAATGAGAGGAGAGAGATGCACAGGGCTTAATTTGTCCTCCTGGTGCCATTCCACTTTGTATAATTAAGCATTCACTGAGGCAGGGTCCAGAACACAGCTGACACAATACTGCCTTAATTACTAGACCAGAGAGCGTCTCCCTACCCTTTTCCCCCYTGATCTGTCTCAGATGCTGTCTGATCTGGAAGACAGCAATGTTTGCAGGAAGAAACAAAAAAGTACCAGAGAATAGCCTTATCAAATGGCTAGGGTTATGTGGGTAGAGTGATAGCTTTGGATTTTAACTGGGCTGATAGATCAAGTGGGATTTCAGTTTTTTTTCATGAAGTCATGGTAACATGAAAGACACCAGGTGTCTATCTCACCTTTTTCGTATGTCCAATCCCACAGAACTCTTACCCTGAATTGTCAAGTACTGTGTTGGCACACACACCAACAGAAAATGGTTTTGTGAGAACTGAGTTTTGTTAGGCATATATAATCAAATATTCATGACATTAGTGGTATTCATAACATTGATAGTATTGAACTCACCTTCTTACCGTCTTGATTTTAAGTAGGATTTGATCAAAATTTTATTAATAAAGCTTAGTGCTCAGTCATCTGAGGAGTTACATGGAACTTCAGGGCATAAAGGTCCAGATAAAAAAAAAAAAGAAATGAAATTTAAGCAAAATGTAAATCTGAGTCCACAGTTGAGATCCTGAAAATCCCTATTCACCTGTTACTTCAATATCAGCTGTGCTCTATATATAACTTAATGTATAGCTTGAATATAGTTAAGAGAAAGAGTTGTTGAGTTCCATGAAGTTTTGTTTGTACATTGTGTTTTTCAGTGTGAAAATATAACTAGAAAAGATAGCTTTTTGCTCAGCATATCTGCTCCTTGCCCAAAGTCACAGTCCTTATCCTTCAGAAARKATAGTAAAAATATACTAGAATTATGCTGGGTTCATCCCTAAGAACGTATAGGTTGTTAAACTTCTGCAGTCAGCATCCCTTACACAATGAAAGTTGGGACACACCTGTGTGCAGCTTTACTCTCTGAAGTCTTTGCAGTGCCTGCAGTAGTTACAGCAATCATAGGGTATGGGCAGCCCCCACTTTAGAATTTAATTTGAGGATAATGTGGTTGCTGGAGAATGGAAACTTTTCCAGAAGTTTGTTTGTTACTAATGCTACATATGAGTCACAGGGAACAGAGTGACTTTGACATTGCTGGGAGAGTTTGCAGGCTAATAACTGGAAGCACTCTTCTCAATGCA
Organism: Amblyornis subalaris; assembly: GCA_018881555.1. Taxonomy (NCBI): domain Eukaryota; kingdom Metazoa; phylum Chordata; class Aves; order Passeriformes; family Ptilonorhynchidae; genus Amblyornis; species Amblyornis subalaris. The sequence continues at coordinate 7,933,221 of JACAXG010000020.1, forward strand.
AACTAAAATAATGAAAATTATTGTGACAGCCTGAAACTAGATGTCACTTTTACAAAGATGCTTTCCGAAGAGAGCCACATCCTGAGAATGACTCAGCGAAGGTTGTATCACACATATGACGGAAGTATTGAGAAGCACTCCAGAATGGAGGCTTATTGTTGCTGCTGTTATTGGTGAAGCAGGAAATTTTGTACCCCCTTTAGCCTAAGCAAATAATAGAAGATGCACTTGTTTTCAGGAGGGAAAAGAAAAAAATTGTACTTAAGTGCTCGACTAAAGATGTGTTTACTTTGGTCTCATCCATCAAAATTTAAGTGGTTGCTGAGTTGAAACCAGTGTCAGTAAAGTAGACAACTTTTCTGCAGCTTGTGCAGGAAGGTTTTAAAGTGAGGAAATGGTGCTTTTTTGTTATATCTTATCTCAGTGTAAAACCCAGTTACTTTTAACATTTTTATAATGTTAATAAATCATAATGTCTAGAAATGTGATCTTTGAAACTATATTCAATGAACACTTACAATATACAAACTAATATGAAAGCATTAAAATTATTATTAATGTACTTAGTATGTCAATTTGTATGTATAAAAGAGCAGCAACTATTTCAAGAAGCTCATGTTGCTGGCTCTAAAAATTTGGGGATAAATAATCTGCTAGTCATTGTTTCAAAGGGATGGCAATTGAGAGTGTCTGGAGCAGTAGGTGGAAGCATGCAGTTCTTACCAGAAGTGCTCTGATTGTGCCACATACACATGCATAATTTAATTTAGATCTGGTAAATGCAGTCCAAAGAAAACACTGTGGGTTTTATAATTAGGGGGAAAAGTAAGAAAAGTGAAGAAATGGCACAAGAGTAAGTTTTAATTTCTTCTTTTTTTTTATTTTTAATTTCCTTCTTAAATGAAGCATCTAGTAGCAGGAAGATCCATTGCATCAATATGCTCTTAGAGAGTCATCTGCACTCATTAGAGTCTACAGTAAAAATCTTCCTGACTACTTTGCACATGAGAGATTATTCTGTCCTAGTTAGAAATTGATTCATCTTGAAATAAGTTGGTTATGAGCTCCTTCTGAGTTGGAGACAATTATGTCAGCCATGGCTTTCTGACTGTGTTTCCTCTGGAAAGGAAAGCAGTTGTATCAGAACAGCAATGTGGTATTCCTGGATTATCATTTAATCTAGAGAAAATTTGTTCAGTTGACAGATATATGAGTATTTGGTTTTGGGTTTCCCGCTTAATGTTGTTTTATCCTTACAAACTTATCCTGGAAGCTAAAATAAACCATACACAAATCACAGTGTTTCTTGAAGTGGCAACTTGCAAAAATTCAAGCAGTGGGCTTTTTAGACCTGTTTAAAGCAAGGATCACCATTTGGTTGAGTATAACCTTTCTTCTTTTTTTATTGAAGATGGGACATGGAACACGGAACCTCAGAAGATCGTTAAACTGGGGGTTCTGCCTGTTAGAAGTCTGCTTGTGATGGAGGAGACAATTTGGGCTGCATGTGGTGGACAAATTTTTATAATCAGCACTCTGACGCATTCCATAGAGGTAAACGCTTTTAAAAGCATTGCTCATGTATAATGCTACAGGATGTAAGTGGTGACATTTTAAAGATGAAAATTTGTTTAAGAAGCTTCATGATTCAGGAAGCTTTTTATTGAATATGGTCTCAGTTTTGTTAAATTCCACTCCTTTAGTTTGTAATTCTGCTGTGATGTTCTCTGCTGATGTCTCATTAGACCTTGCTTCCATTTACACACTGGTTTCCATAAGGTGCTTGGAACTGATAGAGTATTTGGGGCAAGAGATTTTCTTAAAAATGAAATCTGAGGAAAGACAGCAAAGAAGTGGGTGGCTATGGGAATTTTTTGTAACTTACAGAAGAAGGATTAATTGACTGCCTCTACATAGTTAGATGTTACTTGTACCTTGTGATAATTTCATGTACTTTTTCAGAGTTTTGCTTCTCAGTGGCCTACAAAAGTTTGATTTGCTTAAGAGCAGTTTCTGATGATCAGTCATACAACAGCCATTTTTTTCTGGAATGAGAGAAGACTGTTAAGGATTCAAACTCACATTTGTGACTGCATTTTCCAGAAAGTGTTAAGCCCTTATTTCTGTCAAAATTACAGCTTTCACCAAAAGAACATCTTAGTGATCCAAAGTTAAGAGTTGCTGAAAAAATAGGAATTAAACCTCTCTTCAACCTACAATACAGTGTCACTGAATTGCATGATGTTTACAGCCATGAAGTTCTGTCAAACACGAGTCGTGATGAGCTCACAGCCTCCTTCTTTGTGTGCTTTGTTGCTGCTTTTCTGTTTCATTGATGATCGTGTTTTCTCCCAACAATTGTCTATTTGGTACAATTGATTCTGTGAGTCACTGTCATGGGTTTGCAGGGAAATAGCTAACATCCTAATTTCTTCTATCTTTTTCTGTGTTTTCTGGGTGATTTTTTTCATCCAATAAGATGCTTGGATTGTATATGTTCCTACTTTGCTTTTCTTTAAGGCTTGTTTTTTTGATTGTTTGAATGGTATGATTAGGGAAAAATTTTGGCAGAGTGATTTGGAAAGGTGCTTGATATAGACTGTCGTTAGTTGCACAGCCTCTGGGACACATGGTTACTGTTCTACAGACTTTGGTGACAAATCTCTCTGATTCTCACCAGGAAAATGGTAAGAAATCACAGCCAGATTGTTCCTGTGTAAGGCTAGGTACATACAGCCAGACCTCTGTAAATAAGTTTGGCAATTCTGGCCTAATTCTCTCACAGAGCTCTCCCTAGATCAGATGGTATGACTACAGTTTGGGCTATGCTGGACTGTTTTGGCAGAGGAGAACAAACCCAGAGTTAAACAAGCTTTGAGTATTACAGAATATTTAAAGCTTACTCTGTCATAATATAGTACAGCACCATGGATTGCAGTGTTGAAAACAGAAGTTCAGAGAGATAAAATAAAAAGTACTGTACCAATATCTCTCAGATACGACAGTTTCGTTTTTCAACTGTCACTACAGATTTTCCTACAAAAGCATCACAGGAGATTTCTTCTCATTCCTTGACTAACCCATCTGTTATATTCAGAGCTCAAGTTATTGTAGGTCCACTATACAYACAATGAGTGCTGCAGCAAACAACATATAAGAAATGGTGCATATGGTTGAGTAATGTTTTTTCAATACAAATAATTTTGTTCAAGAACATGATGATTTTCTGTATGTGTGGCTGAAGGTCATCTTTTTTATTTCACACAAATACTTGTGGCATAGCATGTCATCTTCCTCACAGAATGGTGAACAAAAGATGATTTTCTGCTGCTTCTTTATGAGTCTTAACATATACTGATCTTTTTCTCATCTTCTCACCAGACTAAACAGCTCAGTAATGTTTTCAGTGTTGCTGCTTGCTTAGTTATCTGACTTGTTTTGATAACTTCCTAGGTTTATGTTTGCAAAAGTGATCTGCTGTGTTGTCCTTACCATGTTCATGGGAATATTGTTTCAATATTATATGATGCATGAGACAATTTAAACTGTCTATATCAAGTATTTTAACATCAGCAGCTGAATACATCTGAGCTGCATCTTCCTTACTTTGAAGAGCAGAAGCTTTGCTGTATGAAGGGAAGCAGCAGCAAGGAAGTGTTCTCCCTCTGTGCTCTCTCTTGTTGAGAGTTAGTCGTAGTGATTTGACTCAAGATCTTTTGCATAAACTTAGTCTTTGCTCTATCAGCAGGAATCCAGATGTTGCACAAGGCTCAACTATTACTGTTCTCTCTTTACTGAGCTCCTTTATATCTCCATATACTTAGTGTGGAGATACTCCATGTATTCTCCAATGCAGCTGCTTGTTAGTTCATTGCTTCCTACTTTCATGCACAGATACTGTGTGCTCTGCATCATGTACATTATCAATAAAGGCACCTGACTAGTGTTTAAGGCCATATTGGTGCAAGCACATGAGCATATTCAGGACTATTTTGTAAACTTGTCCTTGTGAGGCACTCTTTGCTTCTTAGATATCTTGTGTTTAACTGTCTGTGTATTTGCTAAGTGCAARGTATATTATCCTTGAAGACAATCTCATTCCATGCCTCCTTGCTTTGCTAAGATTTTTATTTAAGCTTTTTTAAATTTAATAATTGTTAGTAAATGAGCAGGTTTGGCATTGTGTGTATTGGGTTTGGATGTTTTTCACTTTTCCTGCTTTTTTTCCCCCTCCTCTGATATGGTAAGACTTTCAATTCACTTGTTCTAATGATACGTTACTGTAATAGAATGTTTTAGGTAATGTCTTTTATTGGCACAGTGCCCCAAATTGGCACAATGCCTCAAGATCCTTGGCAAGGCACATGTGAGAAATGCATCAATTGCTGTTATATATTAATTACATGATATATGTAATTATACTCTGATAATCTGATACTCTTTTTGTGAAGAAATTTGTCACTTAGTTTTGACCCTAGATCTGACAGTTATATTGCTGCTGGGTATAGGCCTACATCCCATAATGGTTTCTTTGCCTGTAGCTCCTTGCACTCTGCACAGATAGTTTGTGTTTGTTTAAAAACTTCAAAAAGTACCAGAGTATTTAATAGAATAAAGTCACCAATTGCATGTCATTCCATCCTAGTCTGTTTTGTCTGGTTTTTAAAACTTTGCTAACTATTCAGGATTTACACTGAAATGTTCAGCTGGGTAAACAAAACAAATTGAAATCCCTGTACATTTGTGTGTGTTGCCTGAGTACTGTAACTTTTTTAAAGCAGTGAAAGACATTTGTTTGACATTGAGGATAATGATGCCYATTATCCTCTTTGCATGAAGCTGGAGAAATTGTGGTTCATCTCTTGGTGCAGCTGTTTGGTGTTAGTGAGCACCCCCGTCAGAAGAAAGGCTCTGCTGTGTCCCATTCTGCTGGAACACCAGCGAGCTACATGRGGCTGCAGCATCCACAGTGTCTCTGCAGCTCTCGTGCTGCTGTAGGTAGAATGTGAGAGCCCGAGGGGAAAAAGTCAGGCTTTGAATAGAGAGGAATGTAGGTATGAAAACTAAAAGAGAAAAAGAAAATTAAGTTCAATTTTTTTGATAACACAAGGAATAAGACATTTTTGTTAGTTTGTATTTCTTGTTATGAAAAGGAAAGAAAAATAGAAGAAAAAGGCCAGCTCATTGGTTTTCAGATAGACTTGTAATTGAAACAGATGTCAAAGCTATCCTTTATGCAAAAATTTATGCATAAGAAGTTAAAGTTTTGGGGTATGTTCCTGCTCCATGTTAGAAGACCCTTTCAATGAGAAGAATAATTCTTTTTACAGGTTTCTTGTGGTGTTTGCAGTATACAGTTTTACTTTAAATGTGTCTATGTGTTCCAGCAGACAGCTGTACAAATGGCAGGACAGACTTAAGTGGGAGTATAATGAGTTGGCTGTTAAAAAATGGAATGTGACAAAAATGCATGTGCAAGTTGTTTTCGGTGGCACCAACAGAGTTGTCAGCTGTGGTCGGGCCACTCCACAGAAAATTCTTTTCTTACAATCTGCTTCATTTTTCTTCTAATTTCAAACAATGCAAGTTGCTGGTCAGGTTTGCTTCAGCAGCCTTGGATCTATCTCTTAGAAGTTCTCAAAAGCCAATTGGTCATCAGTGTAGGAATATATGAGTCTATAAACAAAGTAAATATTTTAAAATCTTTTTTGCAGTGGCACATGCATGATGACAATATTAGGAAATCTATTCATAAGGGCTGTTTCTGATTTTGGAAGATGTTTTTATGGATAAATTCTTCTGTTGAATAAATTTTATGATTTTCAAATTGTGTATATCATTTGGTAAAGAATGAATGGAGGTTACTTGAGGAAAACAATGAATATAAATATGCCTGCCAGAGTTACTTATCTTGCATTCTACAGTGTTGTTATTCAGAGAGTCAAAAGGTAATACAAAAACTGAGCCTGACAGCTGAAAAGAAACTAATTTACCGTAAACCGAACATTTGAAGAACAGTGTTAACACATGAAAAACACAAAAAATAAATGGGTATTATTTTTAAACAGYAAATTTCTCAGTGAAAATAATAATTTATGCAGTAATAAAGTATGAAAAGAAAATTAAGTGCTTACTAAACACAATACCAAAAGTTATGCTTTGTGGAAATCCTAGATTTTTATTCTTTGTCTCTGATCATAGCCTGATTGTTGAATTTTAATGGAAAATTTGGACAATATATCTATACCCTAGTATATTTAGATTTTAATGAAAAAAATACCAACCTGTAACTCTAAGTTGTAATGCCTGGAAAATTTAAGTCTATTTCACAAGGAAGAAGAGGTACTTCTGCATTTTATCTGCAAATATAATAAAGAGTATATAAGTTGCTTACTTCCATACCCCTCAGTGAGAGGTTTTTATCCAAGGAACAGTTTGTCATTTATTTAGCTGAGTAAGTTTTATGTTTATAGGACTGCCTTTCTGATAATAGCTGGCACAACAATAAAAGGCTGGTTCAACTTCAGATACAGTCTTCTTACAAGACAAAACTGGGGGAAAAAATCCTTCCTTCTTGTTAATGATTGAGGAACTTTACTATGGCTTTATTTCATATGTTAACAGAGACATGTAGAGAAGTTTCTGCCTTCCTGGAGTCAAGTTGTAAGTGTGAAGGCACTAGATCAAGTGAAAAGGTCTGTCTTCAAAGTGCTGTGTTACTTACATTTAGAAAGAGGATTTTGGCTTTTATAATGAGAAGCATCAATTCTTTGAAGGACAGGAAAACAAAATAGCTAATACTTGTGAAATTCAGAAGCATGGAAAACCAAGCCACAATATTAAGGTTCACATTATGTGTGTAGTTGAGCAAATAACTGTGTGTTTATATTCTTAAACACTCTACTTTCTAAATGTGACTTTTTATTACATTTATTATTCTTGTTATGAAAACACCCCCTAACAGAACAAAAGAAAAGTATTTTTTATTGTTGAAAGGGAAGTTCTGCTCTAGATAAAAGTACAGCTGTGGTAGTTTTCTCAAAGGAGTATCAATAAAGAAACACAAAATCCTTTTAAGTCTGAGTTGTTTTGGGCTTGCCAGACCCTATCATGCAATATTTTTAAAAAATAGAAAATCTGGGTTACTCTCTCGTTAGGTGGAACTTTGGCTCAAGGGCTGAGAATCCTTCCATACTAATGATGATATATTTCCCAAAAAAGTCCCAGGAGAATTAACATATCATATGCATCTGTCAGAACATATCCTGAGCAAAGCAGAGGAAGCTTTGTSCTTGTCAAAGAGGATGGGGATACAGTGCCTACACCAAAAAGCTGATGAGAAAGGTTGAGTGATGTCCTTGACTTGCATGTCCCCACAGAGTCCTTCTTTTTCTTGCAGAACCATTTTGAAGCCCATCAAGAGGAAGGGATGGTAATCTCACACATGGCTGTTGCTGGAGTGGGAGTCTGGATTGCCTTTACATCTGGATCTACTCTTCGACTGTTCCACACGGAGACGCTGAAACACCTCCAGGATGTTAACATTGCCACACCTGTTCACAATATGTTGCCAGGTAGCTGAATTGCATCATATGGTAACATTTTTGTTGCATCACTGTTGTTCCTTAGTGCTGTAGATTAGGCCRGAATTAGAAGGTTGATCTCGGAGTTTGAGTCTGATAAGTGTCTCCTGACTATTTGCTTTAGTATGTCACAGTCCATATCCTGCCTAGGTGAACAATGTGTGCAGAGGGCTGGTTGAGTAACAGCTCTTCTCCTTAGAGGTTATAAATGTAATTAGATAGATAAGCAGATGGATTCGTCTGTTTAGTCGTATTTTTTGTGTGACAGTGAAACAGTTGGAMAATGTAATCTGCCATGAAAATATGTCTACTTTGCAGAGATTAGCGTTTGCTTCTGGATCTTGGAATCAAGTGCATGATGGAGTCAAATAGCCTAGGATCTGAAATGAAAAATCACTTGCTTAATTTTAGTTACATCAGTAGTCCCAGGGAACTCAGTTGAACCACTCAGGAGCTGCCATTTCAGAGTGTAATCAGTGTTTTGCTGATTGGAGCTCTAATTTGGTGAATTAAATGGTTAGTCTTATAAGCTTAGAGGAAACCTGTGGTTGTTAGGATAAAGTTTTGCAACCCTTTAGGTGTTTTAAGACAGAAGCTGTTCAACAAGCAGTTGCAATGGCTTGTATCAGTTTAGCAAGTGACAAGGACCTCAGCAACAGCAAGTGTGTCAGGTGGGAACTGTGGCAGTGCTGGGAGAAGAGAGAGACACAAAAGTGGTACTGGCATGGCTGAGCATGAAGTATCCATGAGTGTACAACCGTTCTTTCTGTCTCTTCCTGTTTGTAGAGTGGAACAGACCAAGCTTCTGYAGTTTTTATGGGCATTGTGTGTGCCAGCTTTATTGCTTAGTTTTTCTAGCAGAAGCCAGTTCTTCTCACATGGAGATTATATTTACATTCTCACGGGAGTTAAGTATAAATCTTACATCAAAAATGTTTCACTTCTTCAGTCTCTTGTCTTCTTACCATGTTTTCTTTCAGGTGACATTAGCTTTGCAATGAAACTCTATTATAAATTGTGTCTGTTTATGTCATGTTCTAGATAGGGTGTTTTTTTTACTTGTGGTGTTTGACTGTAGCTGCAACACTGAACAGCAGCAAATCGCCTGCCTTTAAATAGATCGTTTGATTGAGTTCATCAGAGTTCTGCAAAGAAATCAAGATCAGTTGTAAAAAGATTAACTTCTAATATGTTCTGCTGTTCATAGCAGAGGGAAAAAGGGAAGTGGGGCCTCCCTTATGTGTATTTTCTGCATATGAAAATCTTCAAAAGTTTAGCTTTGTGTTCATTTCCATGGCAATAAAACTGCTGATATAACATACCATTGTTTTTGTAAAAGAGTTTTAGCTAATTATATCTCCTTGGTGTCATTCTTACCCATTTTAGTTCCTTTTTTTTTTTTTGCTCAATGTCTTCTCAAAAAGCACACCAGTGAATGGAAATGGAAATTTATTTCGGGAGTAGAACATTGTCACAGCAAATGTTCAAAGGGAGACTCCATTCTAAAAATGAAATGAATTTCAATTATTTAGCAGCAGCTCTCGGGCCTGTTTATATGATCTCAAAAATGCTAAAAGACAGAGTAGTGGGAGGTTTACATAATAAAGCAGCAGAGCTTTGGGAACTAAAAGCTAAAGAATAAAGTTCTGTGTAGTATATACTGAGGTTAAAAAGGATAAAAGAACAACAAAGTGAAACTTAATTACAACACAGTGAAATAGCTGTGTATTTACAATGTATGCATTTGTCTTTATGGAAGATTTTTGTGACATTTAGTTTTAGAGGAAACAGCTCTCTCAGTTTTCTGAAATCCAACAGATTTTCCTTAATATACAAAAATAAAAGATAAGTAAAAATGCAAATGTTATTGAAATGAGAGAAGAAATTGATATAAAAATATTGCTATGAGTCTTAAGAAGAGAGATTAAAAAGTCAAGAATATCTTTGTATAACTTTGAAGAAGCTGCACTTTTCCCAGGATTTTAGTGGGAACAATATGTAATATTGGCCCAACAGGCTATCTGGAGATCATCTCTCTCTTCGCTTAAAGTAATGTAAATGAGAGGAACGTTGCTTCATTAAGTTAATGAAATTTTTTTGTTGTTATACAGTAGAAGTAAAAGAAAAACTGTCACTGTCACGAATGGTTACTGTGAGTTACAGTACTGAAAAGATAACTACAGTAACTAAGATAGAGAAGTAGGAGGGTCTCATAACCTTAATAATGAGCTCTCATAGCATTAGATCTTCCCAATTTTGTTCTTAGGAGAAGACAGCTTTAAATATCACTGTCTGCTCTCCTTGTTGTAAAGGATGTGCCTTCTGTGTTTTGGGGAAGACAACCCTGCAACACAGTGGGCAGGACAGAATCTCAGGGGAGTGAAATGGCACAGAAGGTGATTGTCCTTATGATTTGGTGAAGTTTAGTAATATAAAAAAGCAGACTCTGTCTGGCAGAATCTTTTATCTGCTGGACATAGTTTTAAATCTGTGGCAGTCTGCTTATGAGTATTGGAGCTGGAAGGGCTCTCACTTTCTGGAGTTATGGAAAGTTTGTGTGTAGGAATGCAGGACTGGAAATTAAACCAGGGTCACAGAGGCAACTGGGATAGACATTTAGTCTAGACTGTTCTGCACTACCTTTACTTCATATATCATCAGAAATATTTTTTAATAATGTATAACAGGATTGTGTTCTGTAACAAAAGACCAAATGCTATATGAGAAGGGAAGAGAATGGTTGAGAGGAAGAACATCATCATTGTTATAGGTTCAGATAGCTATTTATTTCACTGTCTACTAATCCACAGTACAGCTGGATTGCTTTTAAGGAGCCCAAGCACAGCTCTGTTATCTTAACAGAGGGCATACTGAGCACCAGAAAAATCTATTAACATTTGAAGACAAATACACACACTTCACTAGTGCAATGTACTTCATTTGTAGAGCAAGTTTATCCTTAAATGTTTGTGATCTGTAGTTGAAAGATCAACAAAGGCAGTTTTTCACAGGCCTTTATGACAGCTCATACACACAAAAAATCATACTGTACATAAACAGACCACTTGTTTTTTCATAGTCACAGTCAGTATTTTATTATTCAAGAACATCCTTAAACATGTTTTTGCTTTCAGCTCTAAAAGAATTTGTCCTTTTAAAGAGATTACTGTGATTACTGTGACCTTGATACTTCATTGCTTGTATGGATGATGACAGGTTACCTGTTTAACAAAGAGAGGATTTCTGCTTAAGTTGCTATGTTCTGTTTGTATCCATATATCCTCTAATGGCATGTGTGTTTCCTGGAAACAGATGACAAAAGCAAAGGAAAAAAAAAGTATCATTTCCTATCTATAGAAAACACAGTCTACTATGAGGCTTTACAGCTTTCTTTTTTCACACCCCACCAAGTGCCAGACCATGAAATGCAGTTGCTTTATGATGATACTGCTGGGAAATGATAAAAATATTGGAGAAAACTTTAGGTCAGCCCAGCAGATCTGTACAGTGGGCTAGTTTTTTACATAGTAAGAGCAGTATGGCCATGTAAGAGGATATGCAACAATGTCCTTGCACCTACCTGGGGTCGACTTCAGAAGGTCTATGAGAATTTATCCAGCTCTGGTGGTTGTTGTAATGGAGACCTGAGAAGGGTAAACACAGAGCAGAACATAGGCAGTAAAACCATTTGTCCCTGTATAAGCTTAATTATTGGCTTCAGTTCTTGTAAAGTCAAGATCTTGGTCAGATTATTTTACAGGTTTTAACAGTTTTGTCCTCATTGGGAGAGTGTGATCTAAAATTTGTCATTTAAAGATGAGGATTTTTTTTGTTTTGTCATTTATGTTTATCATTTTCTCTTCTTGTTAATATCTGTGCTTACTGCATAATACATTTTGGGGAATTGGTTTGACTTTTTTTCTCTGAATTTGAAATATATCAAAACAAAAAGTCAGAAAATAACAAAGATAAGTATGATTTCAAACCTTGGATAGCAATTAAATCAATATTTTAAATTAGCATTTTTTTAACCTATATATAATTTTTTTTAGTTCTTTCATGTTATTTCAAAGTAGCTTTTCAGACGCAGATGTTTCCCGCTTTTCTGAGATTTCACAGCAAGCAATTTTCCTTTTGAGCTCAGTATAGTTGGTTCATGCTTTAGGTTGTGCTGAGTGTTTAAGATTTTAAGTTGCTGGCTGATAATTTGCAGTTTTCACCTGTGGAAACAGTAAGGCATATTTGCTAGTTTTCCCAGGTAAAAATTATTATCTAAAAGTTGTTCCAAGTTTGGAATATGAAATCATGAATATAATGTTATATTTTAAATGCTTTAAAAAGCATTAAAATTCTGTTGTTTCAAAATGGGAGCTTCGTGGTTCTGCAGAGGTTTGAGAGGCCACAGTGCACTTGGAGCTTTTGATAATTTTAGAAGTTCAAAAATTGTACTTAAGTATTTCTGTAGTTTGTAAAACAAGTTCTTAAGCTAAGCTAACCTGTAGTTAGCTTGCACTTGCTGTGGCACAGGTGGTAGGAGAGGACACACGTCTTATATAACTKGAGCAAGCCTGAGCTCTAAATCACAAAATTCAAATACTGACTTTTGAAAACTCCAGAACACAGAGGTGTTTGGGCATTACTGTTGGAATTTCATTTGTGCTGAAGGAGTGCCTTTGTGTGCTTTGTTTTGGAAATTAAATTAATCACATTAATATCTCAAAAAAAAGCCAAGACAAAACAAAACAACCTCTAACACCAAAACCCAACTAAACAAAAAACCCATCAAAAAGGCAAACACCACACTTCAAAAGATTTGTAATTTGTGTACAACATAGACCATCCTTGCTTATTTAGCTGAGGAGGGATGATGCAGTCCTACTGGTATAAACACCTGTAGTTTATGGAAATCAATGTAGGAGACTCTGAAGGTCTGCACAAGTAGATGGAGCCTTTTAAATTTACTTATCCTTGTTACACCTGCTGAGGATGACCTAATCATTGTGCCTTTAGGGTGTTTTATGATGTGCTTTTAGGTAGACAGAGCTTGGATTCCAGATCTGACCCTATGTGAGCCTCTTAAAACACATCATCGCTGGGTTAATATTTTGGTTGTGTAAAGTTCTGTGAGGAAAGACTTGGAGTGTGGTCTGCTTCCTGCTTTCCAGTTGAGTGCTTTGGGCTTCCTTCCCTGCTGTCTCAGTGAGTCTGTAATTGATATATTCTTGGATGTAAATTAGCTCAGCTTCAAGGGATGAGACAGTAAATGCATTCATTTGTGAAACACCATAATTAAGGTCCTTCTCCAAAGTGTGGAACATGAGGGTTCATTCAAGTTAAATCAAACGTGGAATCCAAATTCCCGACCTACTAATGAAGTGATTCACAACTTGAGAGCTATGATGTAGATGGAAAGACCACTCTCTTACAAGTAGAGTTAATAATAAATCCAGTAATGTGTATGTTTTGAACCTGAAGGCTTTGAACAGACTTTAAATGCTCCTTCACATAAACTTGGGCAAAAGTTTGGGCAGGCCATAGTTTCTGTTTCTGAAACTTGTCAAGGCCATTTTGAGAATCTGTCTAGACTGAATCGAACATATTTTTAGTAAGCATTGCAAGGAAAAATTACTTTGTTTTCATTAGAAAAATAGCAATCCTCTAAATAGTGTTGCAGAAAATCATAGAATCAAAGGGTAATTTTGATTGGAAATTACTCTGGAGGCTGTCTTGTCCATCCTTCTTGAAGCAGGCCTGATTAGACATGGTTGTTCCAGGTCTTGTCCAGCCAAATTTTTAATATTTTTGGATAGGATGAAGATTCCACAACCTCTCTGAGCAATCCGTTGAAGTTTTTGACCACTTGTATGATGAAGCAGCTTTTCCCTGCTTAGAATACAATTTTCCCATGCTCCAAATTTGATATGTTCTGTCTTATCATATTACTGTGCACATGTGAATAGAGTCTGACTGTCTTCTGTGCATCTTTCCATTGGATAGGTGCAGACAGCCCTTTCTTTAATGTCTCCAGTCTCCTTATCATCTAAGTCGCTTTCCATTGGACTTCTTCCAATATGCCAGTGCCATTCTTGCATGTGGGGACCCAAACTCAAACAGGTGGACACAGCACTTCTGATACAGTTTCGGAGATTAAAAACTAGGAGAAAAAAGTAATCGTGAACAGGCTTGAGTCTTGAGTATAGTGTGTTACTGAGCACTGTGAAGTGAAATGCCTTTCAGTTTTATTATTGGGAATATACAAACATAGCCTATTCATAAAAGCATATTTGTAAAGACAGTCTGTGTCTACCTTTAGATACTGTGGTTTAGAGATTTAGGGCAGAATGTTTCAGCAGTTTAATAGTATTCAAATTGTCATGTATGTAAAGTATAATACCATAATCCAGCAAAATATTTGGCTTTGTGATGAGTGCTTTGCTAAATGAGATGRTACAGCTGATTGTGTTGGCCTGAAGTTACTCTGATCTAGGCAGAGGTCATCACTCTTCAGTAACAGAGCACTTCCTAACCTTCACAGGGCAGCAGCGTGTGTCCGTGACCAGCCTCCTGGTGTGCCATGGTTTATTGCTGGTTGGAACAAACCTGGGTATAATAGTAGCATTACCAGTGCCACGCTTGCAGGGGATTCCCAAAGTAACTGGTGAGTGAAATTTCTCAAATGGACCGAGTACTGAAGATGTAATTTCTCTTCTGTCAGTAACTTAAGTGAACCTGCCAAATTATATGTATTGTTTAGATAAAAGTTAGAGCTCTGTGATGAAATTATATTTGTTGTTCTTTCCAAGCTTTACAGTATATCCAGATACTTGTCTAGTTTTGTATCACTTGTTTGAGAGGGAGCAACTGTCTTCCTTTAAGGGATAGGCATTAATCCTGTTGGAGTACAGACAAATATATGAGAATGAAAAGAGAACGCAGACAGTCTTTCTTCCAGATTTGGGGAAAATAGATGCATTAGGTTTAGAGACACAGATACTGAAAAATTAGCATGTTGTCTGACTGGTTATTGAATAAATTGGTTTTGTTCCCTTCTCCCCCAAACTGGAGACTTGGAATATATGAGAGTATATATTTCATTTTTTTGACAGTGATCAAGGTTTTTGCATTTTGGAGAGACGTATTTATTGAGTTACTTTCATATTAGCCCATTTGAAATACAAACGCATGAACGCTGCTGTATCACTTTACAAATGTTTAAGCTACTAGCAGAAGCAAGATTTTATAAGTGTGTTTAGTAGGGACTTTTCCCCAATGTTTTGGACTCAGAATTCTGCTCAAGCTTCTGTGTTGTAGAGGGAAGCTGGCAAATTTTATGAGGCAAGCTGTTTGCAGCTTCCTCCAGGCGGGAAAAAAAAGCTTATGTAACTTAGCAAAATGAAAATGAAATCCTCTGTGTTCAGCAAAATATGCAGCAATAATCTGGTATGACACAGGACAAATGCTTCATAAAAATCTGGAATCTATGTTAGGTGAAAATAAATGCAATACAAGAAAATGCATAGTTGCAGAATCAAAAAATCCCTCATCCATTTTCTGTTTTTATTATCGTGGTTTATGTCATATATTCTTGCATTTATCTGGGGTCAAGATTTGTCAGATTTTATAGATCTAGCAACATTGCACTTAGAGATCTGTTTCTATAGTCTTTGATAACTGTATTTTGAACTCAAAAATTGTGGCTTTTCCACATTATGTTTCCAAAAGTGATAATTCATCTTTATATGATCGTACTTTCTGTAAAAGCAGAATGTGTTTTCTTATAATGTGGAATGCACTAGGGGGTTAGGAATGGATGTAGTGATTTATAAGGTTTGTGGGCTTTTCCCCTTGCTAGCCTAGCTCTTTTTCATATTGGAGCTTACTTTGTAGAATCCTACTTTTTTTTCCTTTCCTTTTTTTGCTGTAAAAGCCACATATACTGATACTGTTACAGCTTCTGAATTTGGCCATGTGCAATTTGTTTTTCATACATTCTAATGATTTGCACAGTGTAAATCTTCCTTGTACCACCAATATCCCGCTGATAAAATACTTCAAAAAAAAAAGATAATTGTTCAGTCATTTCCTTATGAATGTGTCATGGTAACTAGACAACCAGAAGGATGAGATTTAGTTCCTCTTTTATAGACCCCCCACATGTGGAGGGGTCTGTTGCAATGAAACAGATGTTCTTATGCTACTCAGGAGAGGTACAGAGGTAGAACAGGATTGATTTGTGGTACACAAAATATATGAGGTCCACATATTTTGTTTGTGGATTACTGGAGAAAACTCAGTGTTACATTTGTGTCTATGCCAAGTAAGGAGTCCGCAGTATTTCTGTGCTCATGCTGTAGTGAGAGTAGAGCACAAAAATACATCAACTAAAATGTTTCAGCTGATTTATTAGTACAGTGCTAAAACACTTATGGTAGAACACATAATTTTTGTACTTTTTCTGTAAATAATGTGCACACAAGGCGAAAGACAGACTGGATGCATATAATAGGGCTTTAAGAGTTATGCTATTCTGAGCAAATTTCATGAACTAATTATGGTGGAACACTGTGGTCTGAGAAATATCGTTCTTTAATTGTGTCTTTTCTTTTGGCTCTAGGAAGAGGAATGGTGTCATACCATGCACACAATAGCCCAGTCAAGTTTCTTGTAACAGCTACATCTATAAACAAGAAGAACAGAAACAAACTGAGGAACAGCCTCCCTCCTGGCTCAGAACCTAAGGACGACGACCAAAAGAACATTTTGCACAGTGAAAGACCAGGCTCTTCCCTTAGTAACACCCATGACACTGCAGTTTGGCTGGGGAGTTCAGTAGGGTCCATTGCACAAAGAAGTGACTTGTCATCATCTTCTGGATCCCTTACTTTGTCTCATGGATCAAGTTCCCTAGAACACAGACTAGAGGACAGTAACATTTATGAGCTTTTGAAGGATCAAAATATCTCATTTAAAAGTAAAAGACAGAAATCCAAGAAGATGAAAGCAAGTTCAGTATTAGTAATTTCTGGTGGCCAAGGACACAGAAGAGTGAACAAGAAGACCAAGCAGCAGAGACAAGATGAACTAGTGTCTTCAGTGATGGTCTGGCAAATCCCACTATTAAATATCTAACTGAACTAAATCCAAGATTGTTTCTGCTATTAAAAAAAAGTCTGATATCCTTTTGTGGCTAATGCCAGCTTAGGACTCAAACGGATAGACTTTATACACCTGGGAGCAATTTCAGTAGGCTTGGATCACAGGACTAAGGGTGCAAGACAGTTTTCACATACTTAGAACATTCTGCAGTGTTRGAGTATTGGAAAATGTTTAGCCATTGGTGCTGTCCTTGATACTTAGAAAAAAAGGAACTGTTAGGGACTTTTAAATGGTTTTAGAATCTCTTACCTTATTTATACTCACATTTATAAATATCATAATTATGTTCTGGAGCACTTAGGGAAGGCAAGGAAGACATGCCATGTCTCATGCTGGTTTCTGCTTACGTAAATCAGCTGTTCCTACTTTTTCCAAAGTGACATATTGCATGGACAGTAGGTTTTAACAAATTAGCAAATATTTTAAAATAATAAGTAGTCTAATGCAAGCTAATATTAATTTGGCAAGAACTATGATAGTTTAAAACATCATTCCACAAACCAGAGTTTGGTTGGAACAAAACCGGCTATATTAATTAATCGGTATTTGTTTATTTTGACATGGAACATAGATTTTTTAGTTACTGGTTTCTAATGCTCAGTATTATTAGAAATGTTGCAGTACAAAAAGCACATTAATTTTCTTGGTAGGTGCARTGCGTCTGCAACTTGTTTTTGTTATACAGAAAGCTGCAAGGATGCGATGGCTTCGGGCAAATAGAAAATGCAGATACAGGACAGCTGTGTATTGTAGTGCTGCTAACACATCCTCCCTCTGCAACTCAATATCAAAGCTAAACATGGAGTGTAGCATTTTTAAGGAGGCGTGCACATCCAGTAAATTAATAATGAAGTTATTAATTAAATCATTAATTGAGAAGATATATACTAATATTGGAATATCTGTAGGAAGTGCAGGTAATCACTGTAGATCCTGCGTCAGCTGAGTTGTGCTGTGTCCCCAGGCAAGCATCTATCAAATAACATCACAGTGCAACAGCTGCAGCAGAGATATGGCCATATCTGAGTGGGAGGCACCTCTTTTCAGTCAGGTTCAGCAAAGCACGGTCTGTAAATGGGTATCAGGAGAGTAGGGTGCACAGCTTCATTCACTCGGGCAAGTTGTCGCTTTGGTACTGTTGGAGGGATGAATTCTAAGTAGGGACCTAATCAATGTTTTATTAATGAATCAAGATATTTCCAGAGGAAACTTTGAATTTGCAATTCCTACTGAAATTGCCTTTTGCACTAGTCTCTGCACACATGAAGTACAAGACAAAGGCTTCAGCTCAAAAAGACATTGCCAGAAATGGTGATGAGACACATCCTTCAGTCAAAATCTGTTTAATACTGGTAGCATGTTGAATAGAATCGCTGGGAACATTCTTTTCCCTCATCAGTAGACTGACATACAGAGAAATTAGGATGACTGAATTTCAATTATGTTAAGAACTCTAATAATACTGTCCATCAGTTCAGTAAAATGCAAGTCAAGTATATCTGAAGTAGAACATTTGTCAGATGTATGCACTGACTAGAATCAAATAAAACTTCTGGCTACTTTAGTACCATTATTATCCCAGCAAGAGGGTGGTTTGCCCTGAAATTATCTTCTAATTCAAAGTTCTTGACTCCGCCATGTTTTGTTTCAATCTGCCTAGATTAAATCAATATCAACCATAATGGCAGTGTTTCCCAGCACATGCTATTTCAAGGCAAACAGGTCCAGAGACTGAGGTATTTTGTTGGATATAGCAGTAGGGTTGGGGTTTTTAAAATGTTGCTGAGATTTATTTTCTTAATTTTGCAGCAGATTTGTGTATGTCTTAAATTTTCAGTCTGTCTGCTTTAAAAAGCAAACCTCTATTAATGTGACCCCAAAATCAGTGGGTAGGCTGACTTAGCAAATATGACAGCACTGGACTAACRTCAGGTCTTCCCTGATGCCTGACACCAGTGTGTGGGACAGAGGGAATGCCAGTGCAGTCAGTCTTTGCCTGCTAAGTGGCACCAAAATAGGCATTTCAAAATCAGGTATGCATCCTGATTTCTTTTCAGAGGCTTTGCCCACATCCTACATTCCTGATTAAAACAAGATTCTTGAGCCATAATAGCATGGATTTCAATGAGTCAGAAAGGATACTTGTTACAGATGGGATTGTAGGCTTGGGATCTTCATTACTGTTTTGTGYTTTTATTCCATGTCTTTTGCTGTGTATCTTGCAATTTGAGCTGRGTATTGTCAGTGTTGGCATAAGCTTAGTGTTGGCTTGAGTCCTGGTAGCATAAAAAAAAAAAAAARGCAGAGTGCCTCTAAGCCAGGCAGCTGGCAACATTTTCCCAAACTTTTCCTCTTCTCCCTGGCCTACTGCCTAGGCTCGCCTGGCTTGAGAGATCAAGGCCAGTTGCATTTTCTACACTCTTCCACAGATATGGCCCTGGGAGCTGCTCTTTGCCCACTGTGTGGAAGTACTACATTGTACAGTTTAATGTATGTATATTGAAACACAAATTAAGATTCTTCTGTGTGTAAAGCATATATAATCCCTTTGCTACACTGCAGTAAAAAGACCACAGTGTCTTTTTATTTTATTTTGCATGCTCCTTGGGCATGGCATTTCACATCCGTGCCTTCAGGACTGGAGGATCACGTCTACTCCCTCGTGGATGTTGATCACTGGGAGCAGTAAGCAGAGTCCACCACACACTCAACTGGAAATCCATGCATGGTGTTATACCAGGGTCCACTTAGCAGTAATGCATGAGAGTTGTAAAGAGAAATTTATCCTGTCTTTCAGCTGAAATGTAATTTTCTTCAGTTCTATCAATAGAACAGTAGAAACTACAAATCTGCTCTTCTGAAAGTACACTGGAGTTTTGCCAGTGACTTCTGTAAGAACAGAATGGGTCCCTCATTTACACTCTCCTGTTTTGAAAATACCTATTTATCTTACTAAGCTGTAAAGCAAAAGAGAAGCTGTATGTCTCTCTTTAAAAATACATATTGTCATGAACTAGATTTTAGTACCTAACTGAGCACAAGGTGCAATGTTTCTTTCTGACATGCAACTTACTGGTACTACCTTACTATGAAAACAAGCAGGAACCAAAGTTTCTCTTACAGCTGGCAAATAGTACTTATAGCTGTTGTAGACTGTGCTGCTAGGAGGTTGGATTTTGCTTTCTGATACTGCTTTTCTAGATTAATAGAAGTTATGAAAATAATAAGAAAAAAGGGGAGCAAATGTAACCACTACAATATATTCTATATATGTTTTTCTAACACATAGTAGTCTTTTATAACATGAGCCATAAAACTTGTGTATTTATGTTCAAAGTATAAACTGAGAAAAATGTTTAATAAAAAATAAGATAAAAATTAACTTCAGAAGAAGATCTCGGGTTGTCATTTTAACTAGAAGGCTAGAATTTGGGTCATGCATTAATGAATAATATATATATTAATGGACTCATGAAAGGGAAAACAGGATATGTGGCTAGGATGACAAAGATGAATTTTTTTTAGTTTTATATTTCTACAATTTAAACACCAGCAAATGCAGTTTCTGAAAATTTTGCAGTTGTTTATTATAAGGTTTGATTCCTGTATCAATGAACCCAAATAGTGTCTAAGCAGTAGAATTTCTACTATGCTGTCTGTGTGGAGTATGCATCAGCACTTGGGCAGCATGCATGCTGCATAAAAATGAGAGGCATTAATTTTGAAAATGAGTATTGCAGAGCAAAAGCTTTAAGAGAGGAAATTAATTTTCAGTTGCTAACGGGCAATTCTTTCTAATTAATCCACCCTAAAGGATATATACATAATCCCATGATTGTGTTTAAATACTGAGACTTGTATTCATCAGACTCGGCAATAGCCTTTTTGAGTGTACCTGCGCTAGTATAAACAAACAAGAAGAGTTACTGAGAATTCTGTGGTTGCTAGGAAAGCCTGCCTTCTTGCTCCTGGCTTTATACCACATCTCTTTAATACATGGTTCTGCAAAACATCAAATCACATGAGCACAGGATACCTGTGCACACCTGAAGACAGATTCTGATCTGGATGTAAATTCTGTAAAAGAGAATTTATGGCCCATTATTTATGGGTGACAGTCCGAGGGCTAAAATTTTCTGCGTCTTTGAGAGAGGCCTGAATATTGGGATAGTTTCCTGAACTGTGGTTCAGTGCTTAAACTTCACTGTTCCTCTCTCTTCTGTCCTATTTAATTTTCTAACCTCATAGAGACAAATTCGTTTTTGTAAAATGCATTTGGAGGACAGAAATATCAGTCATTTGAAAGGTGCAGCTGTAATGGAGGGTTCTGTATGAGTTAGTCTGTATTGCAATGAGTGATACCATGGAGCTGATAACAGTATTTTTAGATTGCTTTACATATCTTCATAGTAATAATACTTCATATAATAATAGTTCTGTTAAGAAGGCAGATTAATATCCGTAGCTAGGAAGAAAATGAGTTGAAAAGCATTTGCCTGACTTGAAGCTATATGATGAGTCTGTAAAAGCACACAGATTAAAGCCATTGCTGCTCTCTAAACCCAAGATTAGTCCTTTAAACRTTCTCCTCTTTGCAGGCATCCTGTACATGTGGTTGTGGAAAATGTCTGTCTGAGTAAACTGGTCAGGAATAAGGTGACAACCTGAGCACTGAGCTGTGATCACAGTTAGTAGCTGGCTGGCTGGGGTTGCGCCTGGCCTGGGCTGCTCCCATCAGACAGCACTGGCAAAGCCACTTAACTGCTATATTTTAGGGACTGATTAACTACATGGATGTAAGCTGTGTGGTGCCATTTGCAGAACAGGCTTTCTGCCTCTAGTTTCTTGATACTGATACAGCCTTGCATGTATCCATACAACCTTCTTTCAGTGGGCTTGTTGCCCAGCAGTCTGGAAATTGAAGCCAGTCAGGAGAGAGAAATATCTGCTAGCATAGCCTTGACATGTACCATCCAGGTACCAGGTGGGTACAAGGTATGTCACTGTTAATCTGGGATGGTTCATCAGCTGCTTGCACCATGCCACAGCTCAAAATTCTGGCCTACTTCCTTTACCTTTTAAGGTTTAGGGGGTTTATAGCTGTATGTAGAATCTACATCCTGTTTCCTCACAAACGCAGCATGTACACTGCCAGATCTGCTATTCAATTTGAGAGATCTAGCTCGAGATTTTTCAGAATTAGTTGCTGCTGCCTCGTAATTGTGCTTATTTGATAATGGCATTTTCTTTTAAGACATGCCCAGCTACCAAACTGCCAGAAAAACTCTTTTCCTCCTAAAACAAAGAATCAACAAAGCAACACTGAAACAGCTTCAGATGAAAGGATCTGAAAATTTCCTAGCAAATGAAGATTTACTGTGTGACTCCATTTGAAATGCAACCATGCCGATATATGACCAAAAGTGCTTCAAGTGCTTTGGCCAAGCTCCATAAACCACACTATAAAGCAGTTAGTCTTTCACAGCTTGACCTTCAAAGGTGTTCAAAGGAATTTTTTTTCCTCCAGCAAAATAGGCCTTGACAGCAGAACTGCAAATTCTGCTGTTGTACATATTGTTATACTCTACTGATAATCACAGTTATCATTAGTCTGTGTCCCAACCTAGAAGATGAGCCAGAACACCTAGGATTAAAATTATACACTTTGGGGGAAGATTAAATTATTGTAAGAATTCACTGGAAATACAACTTCAGGAGTATTTTGACATCAAAAGATTCAGCTGAGYCTCCAGCAGTTTTCTGAAAGCACTAAAGTACCTAATTTCCACTGAAACCTGTGTGTCTTACAYGCCCAAATGCAGGTAATAAGAAAGGTTTTAAATTCAAAAAGCTAGATACATCTTAGCTACAGAGTTACAGAAATTCCATTTTTCCTTTCTTTTATGCCACACTGGAGAGAAATTCTATGGGTTTCAATTTGAGCATCAGGATCACCTTTAATGTTGGCACACAAAAAGTGCATTCGCTCACACCTTCCAAATCAAATTGTCTAAGTTGTCTCCTGTGGGTTTTTCTGGTTTGCTTTATCTATGTGCATTTCAAGTTGGAGAACATGCCTGCCAGACTACACTCACTAAATGCTTTTTTGATGTTCCCTTTCTAAGGAGATAATTTTTCTGTAGAGTTGGGTAGCACAGGCTGTGTGCAGTAATGAGGAGGATTTCCCCCAAGATTTGTAAGTGCAACCACTGTTCTGCAATGTTGCTCGGAGCAGCCTGTGATGCTTTTAATCCTGATCACAAGCAACTGACACCATCAGTTAACTTAAGCYGCATCTGCACTGCTGAACTCAAGAGCACTTCAGAAGTTACTGACACACACCCTGAGGCCATATCAGGTGGGATACATGTGCCAGCCCTTTCCCTGCCTTTTGGGGGAGCAAAGCTGGTTATGGCCTATAYCTATATGTGACGACATTTCATATGGCATTTGGGGAGAAATGTGGTAACTGATAATGAGGTATTTTGCTCACAGGCCATACTCATAGACCCATGGCTGGGAACAAATGTTGACTGGATAATATCAGAGCACTGTAAAGAGCAAGGGTGGGCTTTTATTCTTTTTTCCAAATTCTTTTGGGGTTTATTTTTAGTAAATTGGGGGATGATGTGCACATTTTCGCAATCGTTCACCTAAGTAAATGCTGTGTGTTCCCGATCTTTTAACCTTATCAGATGCTTTCAACCTTATTAAAAGCTGCTCTGCCTATTCAGAACACTCTTTTGGGTGACAAAAGTCTGTAGTAATATGGTCGTTTTTTTTTTTTTAATGCGGGTTGCTTTTTCTTAAATTAAAACCAACATTGATCTGTCTCTGGTGCACAGAAGTATGCAACCCAACACTGAAGAAATCTTTATGATATGTTTTTTCCTTACAAGTACAGGACTGTAACTGCTACAAGCTGATAACCCTCATGGTGCAACCAGCACTTTTCTTCCAGTTCTGCTATCTGGGTGTATTACAGGGATGTGTGAAAAATAATACACACAGGCAGATCAGCTTGGCCCAGCATCAGATGTATACAACATATCATGTGTAACATGTATACAGCACGTATAGGTTTTGTATTCCAAATACAAAAAATGTATTTTAGGCATTTTTGTTCAGGAGAAATACAAATAAGCATTTTGTCTGTTCCAGCAATAGCATCAAACCAATCCTCGAGGTCATTGTATTACACCACCAAGAAGCTTTTCACACAGGAGTGTTCAGCTCTAAAACACAGAATGAGCAAAAGAAGTCAGATTTTCTTTTCTCTTTGTTTTGGTTTGGTTTTATGTGTTGGCTTCTAGCCAGGAACCACATCTCTGGGCACTGTAGGGACCACTGACATCAGGTAGTGCCACTATGTATCTGATACTCCAATATTCACAGAAGGAATACCAACAAGTTTCAACTATTATCTCTTCCAGAATTTTGATGCTGCAACATTTGTTTTTCCAATACATCCTTGTGCCAATCTAAATCACTCCCCCCCCCCCCAACAAAACAACTAACCCGGAAAACCAAAAATAGCCTACCAACAGCTTTGCATGTGCACATACACTGGTAGCAAGTCTGTGCAGACATACCACTCCTGCCTAGTGTGTGGGACATGTGCCCACAATGTGACGGACTCAGCAAGTGCAGGGTGGTGCAAACCTCGTCTAATTATCTGGGTAAATAATTGAGCAGGGACCCGTACTCAGCTCCATGCTGCCATGGGTACGCCACCTGCAGGATTCTACTTTGCTTGCGTATAAAAGCTAGCCTGCATGTGCTGTGAGCTACACTCTGACCCTGTTATCTAGGAAGGCTTAAAGCATCTTGCTTCATAGGATGGGGATTGAATATTTCTTTGGGATAAAATAATGGTTTGGTTAAATGATTCCTAACCTCCTTAAATGAGAAATTTTGCAAGAATCAACCCCCTGAGACTGGGAYGAATAATTTTTCATGTGACCTGCTGGCTAATTTTGGCTGAGGAACTATGCATTTGCTCCAGCTACCAGACTAGCCCAATCCTGCATGACAGCCTCCAAGCTGGAAATGGCAGCTTCTGGTGCAGCCAGTGGGAGAAAGAAATTAAATRTATTACCTTGTCCTGGAAGAGCACAGCCCTGATAAGCTCTGAGCAGAAGTGCTCTGGATCAGGATGCTGTTTGGTAACCCTGTCATGAGAAAGGCATTTAGCTCTATTGCCTATTTCTGCACTGGAGACATCACAGTATTATGCCTTCTAGAAAGAATACTTTGTTTTGCCTGATGTGGATTAAACTGAAGGATGTGTAAAATGAAGAAACCTTCCTATTTCTTCATCTGGACTTTTTTTTCTTTTTAATCAAAGAATCACCTGATAAAATTCTCTTGTTCCAAACTGTATTCCCTTTTTATTACTGAGCAGCACTGCTGGTACATGAGAGACAGAGAGGATGGGCTGCAYGTCGCAAAGGAAGTCTGCTGTATGTGATTGGGCAGGGGCCACCTAAGGTTTCTGGGACAGAGCAGAGCAAATGCTTCTTTTCCTGCCTCTACTCAGCACTCTACTGTTGTTGCCCCAGGCTAATTGCCCCTTGCAGAACACAGGATCTCAGCAAGTCCTGATGGCCAGYAGCAGCATTACAATAATCTATCAGTCCCCCTGAATATTTGTCACATTGGCTGGGCTACAGAAACGCATGTCAGGCACCAAATTATGTATGATGTAAACTGTGTGATACCTGATTTCTTTAGGAAAGGGTTTTTTCTACACTGGGACAATGATTCATCTCATGTAATTTAGATGTTTAAAAATTGTCTACAGCTGTACTTGTCTGACTTTACAGCTAATGCAGAGAAATAAGAAATACCAAAGGATGATTCACCTCATCCTAAAATAAGATGTCAAAGACAGGCGAGATAAATTGCCCTTTAGACATGATTATTCCTGTACATTAATTATAAACAGAGTCTCAGGAACTCAGGTTAAGTAGGGAAATCAAGCAACTAAAACTGAGATGATTTCTACGATGGGTGTCCCAGTTTTTATCATCACCTCCAGTTCTACTAGAAACTGAGAGGCTTGCCTTATTCTCCATGGCAAGTGTCCCGGCCGATGATCATCAGTATTTTGCAAAAGTTGTGCTAAGAGGTCAGCAACTCTCCCTTATTTCTGTTTACACCAATGGGTTTAATGACAGAAGGGCATGAGGAACTGTAAAGAAACTTGGTAGGAAGAAAGCAGACTGAGGCTTACAAAGTTAGGGAATTGCTGCCCAAAGCTGAACTTTCATAAAGCAGAATCGAGGCCATTTCACTTGATCTGTTTCTGGCAATGTTCAGTGAGGGCAGAGGATAAAGTCTGCAACAGCCAAGGGCTACCTGACTTCTTGGGCTAGGACTTCCACGGAGATTGGATTTTGTATAGGTTGCTGGCTCCAGCCACAGGGGCAAGCATGGCCCATAAAAACAGAATATGCTACTTCCTACCCACCACTGATTTTCAAATTGTCTCCAGAAACCATAACTCAGACACCTCTGTGTACACCCTGACTGGAATGTGATGTGGCAGTTAAACCTGAAGAGGAGCTAAGAAAATCCAGTAGTGGTTGAAATTGTTGTGTATTCAGAAAGCATGAGTCAGAATGATCTCAAATGATACTGCTAGCACGGTCATGTAACTYTCATCACTATGAACAGAAGCCAGGTACCTTAAGCAAAGGCAATCCTCTACAGAGGAATAGAACAACAGAGATTTTTAAAGTGAAAATAATTTCCCATAGCTGTATCAGTTGTCTAATTTCAGTGTCATCTTGAATTATATAGTATTTAAAGTAACATGAAATAGCAGGAAGATTAATTCCTGATGTCAGAGAGAGGAGTTGTTTCTGGCAGGCTTTAATGGATCTGCTGTACCACATGGAAATTTCTTCCAGCTAGCCACGTTCAAAACTTACATTCTAACCTTGTAATGGACCCAAATCAGGGAACAGTGACAAACTTGCAATTATGCTAAAGCCACATGCTGTGGTTACCAGCTCTTCTAAGACCCCTGTGACATTGTATGATTGTTGCTTATCTATTTTATAGCACCCAGAGCATGCTGGCCTTTCTCACTAGAGATGAGACGTGACCTCTTGAAAACTTGCTTGAAAACTGGCTTTCCAGTTAAGGGCTGCTCTGAAGTCAGTGCACAACATGAGTGSAGCCGAAGGTTTCAAGTGGTTACAGTTACTCAGCACTGCATGCAACCACTTTAGTTTATTAAGTGCTAAGTCTACACGTAAGGGTTTTAGCACAATTGATGTCAAAAAGCAAGAGCAATAGGGCAAAACGAAGAAGACACCCAACCAYGCTTAGCCATCACAACCAGGATGCTGGAAGAACATACAGCTGCAGTGGCTACACTGACAGTACAGAAGCAATTAATTTCCAGGTTAATTTGAGACAGGAGATGGTAGTAGCTTTTCAAGTCTGCTCAGGAGTGTCTCCCAAGGCCGGGAGCCACTCACTGGGCACTGCAGGGGAACCAGTCTGACAGGAGCCTGGAGTCAGTGGAGAGGGGAAAAGAGAAAACCTGAAGATGAATAATGTTTGGAGGCAGCAGCATCATAGGAAAACTACATGTTACAACGACAATACGATAGATCCCGGTGCCAGGAATGGTTCAAAAAGGCCGATATAGGGTGGTGTGTCTGCTGTCTTGGCAGAAATCAGACTGCAGCCCGTAGTGGGACCTGAGCTGGGTTAGGTACCACCGCCTGTGTCGGGAGCAGACCCAGAGTTCAACTAACGTAATGTGAAGAGTTTTTCAAGAAACTGAGAAGCGGGTCTGGTTCTGAGAATCCTAACGAGAGTCTCAGCTTTGAAGCGCGGGAGAAAATGGGACCCTAGCGCAAACTGTACCCAAAGAGAAGCCACCTGGCCTCCACCGCGTTGTTCCTCCGCCGGCAGACACCTGAATAACCCAGAGGGTCCGTCTGGGCACCCTCCCCGCCGCTGCCGCAGCGAGCAGGCCGGTGCCGGCGGCCGGGCGGTGCCGGGGGCCGCGGGCACTCGGGGCTCCAGCCACAGCGCTGCGCTGCGGCTCCTGCGGCAAAGCCCCCGGCCCTGCCTCACGCAGGGGGAGCGGCGCCACCGCCCCGGCTACCCCCGGCACGGCTCCCCGGCCCCGCCCGGAGGTGAGGGAGGACCCGGCACCGCACGGGGGGGAGTTTCTCCTCAGCGCGGGCAGGTGGGGCCGCTCCGCCGCCCGCCCCGCCTCAGCTCCGCGGGGTAGCGCGGGCACCCCACGGCTTTCCCGGCTCAGCCCCTGCCCCTAGCCGGGAGCCGCTGCCAGCAGCAACAGGTCCGTGCCCGCTCCTCCCTCCGCCTGCCAGGCGAACAAAGGGGCTGAGCGCGGCCCCGCGCCCGCCCGGCCCCTCCGCCAGCCCGGCCCCTGCGCTTCAGCCATTTGCCTCGCCTGGCATCGCCCCGCCGCTCCTCACCCGCCTTCCCGGCCTCCSCCGCCGGCTCCCGCTCCCTGGGCGCGGCGGCGGGGCCGCTGCGCTGCAGGAGCTGCCCCGGAGCGGCGTGGGGTTCGTCGGCCGCCGCCGAGAGGTGAGCGGGGAGGCAGCGGGACGGGAGCGGGGCCGGGGTCGCGGAGCCTCCGGGGAGGACTGGTGCCGGTATCTGCCGATATYTGCGGTAAGGACCGCGACGCCGAGCCACGGTAGCCTGTGTGTGTGTGAGGGGGATGTTGGAGCACTGTCAGGTTTAATCGTGCTTTTCTCTTCCCTCCGTCCCCCTTAATCCACCTCCCCTGGGCAGCGGGAGGGTCGGGCATATCCCCATATCCCTTCTCCATATGTCGCAGAGGAACCAACCCTGATGCATGCATATTTTTTTTTTTTTATCCTGCTGACCTATTAAAAATCTAAATGACTCTTTACAGTAACGTTTAGGGATGTGTAACAGCAGGAGATTGCTTCCTGCTATAAATTCTTCATGGCGTGCTACCCCATCCTACTAAAGCCCTGGGTGAACACGCGTGCAGGGTTTTGCGGCGTGGAAGATGCCTGAAAAAAACTGGCACTGAATTTCAGTTGTCTGAAGCCGGTAGGTTTTTATATTTTGTTATTTAAAGCAACAAAAAGCCGACTCCTGAACCCARCTTACATATAGGACAGAAAATGATAATATTAAATCCTATACCCAACTTTTTTCACCCATGAAGAAAAAATAAAACCCTCTATAAMTAATATTCTGTCAAGCTTTTCCACAGCAATTAAACTGAACAATAGAAAACTAGAGCAAAAAGCTGGGAAAAAAAGTAGGGCAATAAAAAATAGAATAGCARTAAAATAGAACAATCCATTTGTAGGATCTGAGAAGCAAAAAAGCTCCTCCGTTTTTCAGGGACTTAACCATCTGTCTCCCAAAAAGGAATTAAGTGGAATGTTTGTGGAAGATAATAATTAAATTGTCACTGGTATTGACAAAGCAATATTTGCTCCCCTAACTGTCTGGCCCATCCTACTTGTTCTGCATTCTCCTCTTCCCAGGGCCCATCACACAGCATTTATTCACTCTTTAATTAGGACATCCAGTGCATGCCAGTGGGATCCCCTGGTCATCCACTGCTAATGGCACTGTCTGATGAGAACCTGCCAAAGAGCTGAGGACTGGTCCCTTGCCTGCCCAACTCCTCTCTGCTCTGCAGGACTCACTCCTGGCAGTGGTGCCACTTAGAAGCTGGAGTTTGCAGGACTGCGCCTTGAGAATATCAAAAGACTGAAATCCGTAATAGCTTCCTTTCTTCTATAAATGCTGTGCTTGCATTACTTTTCAGTATAACAAAGTCCAAAGAGGTGAACAGACTTGAAATGTCAATAAATATTAGAGCACCATTATTTGGCAGAACATTCAATGAAAGCCATTAACTGGCTTTACTATAGTAAAGCAGGATTATAGTATTTAGGGATGGCCTGGGTTACCGTAGAGACGGTGATGTGGTTAGATGACTGCATCCAGATCCTACTTACCAGGGGTTTCGGCATCCTGTAGTATCCTGTTGCAAGAGGATATTAGGGGCAGCTAACTGCTAAAGATAGGTGTAATAAAACATGAAAGGAAATCCTGAAATTTCTTTTAAAGTAGAATTAAACTTTTTTTATATACTTTCTTTTTTGGTGAGATCCTTTGTGGATTTTGCAGGGATTTTTCTGTTTATCCGTACTGACATTGTGCAGCATTGCAGTTGGGAGCCTGTTCCTTTCCTCTGAACAGAAGCAGCAAAGTCGTTTTATACCACTTCACATCCTTGAAAATACCCATTTTAAAAATTAGCTTATTTTCATTGTATTTTATCTCATTAGCCTTCTGAGGACATGACACTTCTATGTCTGCTGTTTTATTTTTCAGTGAAATTGTCATCATCTATTGTTTCTGCTTCATGTTTTGTCTCACTGTTGTTTTGTCAGCGAGCAGGCATGATTAGTTCCTTTCATTGAAGAAGAATTACTTTATAGCAGTTCAGGATTTGACAACCAGTTTAACCTGATCTATAACTGAGCTGTCATTGAGCAGGAAGGGACCCTGCTCCTTCTCTAGCCTGGGCCATACATTCCTGCCCAATTCCCTACGCTAGAACTCTTAACCATGTGACAATACAGTGAATGGATAGAGATTTTGCCTTCCTGCTGCAGTTAATTAAGCAAGCACTCAGTTTACACTGCAGATGTTGGCATTAGGAGTGGAGCTAGCCCTGTGAACAGAGTGTTTAAATCTGTGTGTAACTCTCTGCAGGATTGGGACCATACATGCTGTGCTTTCCTTAGACAGTGTTGGCAAAGCTGCACCCTTTTTTTTCTCTCCTCATCCTAAAATGCTCCTTAGATGCTAACTGTCAGTTTTGGCTTCTAAAGACTTACAAGACTCGGTCAGTATTGTATATGGGGGATTGAGTGTTAATGCAAAAAAGAGTTGGCTGTGTCCTTTGTTCTGCACTACACATTTGGTACTTTCCAGTTTCTTTCTTATACTTCATCAGTGAGGATGGCAGGAATTCATGATTGGTTGTCAGTTTATTTAATAAAAAACAAGCTGGAGAAAAAATCCAGTGGTTCTACAGATTTTGCACTGTGTGTCAGAGGGAGAAGAAAGATGTGTCACATAAATGCTTTTCAGGTGCGATGTTTCACGAGCTGCTGTGGCTGTGCCTCTGGCTAAAGCAGACAGGTTGACAGCCTTTTTTAACTCACTCGGAAACACGCCAGAAACCACAGCCTTTCTGTACAAATCAACGTAAGTTGGTCAGGCAGCTTCCATGCTGTTATGTTGTCTGTCACAACATGATTTGCATTAATTGAAGTTATTTTACATGTACACATTCATAGATTAGCACAAGCTGTTTGTTGTTTTTCTGGGCACTGATTCATCCAGGAGTACTTAAGGAGCTGAGTAAGTTTTGCATCTCAGCTTTGGATCTCTAGCTGCTGGAAGGCTCTTGGACTTCAGAATCATTTCAAACTATCAACCTGTCAGAGTTATACAATAGTTTGGGTTTTTTTCTTGGAAGCAGTTCTGCTTTTTTCTCTTTCCCCCKCTCTTGTAAGTAGATTGAAAAAACAGGCCCTAAGCTCTGGAGATGAACYATTATTTCTGCAACCAGTATTTTAGGCGTTAGACAGTAAGAACTAAAAGCCAACCCTTTGCTATGGGAATGGCATGCAAACAACAAATGTTCTGATTCCATCAGTCAAAGACAAATCTGTTCATGGGAGGGTTCTGCTCTTATCTTGTAGCTTTCTTTCATCTCTCCTTTTACTGCAAGTCCCTGCATTGCTTTAGTTCAAAAAAAAGCCACCATATACATTTGTTATGTGCAGTTGTGGTGGATTAACCCTGGCTGGATGCCATGTGCCCACCCAAGCTGCTCTATTACTCCTCTCCTCAYGGAGAGGACAGGGGAGAGAAAATAAAATGTAAATCTCATGGGTCAAGATAAGAACAGTGAGCGATCACTCACCAGTTACTGTTAYAAGCAAAACRCACTCGACTTAGGGAAMTCAGCATAGGATAATGAGAAATAAAAACAAATAAAAACATCTTCCAACCATACTTCTCTTCTTCCCAGACTTAACTTTACACCTGAATTCTTTACCTTCCCCCCTCCTCCAGTGGTACAGGGGGACAGGAAATGGGTGTTGTGGTCAGTTCATCACATGTTGTCTCTGTTGCTCCTTCCTCACAATCTTCCCCTGCTCCAGGAAGGGGTCTCTCCCATGGGAGAAGGTTCTCCACAAAATTCTCCAGCATGATTACTTCCCATGGGCTCCTGTTCTTCACAAACTGCTTCAGTGCAAGTTCCTCCCATTGGGTTCAGTCCTTCAGGAACACACTTCTCCAGTGTGGGTCCCCTGTGGGGTCACAAGTCCTGCCTGCAAACCTGCTCCAGTATGGGCTTCCCACAGGGTCATGGCATCCACAGCATCCACTTGTTCCAGCGTGGGATCGTCCACAGGCTGCAGGTGGATCTCTGCTCCACCATTAACCTCCATTGGCTGCAGGGGCACAGCTGCCTCACCATGGGCTGCACGGGAATCTGCTCCAGTGCACAGTGCACCTCCTCCCTCTCCTTCTGCATTGACCTTGGTGCCCGCAGAGTTGTTTCTTTCACATATTCTCACTCCTGTCTCTCTGACTGCAACTACAGCAGTAACTTTTTCCTCTTCTTAACTCTGTTGTTCCAGAGGCACTACCACCATCGCTGAGGGCCACTAGCCTTGGCCAGTGGCGGGTCTGTCCTGGAGCTGGCTGGCATTGACCCTCTCAAACATGGGGAAGCTTCTGGCAGCTTCTCACAGAAGCCATCCCTGCAGCCCTCCCGCTGCCAAAACCTTGCCATGCAAACCCAATACAACAGTGTGAGAAATCCAGATGTTTATGAAGTTAATGGGAATTTTCCCTTGACTACAGTGGGGTTGGGATTTAAAGTTATGTCAGACTCTGGCTTTATCAAAATTCTCTGTGAAACTTAGGTGGCAGTTTCTAGTTGCAGGCCACTAGCGCAAGTCTCATTCTCTTCAAAGCCATGGAAGTGAGCAGTACACAAACATACTTTTTGTTCWATAACAATTGATAATAGAGTCCTGAAGTTTGATTTCCACAGCAGATGCAGAAACAGTAAAAGTAAATATCATTTGAGTGTATTGCTGTGTGAGCTTTGGAGTTAGTCAGTGCCATGTGTCCCAAGAAGTTTTACACTGCGATATACGAAAATGARGGCAAAGGCTGTTAATGTGCATTCATGTGATAAAATTCAGTGGCGCTGCTTCTTGTTCAGGATGAGGTTATGCCACTCACTCTCTGTGACAGAAGACCTTTAAGACAGGCAACAGAGTTGCAAGAATCTGTTAGTCCATTAACTGGACAATATTTCTGCCAAGACATTTTGCAGCCTTATGGGAAATAAATACTTATATTGCACCCCCAAAATCAGGCAGATTTTCATATGACAGTGGCTGAAAAGCCTCAGTATCTGCTTTGAGGAGATGTTGTTGATGTGTATCTAAAATCTTTCTAGTCAGAAGCAACCAAAGTTCAGACTTATGCTTGAAACATCAAAATCTCTAAATGGTCAGAACCACAAACTGGCACCCCGGAATCTGTGCTTCTTCTCACACCTCCCAAATCATAACCATAAAGCCAAAAATCTCTCTGCCTCACATCCTGATGTGAAAGTCTTCTTCTTACTCCAGGTCTTGAATGTACAGCTCTGTCCAGATTGCTAACTAATAAATGCAAGGGTAGCACTGTGACGGTTGAACATGATGCATATTTAACTGCATGCAGTAGCAACCCTTTATTCTGTAGCACTTGAAAATGACAAGTTTGAATCATAGAGTAGTCAGACATACTACAGTCTTTACTTCTACTCTGTGTCAGAAAGTCCAAAAGCAGATGGGACAGTCCTGTGATCATCATTACCCTTCATGTTGTGTGGCCAGTCTCTATGTCTCTTCAGAAAGAGCATGGATCATTTTGAGGAAAGAGAATTCCAAAGTGAAAAGCAGCACGAACATTTCTTCAAAGTATTCAGGATGATCCACCTGATTTTCCATCAAGACCATTGGCGAAAACAGAAAAACTGTATAGATGTCAGATGAATGATGCTTTGACCTAATTCAGCCAGAAGTTATTGGCTAGGTACAGAAGTAAAGTTCTTTGGCCTGTTCTTGCAGGAATAAGGTTAGATAACCAGGCAATCTTTTCTGTCCCTTAAATTTAGACATCTTAACTGTTACCTATCTGCCTTGTTCAATGGAAAAAAACAGTGGGAGTGGGAGATACTGAATTGCCTGCTCTAAATTCTTAATATAAAAGTTGAGTTCAGTCAGAGAAATCAGTGCAGCCAGAAAACCTTTGCCTAAATACCCAGGCTCAGCATATGAAATCCACATTACAGTAAAAAATGCTATGCATCCAAGGCAGAAAGTGTCASGCCATGAAACTAAGAGTATTTTAATAGAAACCTATTTTATTTCTGTCTCAGAATGGTCAGCAAGTGTTAGCTTGTACTAATGTAAACAGCATGCATTACACTCAATTTTCTCTTCTTTCCTTATTCAGTTCCAATGACTACCTGGAATAGCTTCATATTTTGTTTAGCCCTCAGTTGCATCATTGCTGCTAAAAGCATTCCTGTTGTTTGGTGAAATCTGGGCTGACAGCCTGCAGGTACTTCTGATAGTAAAAGCTTGCCACAAAAGTACGTATGACTGCAGCATGTGTTTCTGCTTTGAGATCGGCAAAAGTGTTTTTCCATCCTAGCACAAGCCAGAATGGCTTAGACCTCCAAGCAATATAACTGAGCCCTGACCCACTAAAGGCAATTGGAAGAAGTACAGAAACTTCCCTTTTGTCAGGAAATAGAACCCAGGAGTCTTCTTCCTCACCCTCAGAAACATTTTTTATTGTTTCTGTGAAAATTAATACTGCTTCAGTCTGAAGGAGAGCAACCCTTCTTTCATAGACTTGATGGTTTGAGCACTCAGTTGACATTTGGGGGTTTTAGTCTTGTCAGGCAAAGGAAGGGGCAGTGGCAAGTTTCCCATGGGGCTTGTCRGAACTCTAACTATTGTACAGAAAGGCAAAGTAGCAGCAAGAGTCAGTACTGCTATCTTTTAAAGTAATTTAGGTTTATTTTGGAGAGGATTCTGGACTAAGGCATCCAAAGCAAGAACTAATGTCTCCTGATTGTACAAGCTGAACACTTGATCACCATGGTCTTTGGTATTTTTCTACTGGCTAGCCCTTGGTAGCTCTCGTGCGCTGATTTTTGAGGATCCAAATCAGTTGGCATCTAACTGTACACACCCATGCATATGTGTACAGAACCTGTGTGTATGTTCCAGATTCACTTCCAGGAGCTGGTTACAGGCAGATAAGCAGTGCTGTACAGCTCAGACACACAGGATCAGTCTCTGCCCTTGCAGGAGAACTGGGAGGTGCATCCCACCCACAGATCAGTTCTAGGTAGGAATACAGCCCTATCAATCCACCTTGGCCTGATTTTCATTAAAGAATAAATAAAAGAAGTCRGACTCCTATGAGTCACCTAATAGTTCGCAGTTACAGGCCCAACAGCAAAGTCTACTAGCCGCATTTCTACCATGGCAGAAAGAAGTCTGTGCAAGCTGATTCCTTTCCTCCTTTTGGATTAGGGCTGTTATGCTGGAGGTTTTGCTTTGCTATCTGATCTGGCTGTCTTAGGTCTTACATCTTTGCTGCATTGCCAAATGCCAGATAAAACTGCCCTTAAAGTCAGCCTTTGCCATATTTAGCACTGTGGCACATCTCTCCATATTTAAATCCAGTCCAAAGTCTGTGTAGAAACAATGTCTGCAGGAACCTGGAACTATTCTGTAAGTCAAACTACCTGTAGTGTAACTTTTAGTTGCAGCTAGAGTGACTGTAAACCTTAAGTCTGGAGAAAATCTGGGCAAAGAAACCATATACAATCTCCAAAAATGAGAAGGGTGCCATTCACCATATATCTAAAGGACCTCTGGTTTTCCAAGCATCACTTACTTAATTTGTCAATAAATCAATAAGACTGTTCAGTTTCTGAAAGTGGAGCTTTTTTTTCTCTTTAGTACTAGATATAGAGTTTGTCTGGAAAAAAAAGTGTTTTCATTATTGCCTCCTCTACAAGTTTTTTTTTACTTTCTTTTCCTAGGCATAAGTCTCAGAAAAATGGGACTGTTCACATCCCTTTGAAGTCTGTTGTTACCTCTCACATTCAGTCTTTCTCAAGTACAATGGTGACATATTTTGGCAGATTTCTGGTGCTTTGGGCTCTTTAATCTGTATGTCCTTTCCACAATGGTATTAAAAGCAAAATCCAGTTTTATCTTAAAGCAGAAATTTCATTTCCTCCAAATACATTGCCCCATCTTCTGTATTAAATGTAGTACATAGCAGGTGCGTTGGAAGAGTGCAGTACATTTATGGAGATCAGGTGCTCTTCTGGAATGCAAAACCAAGCCTGACTCTACTTGGATTTTCAAAAATCTGTCTAACCTAATTTGCTGGTTTGCTTGACTTGGCTTCTCAGTGGATATTCTCCTTCTTCTTTATTAGTACCAACATTGCCAGAGTGTTCATAGAGASTTTGAACGTGTTTGCAATTTGTTGACAATACAGTTTAATACTGAAATTTCTGGAATCGACATTACCACATTACAGTACAACATTACACACTAATGCTTAAATGAGGCTTTTAATTATCACAAGCTGATGCTTTGCTTCAAGTCAGTGCTCCTGGAGTAGGGCGATTTCCAGAATTTAAGGTCAGAAAGGATTTCTAGATCAACTAGTCTGCTCCTGTCAAATTTCGTTTACCCTTGCTTCCCAAGTGCCTTCCAGCAAGACACACACTCATGATCCCCTTCATCACATCAGAATAAAGGTCTTCCCACATCAGATCAAATGTCCACCTAGACCAGCATCCTGCCTCTTCCTACATGAACCATAATCCAGTACTGACAGAAGTATGTAGCATGATAAAAATATGTATTTCTCCATGGGATACTACTTTGTCTTTGAATATTCATACCCTGACCATTTTCCCACTCAGGATCCTCCTAAGCTGAATGCACTTTTTGGGTTTTATGTGTATTTGGTCACCTTCTATAGATTTCTCTTCCTTGAGCCCATTCTTTGTTCTTCCCATCAATTAATGTAAACTTTCAGTATCCACAATACGCTCTAGTAGTCTTTTTTTTTTTCCCCTCAGTAACATAAATATTTTGCTTTGTTTACACTTACACTTGGTTTGCTTAGGGTTTTCTCCACCAGCTTAAGAAAGCCACGAGCGTGCAGAATTTTCATGTGCCTACACTTGTGCACAGTCATCAAGTCACAGAGCAAACATACCAAGCCCTGAAGAAGTGTCAGCACTGCGTTTCTCAGACTGCCTAAGGCTTGCTCTACTAGTTCTCCAAGCTACCAGCACAAGCCACCCTTTCTCCAAAGCCATGGAAGTGTGGCAATTAGAGGGTGCCTATGCTAGGTATCACCTTTTTGCCTGGGAGCTGGCTCGAGACTGGTGTACACGGTGTGGAGACAGCGTAAGCCTGTGTCTGGTTGCAAGGTGGTGTTCTGAATCTCTCACTAAAGTGGGGATTTTTATGTCTCTGAAATAATTTGGTACTTTTTCTCTGTCYTCACAGATTTTTAAATATTACTTCCAAAATGCAAGCCTGGAACATACATGCTTCCATCCATTCAACCACCATGTTCCCTTGCAAACATACTAATGCTATAGAGGAACGGTAACATTTTCCCTATTGTTCCTCCTTATTTCCCAGTACACATGTTCAAGGACTGCGTTCGTCATTTCAGCTGTATGACCATGCTGGTATGTTTGGTACCACTGTTAATTTAATGTAGTGTGAGCTGTGCCCAGGTACGATGAAAGCAACCAATATTCAGTTTATCACAGACATGACCACATGCTCTCATCTTATGTCTACAACTGTAGTTGTGAGCCCATGTCTAGAATTAGCAGCAATTCTGCATAAAAAGTTTTGTTACATTCAGTATAGTATTGCCATGTCATACTTACCTCCTGATCTGTAGTGCATTACTGATAAAGACATCACATCAGCCCTGAAGTTTTTCCCAAAGGTATTGTAATCACTCAAAACTTGTTCCTGACTGTTCTTTTTTTGTTAGACTTTCTTTACTGTAAGAGGTATTGGAGACAACTTGCACTTAATCTTCAGTAGATTTTGCTTTTGTGGGAGTGTTATTTCCTTTTTGCTGTGAGAACTCCTGAGAGACACTACTCCTCCCTAACTATTTCTGAACAGTCTAAACTGGAAGGAACTCAAAAAGATAGTTTCCTTTTTAGAGAATATTTGTCTCTATGGATATCACTGTTAGGAAACCTTTTCCCTGGTCTTGATAACTGTTTAGAACTTGTATATTTTTAGTTTGGATTTGTTAGCTATAATATCGATTTAATCAGGCTTTTGATAATACTTTTATTATGATTTACTTCCTCTCTTCCTCCCTGCCCAG
Source organism: Amblyornis subalaris (assembly GCA_018881555.1). Lineage (NCBI taxonomy): Eukaryota > Metazoa > Chordata > Aves > Passeriformes > Ptilonorhynchidae > Amblyornis > Amblyornis subalaris. The sequence continues at coordinate 7,971,506 of JACAXG010000020.1, forward strand.
ACACACACAGCTTTTTCTTTCTCTGAGTTTCTGATGAGGAACCGCTGCCCACATGTTTCTTGTGTGGTCTGTAATCATAAGCTGCAATTCTGAAATGTTTATTTTTCTTTGTGGTTGTATGAAAATTTTGTAGTAATGAGATTAAAACATTCATGCCTCTATTACATGTTGTGAGAAAATTACAGCACCTTGAGAGGTCAAAATTTGCATCCGCACTTGAGTGTGAATGCAATATTATAAAAGCCATCCAGCAGTCAGGGCAAGACACTAGGATTGTATTGTACCTAATTTTAAAAAAGGGAGAGAAAAAGAATTAATTTTCCTGCTCTTTTTCCTGAGGTGGCACATTGAAAGACAACTGTACTTTTTTCTTACAATTTTTCTTACAATTTCTTACAGGTTAATCAAGTGGTTAAGATTTAGAGTTTAAATCTGTAATAGGATCCAAGTGGTGCAAGCTCTTTCAGAGAAATGGCATCTTTATGCCCCAGATGTTTAACCCATCTACAAAGAGAACATTTTTTTCCTCAAAATTTCACAGATCTACTCAATGAGCAGGAGTATAACAGACCATTTTTATAAGTATGCAAACCACTCTACACTTGACTCTGCCTCCCAGAAGATTTTGCCTTCTGGTCTGAGCTGGATATCTTCACCCTGGCCTTCTACTTTTAAGTCATTGTTTAGTTTTTAAAGGGATGTTTTTTCTCTTTTGATGATCCTGCGTCTTTGGACGCCTTAATCATCTCAATCAGATGACGCCCCTATCCCAAGGGAACTCTCTACTGAAGTAAAATTTGTCAGTCCAAGTTTTTACAAAAGCATTTTTTCTGGACTAAGGTGGAGCAGAATGGCATTCTGTCATTTCTGAACTGGTAAGTCTCCTGGGGAGGATAGCCTGCTTATGTAAATTAGAGTTGCTTATGATAGGGAAAGCAGTGCTTTTATTTACCCTGAGACTGAGTCAGAGCCATTTCCATTTGTGAACTGGAGAGCAGTAACCCAATTCCTCCCACATGCACATATTCCCCGGAGAAAGTGGGTCTTGCTAGAGGAGGTGGTTTGGATCAAAGGCTATTGGCACTGCACAAAAAAAATAAAGAGAGAACAATTCAATACAAGTGTTTAATTGGATTTTATCAGGACTGCCAAATGAATGCAGTGCCAGGAAACTTTACCTGCAGCTCCTCATTACAGTTTCTCTGTCAGAAAAACTGTTCTTTCTTATCTGTGCTGTTACTTGAGCAATGTCTCACAGCATTTTAGGTTGGGGCCACGCATTCAGGATATTTTAAGTGTGTCATTGCCAAGTCTGTAAATACAGTTCATGTTTGTTGGCAGCTCCTCTGTCCATTAACATTACATCATCCCTAGACCAAACCCATGATAATGAAAACAGTTTCAGTCCAAGTAATTCAGCTTCTGACTTAAAGTCCCCAGTATAAAAGGTGACCTCAGTCCACAGGTACCATATACTCTAAACAGCTTGCTTCTTTTTCCAGTACCTATCCTATTTGACTTTTGAAAGAAGTGCTAAAACCAAGTTTGTTTTAAGCCAAATGAGATCGTTAAGCAGTCAGATCCTTCTGAATCAGCAGAGCTATCAAGTATCTTCTGTGATTCTGTAGTTTTTGAATGTTCTGTGTTGCCAGAACAGCAGTACAACGCTTTGATCACTGTAGATAAGAAAAGAACAGAGAAAGAGTTCAGTATTGTACTTCCATCAGGCCTTTTCAGCATCTTCCTGTTTCATACTACATCCAGGACCTTTTAACTCAGATCAGTTGTGTTGCTCAGTAATGGAAAGGTTCCACAGCTTCTTTGAATTGTTTTTTCAGCTTCATCTTTGCGTAATTCTTGTAGTTTGTTTTCAGCTAGCCAACGGTGATGAGATTGCTGGAGTGGTCATTGCTGTCATTGACAAAGTCCTCCAAACCCTCTCAGCTTTTCTAAGTCATCAGCTTCCCCATGTAGTTCCTTGTTGCCTTAACTGCATGTGATACTTTGATTCAAGTCCTCATGCTCAGCATATTTTTGGGAGTTAGCTTTGGATATATCAAAGGATAATTTTCTTCCGAATTCTGCTGCTTGCCATTGGCAAGCCATACCATCGGTACTTCCTTCTTGTGATTCCTCAGATGTTAACACAGGTTGGTTGTTACGACTATGGTGGGTGGCAGCTTCTTTCTCAATAACATTTCAGTGTCAAACTTCTAAGCCAAGCAGATATTTGAATATAGGAAAAGATATGATTAGTGTGGCATGATTGCTGTGCTTGAGGAGGATCTCACCCCTTTTTTTTTTCATTAGCTGAGAAAGTTGAAAAGATCAGTTTTTCTGGTTATCTTAATAACTTTGAATATTCTAAATGGTGATTTTCCTTTGGGACATAATGCAAGATATACATTTCACCATACAGAGATATTACTGGTATTACAGTTACTGTTTTTGACTTCTCACATTTAATCACCCATACTTTTAATTTTTGATAGCATTTTCTTTCATTCTTCATTTATAGTTTCACTTGCAAAATCAAGCCAGGGACCAAGAGCTTGAAACTATCTGAAGCTACTCATTCCTTCTTGTAGGGGGGGAGCACATAAATACAAGTTAGGAGAAGTGGTGTCAGAAGTGAGGTGTGTCAGGAAAGGCCATAATATTGACAGCAGTGGGGACAGTATATTAGCACCCATTGAATGTTTATGATTGAGGAGGCTAAGCTATCCAGAACTGTATCAAGGATTGAATATTGGGGAACTCAGCCCAACTGTACATCAGAGCTTGGCATTCTAGATTTTCCCACAGCCACATCCATTGGACCTTTGTCATTTTGCCAGTGTCAGTTACAGTAGTTACTCTGTGTACTGTGAAGACTCAATAATCACAGCAACAGGAGTGCTGCCCACTTTAAGTTATTCATGAATCAGTACATCTTCCATAGACACACTGAGTGTACACATAGATCGCTGCATTTCTCCTTGTCTAGTTAAAGCTGCAGAAAACTCAGTAAAGCTTGACCTACAGAGTTTGGGTCTGGACCGGAGGAAATTTGCCACTAAAGCTATCCAAAGTTCATGCAGTCATAGAAAGTTCCTAAGTGTCAGTTTTTTAAACACTCAGATGAGGAATACAAAGTTTGTGAAACCTACCCATTCTAATAAGAAGTTTTGAAATAGTGGTTTTATGGTCTGAAAGTCTCAAATACCCAGAAATCAAACCTCAGCATTGATTCAGTCTAACTGAATGTGATCAAATGTAGTAGAAAGCCCTTCACTGGGCAAGTGCACAAAATAAAAACCCGTGAGAGAAGACTGATACTATCATTTAAGTAAAGTTTGCATTGCAAGTATGGGCTTCTAGATTTCCTGTGTCAGGGCTTTCCAGACAATGTCACTTACTAATTATGCTTTCAGTTAAAAAAAACTTTAAAAGTTAGTTTTCCCTAATATTAATTTAGGAGGGTAAATGAATCATGTCTGCTGAAAGGAAGCCACAATGCATATTTTACATAGAAATGAGTGTTCCTTGAGGACTGTAAAAAAAATGGACAAAGGGGAATTTAATGGAAGTTAATAACCTCCTTAAAAATAGAATCAGAGCAGCAGATACTTATTAAATTATATTAAGTAAATTTGGACAATTTTTATGCGTCATTCATCAAAACTTAAACTGAGCCTGGGAAATTCATAAACAAACATGAGGCAAACAAATGGCACTGCGTTAAATTCTAAAAACTACGTTTGTGAAATGAAGGTACAACTGGGCAGTGATTGTGCTGACAGGGACTAACCTACTTACAGCCATGCCCCCCCGTATCCTGCCTTTTCCCTCAAGAGACTTCATGTTCTAAGTAGCTATTGTGATTTTATTTTCTTGCTTCTRCTTTTTATTAACAGAAGCTATAGATCTTTGAATGAAGACATGACGCAATCCTTATGAAGTCTGATTTACACCTCACTAATGCATTACAGCGACATATACTGCTGCATACATGTGATTGTTCTCCTAAGAACAGAAAAAATACTTTCATGTTTTGTAAACAATTAGAATTATTAGCATACTAATGGTGCCTTTAAGATACTCTAGATCTACTATTAAAGGAAACATAATTTTAATAATCCCAAACTTCTGAGTGAACAGAGAGTATATCCATTTTAAAACTAATTGTCTTTTTACACTTTTTTAACAGGGGGAATGCATATGAGGAGCAGTGATATGAAGAAACCTTCACGAAGGTCAAGCAAAGGCAGACTTGGCTAGTGGGGAATCGCCTTCCAGAATACACTGCAGCCTCAGCCTTCCACTGAAATAGTTGCACAAGGTGAATACATTATGATAGTACTCCTAAGTATCTGCCGTTAAAGGACATTTTTCCTCACCACCCAGCACAGCGTAGGGACCAGTTCGTCATGAAACGGATGCAGTGCCTGCAAACTGCTTAAAATTTTTGCAGAGCAACGGGAAAACCAGAATTGCTTTTCGGGCTGTTGAGGTTCTCATCGGGGCGATCCCCCGTCCCAGAAGAGCTCAGGTTTTCGGGAGCTGAGCTAGCGCAGTTAGCCGCGGGCAGCGGGGGGCGGCCCAGCCGCAGGGTGGATCCCCCAGGGAAAGGAGAAGCGGAGGTTTAGCCCCGGAAACCAGAGACGGCCCCGCCTGCGAGAGCGGCGGCCCCGAATATCAATCCTGAGACGCGGAGGGAAGGCAGCCGCGGGGGAGCGGAGGAAGGCGCGGGTGCTGAGCGCTGTTGGGTTTGTCCCGCAGGTGATGGCCGCGCCGCGGCGGCCGGGAGCGCTCCGCACGGACCAGGCGCGGCGCCGGCGCAGGTAGCGCGGCTCCATGGAGGGCAGCGGCGCGGCGCCGGAGGAGGAGGARAGCGGGGCCGCGAACGGCGCCCCCCCGCCGCCGCCGCCGCCCACGCCGGCCGCCCCCTGCGGCTTCAGCTCCTCCCTCTGCTTCAGCGCCGCCGTTGCCGAGCCGCAGCCGCCCGCGGCCGGCGGCCGGGTAGTGCAGAGCCAGTGGGAGATCAACAACGCCGCCTGCCAGCCGGAGGAGGAGGATGAGGAGGTGGTGGGGCCGCGGGACCGGCCGCCGGAGGAGCCCGACCTGGTGATCGAGGTGTCGGGCCGCCGCATTCGGGCGCACAAGTCGGTGCTGGCGGCCAAGAGTGACTATTTTCGTGCCCGCGCCTCACGGGACGTCCTGCGGGTGAAGGGAGTGAGCTACGGGGCGCTGCGGCTGCTCATCGACTACGTGTACACGGCCCGCATGGGCGAGGTGCGGCACGACAACCTGGCTGAGGTGGTCAGCGGCGCCCGCGTCCTCCAGATGCCCTGTGCCCTGCACTGTGCCGCCGAGGCCATGCGCGCCCAGCTCTGCCTTGGCAACTGCTACCAGCTCCTCTGCCTGGCCAAGAAGCAGCGGCTGGCGGAGCTGCGGGAGGCTGCCTATCGCTTCATGAGCGACCATTATCTGGAGGTGCTGCGGGAGCCCAGCGTTTACGGCCGCCTCAGTGGCACTGAGCGGGACCTCATCCTGCAGCGGCGCATGGACGCCGGCCGGCCCTGCTTGCTGGTGGCCGAGGTCAGTGATGCCTTTGAGCGGCCGGGTGGCGGCAGCCGGCCACAGAGCCGCGAGAGCAGTCGGCCACAGAGTCCCTCCTCCGTGGTGTCGCTGGAGGAGAGTGGCTCCCTCATTCACTGCTATCAGGAAGCCAGTGGCGAGTGGAGGGTGCTGACACGCCTGCCCGAGGAGGCCAATGCCAAGGGCTGCGCCATGTGTGTCCTCCACAACTACCTCTTCCTAGCAGGGGGCATTGTGACAGGGCCGGTGGGCAGCGAGCCCAAGGCCCGCCTTTCTGACAAGGTCTTCTGCTACAACCCCCTGACCGACACCTGGAGCCAGGTGCGGCCGCTGGCTCAGCCCCGCTCTCAGCTCAAGCTGCTGGCCCTGGATGGTTACCTCTATGCTGTGGGGGGTGAGTGCCTCTTCACTGTGGAAAGGTATGACCCACGGGCCGACCGCTGGAGTCCTGTGGCACCTCTGCCCAAGGGTGCCTTCGCTGTGGCTCATGAGGCCACCACTTGCAACGGAGAGATCTATGTGTCAGGAGGCTCCCTCTTCTACCGCCTGCTTAAATATGACCCCAAGCGTGACGAATGGCAGGAGTGCCCTTACAACAGCAGCCGCCGGCGCTCTGCTGACATGGTGGCCTTCAAGAGCTTCATCTACCGCTTCGATGTGAGCAGTGGCCGTGGTGGGGAACAGGGCCCAGGCGGCGGGACTAGTGGCGGTGTCGAAGTGTTCCGGTACAACACAGTGGCCAAGTGCTGGAGCCAGTGCGCCAGCCTGCGGCCCAGCAGTGGCCCCATCCAGCCCTTCCGCTGTGCCCCCTTGGGCAACACCATCTACTGTGTCAACCGGACCGGCACCCTTCGCTTCAGCCTAGCCCAGGACGGTGAGGTGGAAGCGGATGGTGGGCTCAAGGGCACCTTTGACAGGGACCTTCTTAAAGCTCCCKTGGATGCCAAGGGTGTCCTCCTACCCTTTGTGCTCACCCTGCCTGAGAGGCTGGACAAAACAGGGGACCAGGAGGGCTCCCTCCCACTGTAAGGTGGCCAGCCTGGCTCTGGCTTCCTGAGAGGGGCGCTGGGTTGCAGATCCACAAACTCCCACCTACAGAGGGGACCCTCTCTGTTGCGTCTGTGGAGTAAGGGGACTTCCCCTTTCCTCTCTGCTCTCAAGATGTTGAGCTGGTTGTAACTCAGCTGTAACTCTTACGTTTGCTGTGCTTTGTGTGAAAAGGCAAGCACACAAAAGTAAAAGCTGCTATAAAGGATAATCTCTGGATTACGTTTGTGCCAATCCCCAATCTGAGAAAAACGTTTTTACACCTGGATTTCTAAAATATTCTTTACAACAGTGTCATAATGGGATGTTAGTGTTGGTCATCTGTTTACACATAGTTGCAATTTGGGCTGGAGCCTTTCCTGTCATTTGTGGTTTTTTCCCTCTGGGTGATGGTGAGGCATAAACACTGCTGGCAACATAGTTCAGCTGCATTTGTTTTTACGTTAAACCAGCTATTTCCTGTGTTAAAAAAGTATGGGAAGAACATCTCCATCACAGCCTTTCATTTCTGGTGCAATAGATGGTTTAAGGAAGCTGTGACACTGTATGGTCCCAGGAATTTCAACCACAGATGATTTAACAGATACCAAACTTAATGTTTTAAGTAATACAAATGTGTGCCACATGTTTTACTTGGAATGCAAAAAAAAAGAATAAGTTACCTTTTTAAAATGTGGCATTTTATAGCAGATATGAAATATTGATATATTCTTTATTTGAAAAAGGTTTCAGTATAAAAAGACATTGTTTTATTACTTTTTTTTTTAATCAGAGATTTTAAATTATAACAAAAATGAACTGAAGCTGTTCAGACTCCAACCAATTGACATGACCATGTATGCCACTAGAGTTGGGGAAAAACTTCGTACTTCATATGCTCTTTGATTAACTGCAGGTCAGCGAAGGTTAACCTAAACCAACCTGTGGCAAGAGGCCTTTCCAACTTAGTTCAAGACCATCGAAGGAGGACATGGAAAATAGGAATGCACTACACATGTCAATTATATTGTGCACTAGCATGATGCTACTTCCCTATCTTTTGACTGATAGACTGTGTTATTTATTTTGATCTAATGATTGGTGTAATCAATAAGTCCTTGTTAATTGCAGTACGTGCTGATGGCGTATGCTGTCATTGTGATTCTAAACTGCCCAAGAGAGCTGTTTGTGGGGCAGCATCCAAATGAGACAAAACTTCCTCCTGCCTGTGGAAAGCTGGAGCATACTTTTTGTCATGTTACTCAGAACTGGAAAAAAGTAAAACATCTACACAGACAGACTATATTGAAAAGGGCACATGCATTTATTTTATATGTTTTATATTAAAAAAATCAGTAGGCAAGGCAAATGTTTTAGCTTTATGGTAAATCGCTCAGAAACCTCTGAAAAAAGAACCTGTGTTTTTGCTGGTACATTGCTGTATATTCAGCATGGCACTGGCATGGACTGTGGAAGAGGATTGTTTATACTCAAAGCTCTAGTGTAGTTTCATATTTTAGAAAGACACAGGGACCTTGCATCAAAGAAAGCAGATCTTTTTATGTTTTATTAAGATGTTTTTGTTAAACAGGACTTTAGCGTTCTTATACGTAATTGCTAGTTCCAAAGGAAGGCAGCAGGCTCTGTCCTAAGAGACACCATCTTTACAAAAGAGTATAGTGGACTTCATAGATACTTCTTTCCTTCACTTTAATGCTTGGGTTTTTTTTCTTTTCTCATCTGTGTTGCACAGGGTTTTAATGCAGCCGATCTGGTTAGCCATTCTATAGAAAACAGTGGTCCAGTCCTAGAAGTTCGTAGCCAAGCGAGCCTGTTCCTAGTGAGCTAATTAAAACATCAGCCAGGCTGTAGGCCTGCAGAGTGTGACATTTATCTTAGCCTCAGTACAAGTTGGTGCAGTGGAATTTAACATCCTTTGTGGAATATTTGATTTAATTTTCAGATGAGAATCCTTGGAAATGTTGACTCTAAATGAAATTACAGCATTGTAGCTTGAGCAGGAAGGAAAAATTATATATTTGCTTTCAGCATAACTTTATGTTAACTGTAAGAAAGTATTTCAAGCTGTGTAATGCAACACTTAAGTACGTACTTAAACTAGAGACAAAAGTGCTAGGCCAGGTTTTGAAATAATAGTCACCAGAAACACAATGTCTGGAAATGTCTGATTTATCTTGCAGTCCTACAATAGAACACAATTTCATAGTTCAAACAATTATGTAGTGTAGTTCTTATACTACAGTGTAGTGAGGTATCAAGCCAGCTTTTACATTCCTATTAATTAAGCATTAATTAAGCACTTTCATTCCTGCTAATGCATGAAAATGCTTCTAAATTAGTTTTGGGAAGTTGCCATGATTTAATCTGTGAAAATAAGCTGCAAACTTTCGAGAAGAGCGAACCATGTCCTTTCTTCCAATACCTACTGCTGTACACTATGAAGAAGTACATTTGGAAATAAGTCCTACAGTAATAAGCATTCAATGAACCTGCAGTGGTTTGTATTTTTGCTAGGTCCCATTTTTAAAAGGATTGAATCAAGTGCTTTCCTACTTTCACTGTTTACACAGTGTCAATGGGACATAGTCTGGGCTTCATTAGTAGCTGTCTATCAAACCTGTTTCCTTTGTATCCTATGCTCTGCATAGTCACAGCCTGATGATTAACCACAGAGGCATGTGTCTAGCCAGATTTCCTACTCTGTGGCCTCTGTTTTGTCCCTGGTAGGCCTACTACAGGTTTGCTGAGAATTGTTTTCTCCCCCACTTGCATCTTCACAACASCCCCCCCAAACTAAAACCAGAATTTAGATAGTCTTCAGGCATTTAAAGATTGAAATTGTCATTCCAGGACCCTACAGTTTAACTTAAACCTAGCAATATATGTCTCTGACATGTGGAGCTGAGCAGTTCCCCTCCACCCATACATACCGACTGAGTGGGAAATCCAGAAGCCACTGATGTAATAGGGTTTTATGATACAAACTAAAGGGCCAGGCCACCCTCAAGTTGTGTTTGCATATGTYTTGCTTTTAAAACAGCTGTTTTATCTAGAGTAACCTGAAGGCTACTGCATTTGCATGGGAACATGGAGATCTGTGTRTGCTTTTTTAGCCTGCAAGCATTCAGTCCACGTCTCCCACCCTCTGATTTTCAATGGACCAAAGGACCTCTTGGAGCTAGTCCCGAACTCTAAATATTTATGCATTTTTCATTGTATGTTAATTGGCTAAAAATCTCCCAAATCATCAAGGTAATCATCCTGACTGAGTGATCTGAGACTAGCCAGAGAGACATAGCCTGCTCTGCTGTCTTTCTTCCCTGTGAATCTTACAGTCCTCCCATTTTAATGGGACATGCAGGAGACAGGAGATAATTGCCCTAATTTTTCAGGAGATAGTTTTTCCTCCCTAGACTACTCCTATTTTCAAGGTCATCTGCTAGAGGATTTAGGCTTGAATTCCCTTGAGTAAGGACTGAACTGAGGCCTTGCACTTGGTGTGTGTGTGTGTGTGCGTGCGTGTGTGCGCGCGCGCGTGTTCTCAAGTCTAGATGGTGGTTCGGAAGAAGTGCATTGGGACCACCTCCTACGGCTCTCTCTCAGGGGTGAGCTTCATGCAGATCCTCTGAAACCATACATAGGCTCCTGCACATTGACTTCTGGGTGGATTCCAGGAGCCAGCTCCTGGGTGGGTAATTCAGGATAGCTTTAGTACAAGTTGCTACAATTGGGCAAGTTTTCTTTGGAAAGCTTTTGCAGACAGGCTCTGTATTTTGGATTACCAGTCTGAGGTGAGGTACTCCATGCACTGTACGGGGAGGCCAAACAAGTAATCTGGATTCTTCTTAGGGGTGCCACCTTAGTAAAGAGGCATTACAGTGCCTAACAATGAAATGCCTAAAGCCTTCATTGAATCTAAAATGAAATCCCGACTTCAATAAAGAAATGCTAATAACAGATGAAACTTTACTGTTTCCATCTATTAACTGATTCCATAAAATAGAAATCTTAATTGCAGCAAAGACATGTACAAATTCTGTTTATGCTTGAAACTAAGTCAAACAAATAATTAGCAAAAGAATAACCCTATTTGATCAAAAATGGCACTGCTAAGCAACATCGGGAGGATGCAAGTTATACCCTAGTAATGAATAAAATTGTTCAGTTGCTGATGTAAATTCTGTCCACAAAAAGTTTCTTTATAAATAAATACCTGGTAAAATTTAAAGTGATAATAGAATAAATCATTCACATGAAAGCCGTATTTCTTTGCTGTTTGATTGGCTTTCAGAGTGCTGTTTCCCAATTACCACTATTCATGAGTGGCTATTGCTTTTCCTRATTTACAGCATGCGTTCCATTGACTGCTCCATATATGTGTTAACCTTCATTATTACAAAGCTTAACAGCAGTGCTGGTGCTTTGTGTCTGGATTGATATGTAGTGTTTTCTGCTTGAATGAACCCAGATCTAGACAGAATCCTATCTTTGAGCTTTTTCTTTCCTAGTAGCATTGCTCCTGGGAAACTTCAGAAAGCACAAGAACGGGAAATGGTGGTAGTGTTGAGCACTTGTAGTAGAAAGCATTTTATTAATTTCTCTTTTTTCTGCTGTTACTTCTCCCACCAGACTGGCACTGGTTTAACAGAACAGCTCAGTTTGGCTATTAGCAGTATGAGTCCAAGTACTATTCTAGCAAAGTATGTTTTTACATATTTGCTGCCTCAACTCCTACTCTGAGATAATGTAGTGCAAGTTTGTAGTAGTTCCATGCATTTACTAGATTACTGGAACTATTAATATTACTGCTACTAGAAGCAGTAGAGGTTGACACACAAGCTCAGTAATATTGTGTGCTCAGAATATATGATGGCACACTTTTCATTTGTTTTGGCCTACTGAATGCCCGGAGCTGCTGCAATGAACCCATTGGTATTAGGAATCAGCAGGAGTTCTCATTTTGGCTCGGATGGAGTTAATTTTCTTCACGGTAGCTGGCATGGGGCTGCGTTTTGGATTTGTGCTGAAAACAGTGTTGACAATACAGAGATGTTTTCGTTGTTGCTGAGCAGTGCTCGCACAGAGCCAAGGCCTCTCCTGCTCCTCACCCCACCCCACCAGTGAGGAGGCTGGTGGTGCACAAGGGCTTTGGAGGGACCACATCTGAGGCAGCTGACCCCAACTGACCACAGGGATATCGCAGACCATATATTGTCTTGCTCAGCATATAAAGTTGGGGGAAGACAAAGGAAGGGGGGACATTTGGAGTGATGGTGTTTGTCTTCCTAAGTCATTGCTATGTGTGTTGGAGCCCTGCTTTCCTGGGAATGGCTGAACACCTGCCTGCCCATGGGAAGCAGTGAACAAATTCCTTGTTCTGCTTTGCTTGCAGGTGCAGCTTTTGCTTTGACTATTAAACTGTCTTTATTTCAACCTATGAGTTTTCTCACTTCTGATTCTCTCCCCCAAATCACTGGGAGGAGTGAGGGCGTGGCTGTGGGGGCTGAGCTGCCAGCTGGCATTAAACTACAACAGCAGACTATTTTGGAGACTCTATTTTGGAGTAATTTCATAAATTACTCAAAGGAAAGAAATGGGAGTGAAGGATAGGAGGGAAGAGATGAATTCGGAGTCAAAAGTACCTACTTTGAAGCAAATAGCAGGGAAGGGAAACCAGAGTAGGTACTTGAGACAGTAATGACTATAGGGCCAGGGTTTTTTCAAGTATTTCTTAAACAGGCTAAGTTTTTACCAATTATATTGTTAGTCTATCATTTTGCACCTGCACTGCTTTTCAAACTATCACAGTGTTTAATAAGCTACCTTTTGCAGGAGTCTCTTGCTTTGCTTTTAAGTCTTAGTGCATAAACCCTGGACAAATTTGTGAAATCATGAAGTAAAAATGTCAATGCTGCCACTTTCAACAGATAAACTAATACAAATTCTTTAGACACTGTTCATAGTTCAGGTGAATTATATGTGTAACTGATGTATTAATAGTTTCATTTTTGAATCATATATAGGTAAAGCTTTTTATGTAATCCAACTTATGTTGTAATGAAATAAATACTTTAAAAAAAGCTTATGCTCCCCCTTAGGGATTTCTGGGTAATTGTTGTTTTTTCTTTGTTATCCGTCCAATCAGTAAGTGGTATTATATTTGTTCTTATTAAGCAAAGATAAAATTATACAAGTTAGCACACAGGTAAGTATTTAGGAAATGTTTCTAAGGCTAAGCAAAAAAGGAATATTTTCATTTCACAGTGCCCTGGGTGTTTGGAACTTGAAATATTCTGCAGTGAAAGCATTTTCCTAAGTGCAGATTAGCATATACTCCAGTTAACTTTTATTTCCTTTTTTTTTCTTGTCATTATGTTAAAATGCAGTATTTATTTATAAAAGTTACATGTAGGTTTTTCCAGGATACTCTCTTGTATTATGTCACACATGTCAGATTTTTGGCTGGAGTAGATTTACAGCAGTGTAAGTAAAAGCAGAACCAAACACAACTTAAATTCCCTACTTTGTTTTCTACTTATTTTCTCATCAGATATTTTGCTTGACGTGAAGTCACATGACCTGTTTGAAAACTCCAAGATTCATAGACTAGGTGGGGTTGGACTTGCTGTCGTTTCTGTTATTTCCTTATCTGTTCCAACATGCAAGCTTTCGTACATTTTCTTAAGAAGGGCCAAATTCTGCTGCTGGTTAAACCAGAGTAAATCTGGAATAGCTCAACCAAATCTCTTAGATAACCAGAATTTTTTTTTTTCCATTCAGCCCCAGAGTTTTGAGTCTGTTGTAATTTACTGGAGACCTTCATGGGAAAAGAAAAAGAAAAGCTCAGATCGAATAAGACTCCAGCAATCAGTAACCTGAATGTGTTTTATTGTTTTTTTTCTTCAATGGAATATAAATTCTTTAACTCTGTCATTTTTCTCTGTTTTGTGAACTAGACATTGGGAAGTTTAGTGGCAATGAAGTTTTATCTCAAGTATATACTCCCACTTGACTCGCTGAGCATTTTGCACCTATATCTCTCAGGATGCTAGGGCCCCAAGCTCAAGCTTCAGGTGTATCCAGTCTGGTAAATTATGTGGCTGGATCCGATAACTTGTGCCATGATTGATTTTCTAGTTGTGAAACACTAAAACCAACAATTGTAGCACAAAGGATTTGGGTTTCAAAGTCCTCTCAATTTGGGCACACAGAATTCCCTGTTGTTATCTGTTTCCAGGTATAATGCATCACTTGTGTCCATGTATTCAAAACTCACAGTAAGTTTTCATATAAAAACTGCAAGTGGATGGAGTTGACCTGTATTCCCCTGAAGGCAGAAGTCTTGCTGGAAAGACACATCTTCAGAGTGTGCAAGCAGGGAAGTCACGTATAGCTGTGAACTTCCATGTCATACCGAGTAATTACTAGTGAACAAAACCAGCAGTGTCGTCAAACAGTTTACAGCCTATGGACAGATGTACCCATCATGGGTGGGGATGAAGGAAACTCAAATCAGTAGCTACTAGTGCTGGGACCATGCCTAAAAACAAACCCCATTCCTGTTTCAGGGTTGCCTTGTCTAGGCAGCTGTCAAGAGAAGGAAGTCCTGGGCTAAATAACAGCATGTGGCTAAAAGTAGGTCGGAGGAGCAATAGATGTGGCRGTGCCTGTAGGCTTCTTGTTAAAATGAGTGTGAAGAGGATCCGCGTCTCATAAATCCCAACCGGAGCAGCTGCTGGTGAGCAGGCTCAGGCAGAGGGAAGCGAGCGTGACTGTGCCTGACAGCAGTGGCACCTGCCTCGCAGGTCACTCTGGCAGTGAGCAGTGACAAGGAGCTGAATGAGCATCCTCTGAATGACAGCCATCCTGACGTGGAGTCCTTGGGAAGGAGAGGAAAAAATACACGCCTGGTGGTCTTGTGCCATGCCCTTCATTGCTGTGCTCTGTGCGTGTGCTGGCAGGGCCAGTTCTAGAATTCCCTCCTGACAGCTTATACACGGAGAGTTTTGAAGGTGATGACTTTTTGTCCCCTTTCTCTTTCTTTCTTTTTATTTTTTCTTTCTATTTTTCTCGTGCCCCCCCCCTTTTTTTTTCCTTTGTCTTTTTTTTCCCATGCAATCTTCTCTTTTTTTACCTCTCTTGGTTGTTTTTTTTTCCCCTCCCCTTTGGAGGTTGTGTGTATTTGTCTCTCTATTCAAACATTCCAATAGGTGACAGAGGGAGTCTGTGATTTGGAAAAATTACCTTTCAGAAATCATTGAAACGCCTTTCCTCAGAAGGCAAACCTTCGTTTCCTAGCCTGATAATTTTTTCTCTTGATAAAGCCCTAAATTTTTAGATGAAGTGTGGAAGACTTAATCTATCTTCTTGGCAGAATGGTGCAATAAATCATGAGCTGTTCACTTCCTAAGGAAATGGAGAAAGTTATGAGCAATTGCATTAGTCATAATGCAAACTTAAGGCAAGAGTTCGGCACCTTTCGTTAAGCTTACCTGAGCTTTTAGTCACTGCAGAACTGCAGCTACAGGAAAAAGTAACTGCAGGATTAAAGTATTGACCAGGTAGGAGGTCTCTGAGGAATAAAGTTAAGAGCACAAACTGCTGCAGAGTAAAGTTAATTCCCACACCATTTAGAAACCATTATCTCAGTGATCAGAGACTAATTTACTGACAACTTGTTAGTGCATTACAGATGAAGGTGGTTCTTTTTTCCTGTGTCATCGTGATCCCTGTCCCCATGTCTCATCCCATTCTGTTCCCTGGCCYGCTGCTTTGCAGTTCTTTGCGCGTGAGAAAAATCATTGTGGAGTTTGAGAGTAAAAAATTTGTAGGAATTTTTACCCATTCTGCACAGGTAAATGGATCTGTCATCTGCAATGATGGATCATTTGTCTCTCCCATATTTTTCTAATTAAAGAAAAACATAGAATCTTTATTAGAACTAGAGAAATAAAAGCTAGGATTAATGATAACTTTAGGGAATGCAAATAAAATAAATATTTTTCCATCATTGCCAGTCTTTTTTAGATCATAATGAAGTCCTAGGCAGAGAATCTTCTTAAAAATATGTTTTAAACCATTAGGAAAACTTAAAATCATGCAGGTCCATGAGAGGTCTCCTGGATTGGGAGCAGCACTGTGCAGGAACCTCCATAGGCTAATTAAGAGAAGAAGAACCTCTTTCCTTTGCACTCCTGCTGTAGTTCTGTCCTTCTGTGTATCTATTGAAAGCAAATACTGATTCTGACTGTGTGATTTGGTAACATGCCTTGGAGGTGCAGTACTCTATCACCCTACCCTAAAGCAAAATGAAGTGTCAAAATACTAATTGAAAGAAAAATTGAAAGAAACCCCTTAATTCATCGGCAGCTTCCTTCATATCTCCTTTGTAAGTGCTTCTTCAATTAATCCGGTGTTATTTAAATGTAGTTTCTGTCTGTGTCCAAGTCTGTTTTGCCTTTGACAGAGTTGGAGTATAAAGGTATGATGGTAGTGCATGTGTAATATTTGTTTGACAAGCCTGGTACGTAAAAAGCCCATGCTGTCTTATTCACCAGGCTGATGCACTAATGGGAAGCAGCCCAGCCTGCCGGTGAAGTCATCATACCTGCTGTCATTGCCACATTAGTCTTTTCGAGCAGGTTGTCAGTGTATAGGTGTATGTCAGAAAATCTACCACTACATATGCCTGTAACACATTTTTATCCCAGTCTAGCAAGGGGCATTGTGCCTCCAGGCAAGAAGAGGAAGGAGCAGTCTCTGCTCACCTCATACTCCCTTGTTGTAAGAAACAACTGGAAGACCACGGGGAACAGAATTTTTTCTGGCTCCCACTGCTTTCCTGACCAGACTGCCTGGCTCAGTGCCTGCAGAAAGGAGCAAAGCTGTATATTCCCTCTCCCAAAAACAAGAGAGGCACAGCCGCTCAGTTGTTACTCCTCTGCAGTTCTCRGGGGAGAGCACAGTTCCAGGCTTCCTCTCACTCAGATTACAAGGTTGCCCTTCATTCCCAAGAGCCAAGAAAAAAGCTGAGCTTACATGTGGTAAAAAAGAACTTGTAAAAGTTATTTTTGAAGGGGCAGTGAAAAAATCAGTATTTGCACTGGCTACCCTTGATATTGCTACTGTATTTGAAACAGCTGGAGTGTACCTCATCAGACCCAGGGCTTCCTCATGCACAGTTTAAATGTGAAGGGATGCAGGCAATAGGTTCACTTTCTTTGAACTTGCCGTGCTCTCTGGGGGCACTAGAAAAGGCAAAGGAGTCAACTGAGTGCCTGCAGCAGTTCATCTTCCACAGTGCTGCACAGGGACTCTGTGCATTGCTGTGCCRTGGTGGATGCCAGCACGTGGGGAGAGAACATGGGAGCAAAAAGGGGCTTGAGCAAAGCATTCTTAGCAAGAAGAAATCATAGGTGCAGATTACGTGGGAAACAGTTCCCTGTAAAAGTTTTTTTGACTCTTACATATGCTTGCACATAGTCTAAAAAAGAAAAAAACAATTCTATGGGCAATGATTGAACAGTGGAATTAGTTCCTGCTGCTCTTGCAGTAGGAAATAGAAGCATTAAGACCTAGTTTTCTTTCTGGTTCTGCCATAAAATTCCATTTATTACTGGGGAAAAGCTGTTAAAGCCTCAGTTTTCTCCAAAGAGAAAAGTGGGGGTGGGGAGGGAGAGAAATGCAATTCAGGTATTGGAAATAAGTTCTTTTTTTTTTTCATCAGTAAAGGACTTTGGGAACATTGGCTAATACTGTGGAGCACATTTTTACTGTATCTGCTCCATGTGAACAGGATATTTTCTTCCGCGAATCTGACCAGAATAAAAAAGGAGTGAAACTGTTTCATCCTTTTGTCCATGTTTGTGCCCTTTGGCAGCATCATTCCTGGGCTCTGAAAAGGCAGTGGGATGCTTGCCTTTCTGTAGATGCACAGATGTCTGCAGTGCAAGAACCAGGTGAGTAAATACACAGACAGTTTGGGAATGGTTATACCTCTGCTATTCCTCCACCTTCACCTCTTGCCCCTCTATTTTTTATCAGGAAGGACACATAGTCTGGAGAGAAATGTGATGAAAAAGTGGTGTTCTTCCTCACAATCTCTTCTTTGCTCCCTTTATCTGAAATGATGTTCTGTGCCTTGCTATCTGCACATAATTAAGGTTACAAATTCTCAATTTTTAATTTTTTCACTTCAAATTTTTAAGATTTTGAGTATGGTTATGTTTTTATCTTAATTTTCAACATGTAAAATACTGAAAAGGTCATTAAAGTCCTTTGTGTGCATTCCAACAGGTAGGACCTCCCTTTTTTTCTCTTCCAAATGAAGTCCTAAAAGAGTAATATCTCATTACAGTGTTGAAGCATTTCTTTCTGTAAACTTCAGAGAATTTAGAATTCTGTCAGAAAAGAAAAAAAGGAAGAAATGTAATAAAGTTAAATCCTTATTACAGGGGAGGAAAGAGCCAACCAAACACATTCCCTGGAAAGGGCTGCATTTTCGTTAGATTTCATAAATCTTGTCAAGTGCTGCAAATCTGGATACATGAAGTCAAGAGAACAATGCTGATCTGTGCTTCCTGAAAAACTGCTTCTGGGACACTTTTGCCAGTATCTTTCCATGTGCAGTTGTAAGTATCTGAGGTTGTAGGGATATCTAAAATGCACTAGTCCTCCCTGTGTAAAGACACTTTAAACATTTTTGGTGGTGTAGTTCACTGAACAGTCAGTTCTTACCTCTGCCAGCCACTGGTGATTGCCACAGCACCTCTGGTTTAAAATTTCAAAACAAAATATGGAGAAACACTCAACAGTTCCCTCTGGCAGTGGTAACTGTCTTCATCAAAACTAGCTAGCAGGGGAGCTTTGCTCTATTTCAAGGGCACAACTTGCTTACAGAAAGAGCTGCTTCTAGCAGTCCTTCTGCATATGGCTTCCTCTTCCTTTCAAAACTGGAAACTTGGAGGTCTCTATGCTGGAAATCCTTTACAGATACTGGGGTTTAGCAAACAGGACAAATTGTTGCTTCTGGGTGCTCAAGCATCCTGTGTAGCCTCTTGCGTTCACCCRTGCAAGCTGTTTGAGGGGAGGGAAAACTCACAAAGAGTATTACAGAAAGAATACTCATTAACAGTTTCCCCTCATGTCCACTCGCCAATTTTCTCCTGAGTAGCTGGCCTACATCTGAATTAAAGCCAAATATATGTAAGCTTAACTTGCTTCTTTTGATAGTAAAGACAGCATTTTCCCGTAGGCAGAATGGGGCTGCTGGGGACATGGAGCACAGCCCATTGATCCAAGCCGGCATTTGTGGATATTACTTACTTTAGACTGATTACAGTTACAGCAGCAACCCCACTTAGGAAACCACACAGTGTGCAGGTAATTGGAAACAGAACCTGGCACAAGCATCTTTGAAAGTTTAGCACTGGCCTTTGAATTTCTAAATAGAAAAGGTCTGTGACTCTGCAGTAAAATGGTGGCTGCCGCAGTAAATTTCAAGAAGAAAACAGAGACCTTATTGTTTTCTCTCCCCCCATATAGTTTGCTTTTTGTTTCTCTCTTTGATCTAGGAAAACTCTAGGATAGCTCCTTTAATTAAGGGGCAGTAGACAAAGCTTTGTCTGCAGGGCGACGTTTGTGTTGATGCACACAGCTAAGTTTACAGGCTCTGTTTTTTCCTCCACCCTTTTATTATATTTAGACAAGCACGACACTTTTCATATGACCTTTTTTAAGGTTCTAATATCCCGTGTTTTAAAGGATGCCCCCCCCCAAGAATTTGTATCTGGGCAGATGACTTTCTGGTTTTTGTACTTTTCATTCTGTTTTATTCACTGGTGGTTTTATGAGCACAGCACTCATGGTAATAGTTTACATAATTATATACAAGAAACATAAATTTTACTTGTTTGTGTGTTAAGTAACTGGGATTTCAGTAATTTCCTTAGACTTTGTGTTACTTCTCCATCTTTCAGTGTTCTCTTTTCTGCTCATACCCATCTCCTTTTACTACTCCTTAAAATGCCAGATGTGATCCCAGTTATAACCAGCTATATTTTCAGAAGAGATTATTTCAAATGTTTTCTTTTTCACTAGTCACATGGACACCTTTCAGCTAAAGAAAGGATCATCTGATTCACCCTGGAAAATATGACTTTTCAAAATCATCCATGGTTAAACTCCTACTCATTCAGCATCTCCTAGGTGACAGTGACTTCACGTACTCAAAGATATTTTAAAATAAAATATCCCATGGTTACAATCACTAGTTGAATTATGATGATGATAGCAGGGTTTGGTAACTAGCCCAAACAGCTCCAAGAAACCACTGGGATTGTGCACACTGTGCTTGTTAACCCAGCTCAAAGATCTATGGAAGAATTTGGAGTGCTAGTGGCAGTATTCTAAGTTAGGTTGTCTATCTGACCATTGCAAGCATCAGTGGAACTGGACTGGGAAAAAAGAGGTGAGAAATCAGTCAAAAATATCCCAGGATAAAGAAACAGTATTTTGAGTCTTTTGATGAATGTTTCTCTAACTGTTAAAAAATCAAATTTTTCCAGAAGTAAGACCTGGTTATTAAAATTGTTACAGAGGTGCCTCTGCCCAAATTAAGGTGCAAATGAGACCATATGCCGAAGTCAATACTATAGATTTTATTCAACAGTAAATGTCGGGGGGGGGGGAGAGAGAGAGAGAAGGAAATAGGAAAGGGATGGGGAGAGAGAAAGAGACTGGTTAAGTAGAAAATATCACCACTCTGTGGATCCTGACAGCATCCTGTTGATCCTCTTCTGCTCTTCTTGGTGGTGAGGGTCCCGCTAAACACAGAGTTCAGTGGATTAATACATGTTCAGGTATATGTGGGAATGCCCAGGTATCTCCTCTGGGGGGGAAGTTTCACACTGTCTCTTGCCACAGGCTCTGGATCTGTTGCATCCCTTTGCATCACGTGCAGTGCTCTGGTGCAAGGCCTCAGGAATCAGTCTGGAGGAGCTTTGGGGGTCTTTGATGGTTTATGACACCTCCTCAGCTGCCTCTCCCGTGAATGTGCCATGTGGATGTGGCCTTCCCGGGCTGAGGGGGTTTTATGACTGAGCCAGTTTGTGTAAGGGAGGGTGGGTGTTCCCTCTCACCAGGGGTTACAGCACACCCCCAAAACTCTCCTCCTTGCCCCTTGGTTTGAGGGGGATGTGTGCAAACCTGGCCTCAGCAAATGAGTCTGTAGGCTGTGGCCTCCCCCACCAAACCCAACCAGAGCTGATTTTCAGGACAGCTGCTGGGTTTGGCTTTCATTGTGGATACATTCTTCTGCTTAGACACGAGATAATTGGGCAATAGTACCACGTTTATCTTACCTCAGGTTCCTGTCAGGTGGCTTAACTCACAGTCCAGTTCCAGTCAGGAGGCATATTCAGGTAGGAGTGGGCTTTGGTGGTCACAATTTCTTTATACAATTTTGCCATAATGGACAAAGTCCTTTTTAAAAAACGTTTAAGCCATTAACCATAGCATTTCATTCTCTCACATGGGAGCAAACAGAACTCTTGCCTTTCTGCTAGTAGGTGGCATATAAATCTAAATGAAGCAAGAGATAGTAAAGCAAAAGACAGATGAAATTTGCATAAACATGCAAATTCGTGGGTTGGATGACAAATAATGAAGTGATAGTGGCAGTGCAGAGGTGCTAGGACAGGCAGGGAGATAATGATCTTTCACAGCAGATGAGACGTGACTGGAGCATAAGCACGGAGAGAAGATAAGAACTGTGCTCTGACAGAAGGCCTGTTCTGTTGTTTTCGGGTTCGAATAAACACACGGACACAGCTGTCAGGGTTCTCCAACAGGCAGAGGCCAAAAGGGAGGAAGCAGAGAGGAGGAAGAGAGAGCTGGCCTCTGCCCTCATTTTATTTATATGTTTTCCAAATTCACCGTGGATTGGAGGATGGAGATACCACTTCCTGTTGTCTACTGGTTAGTAATAATGTCTATCACATAGGTTAGGAATTCATAACAATCCTTGCCGTTAGGTCAACAATTCATGTTTACACAAAAGTGCGTGAGAAACTATTTCGCTGAACCAAAAACACTGCACATCTGAAGAACTGCAAAATGCAAGGCCACACTGTTCCAACACCCAGCCTGCAGCTTCCTTCACCAGCATTACTAACTTCGACTAAATTCTACATGGCATAAACTGTGTAGAGGCTTGAGAGTGAGGGATGAAAGGTTTATAGTCTGTTTGAGAGCTGTGCTCAGCTCCTGTTCAAACACTTTCCCTGGCTCATATATATTTGGCTTGCTGTTGCCTATTGCACTCCTTGAAACAGTTTGCTGGAGCAGAAGAAAACACACTGTATTTTGTAATTTCAGATCAGAATATGGAGGAAAGGCTGAAATGCTACAAAAAGTGAAAATGCTTTGGTTTTCACCTTTTGAAGATTTGAAAGAGTTTGTAATTTTGGATGTCTGGGCAAAACAGCATTGAGCGTTATCCGTCGCAGGGTTAATACAAATTTAAAAACACTGATGGAATAACATTCAGTCAGTTAGAAGTTGTGTGGGAGGCAGGCATCAAACCTGTCCTGCCTCTACCTCCAGTCTATCCAAAGTGCTTGAATCCAGAGCTACAGTAAGTTGTCAGATAGCCCTACTTGATCTCTCCAGCAGTCTGTGATGAGCAGGGAGAGGGGCTGGGAACAGTGGTCTGTTCTTTCCTCCTCTTCTTCCTCATGGCTTAATTTAACAGCCTAGATGGCTGCTCCCGGCTGTCCCCACCACAGCAGCAGCAGTGGGCGGGGGAGGCTGAGGGGAGCAGGCAGGAAGAGGGAGGAGGTTGTAGTAGCAGAGGCATTGCCTGTGTGCTTGTTCACCTGCATTGGTAAAGAAGGACTCCTGCTCCTTGTTACAGCTCTGTTACATCCTGTTTACAGGATGGAGGACATCTCTGGTGCCAGGCCTACTGGCTCCACACTGTTTCCGCTCTCTGGGCTATATTTGAAGCAGATCAGCTTTTACTGTCATGCCTAGAGCACCCAGTTCTGCAGAAGACTGCAGCTCCCTGCTGCATGGGGAACTCCTGACACCATCAATCCCTCCCCACCACCTCCATCTCTCCCACATTTCTTCATGGCAAATTCATGACCTTTATTAAACACATACTAGACGGTGGTGTTCTTCCTAGAACTCTGATGCTTCCTACCCGTATGGCTGGGTAACTTGTCCAGACTCATGATTTATGGAGAGGTAACATGGACATCTGTGAAGCATTAGGGTCTTCACACATAAGTCAGCTGATTGTGGGAATGGCCTTGTATAGACGCAGTGAGTTAAATTCATAGAAGGTTGCTCTGTTTGTGTGATTGATCGTGATCAGCGGAGAAGGTGCAACACTGTAATTAAGGASACAATTTTTCTGCCAGAGTAAGATGCACTTCACTTATGGAGGCTTTATGGCAGAGCTAAGCAAAAAAGATTGTATGAACAAAACCTTATAGTTTAAGTCATCAAAATGCTTGGATATG
The DNA here is from genome assembly GCA_018881555.1 of Amblyornis subalaris. Lineage (NCBI taxonomy): Eukaryota > Metazoa > Chordata > Aves > Passeriformes > Ptilonorhynchidae > Amblyornis > Amblyornis subalaris. The sequence goes on from JACAXG010000020.1 coordinate 7,994,659, forward strand.
CCAGTACTCCAGGTTATTTTTAAACAATCTTGAAGGAGTCACTAATATCTAATTCCAATGTCTACTCTCCAAACTCAGCTGTACAGTTATTTCCCTCTTACAAGCCATCAGATGTTTCATTATTTCATGCCATATACAGCAGTTTGCTGAGAAGAGACTGAGAAAGGCATTTAGAAACACTTTTAGACTGCTGCTTGCTGCTTGCATCAACAGGATGTAATAAAAGTTCACATTTCCCTGGGCAGAGAAAAGGGATGGAACTTTCCTTCCCTCATATACATTAAATCTCTGACAGTTGCCTCTAATACACAGGACTAATCTCTCTCCCTTCATTTTGTGCAGTTCCTGACCCCAAAAGGAGGTTCTCAGAGATCTGTCTGAATGAGAGTTTGTTACTGTGATAGGCCTAGTTGGTGGACTTGGAGATAACGTGAATGTGGAGCTGTATGACTGTAGAATCGCGCACTGCCCTTCAATGAAAGCCCGGAGGATAGCTGCTGTGTCCCACACCAGAGCTGTGACATCTACCGAGGGCGGCTCGCACACTCCCACACACTGTAGGGACAGGCTCCTCACCCGACGGAGCCTTCCAGGGCTGTTGTTCCAAAACGCGGGCAGAGATAAACAAGCCGAGAGGGGACTCTGTATGAGTTCCACGCAAARAACTTGTTAAGTGAGGGGTTCAGGGACAACGAGCGCCAAGMGCAGGGTTACACAGGGCTTTATATCCCACTGAGTGGGGGGCAGAGAGAGCAACAGCAACCAATAACCTKAGGGCTAAGGGGAGGAGACAAGGCGGGGACATAGAACATCAACCAACGGGAGTAATACAAAGGAGGGACTTCAGGAGGGAACCAATGGAGCATCGAACAGAGTCGAACCTTCCAGGAACAATACATATTAATGAGGAGAAATGAATGTTTAAAGAACAGGGAGGGGAGGACAAGTTACCATAGTAACAGGGCCTGCTGACTGTTGAGCCTGGGGAGAGATCGGTTTTCACTGAGTGAGCAGTCAAATCCTGCAGCACTACATATGACAATGTTGTAATTTTTCACTTGTGCCTAAGGAGGCATTTAGGTTCCCAGGGCATGTGGACTCATTCCGTAATGCAGTGGAGATGAGCAGGTTTTGTGTGCCTGGAAAAAAGGCTGATGTTGATGAATTAGTTTCAGAGAATCTTTTAGATTGGAAAAGACCCTTAAGATCATCACAATGATTGGTATGCTCAGAAGGGTGGCAGTGAGCACAAAACTGGGTTTGTCACAAATCTTGTCTCTATCTGGAACAGAAGTACTCCGGTTCACTGGGATTTACCCTGCACATTCATACCTTGTATTTGCTGCCTAAAAAGACTGTTTTCAATGTGATACTGCCTCTGTTTCTTTAAAATCTGTGGCAGTTGTTCTGCCRTACAGTTTCTTAATAATGTTGTTACTAACACCTCTCCTAGTGCCTTTTGTACTTTAAGAAGTTTAACATCACGTTGTCCTAGACCCTCCAAATGGAAGAGAGTCTCATCCTCACTTTTATGACAGTGAGATGATGCTGAGAGATTTAAGGCATGAGAGACGGGACATAAAAATGTGCTGGATGCTGCAGTTTGCTGCGGAGAGATTCAGACTCTGGTCCCTCTCTTCGTTGTTTATGCAGCAGAGTTTTAATGCAAAAGGCTCAAGAGCCTCAGGATCAGGAATAAAATCCAACATGACTGATTCTTTCTCAGCTGTGGGCCACAATCACTGCAGGCAGTGATGTCTGTTGTCATTTCTCTGATCTAGAGTTTGCATTCCTCTCAGCAGAGAAGCCCAGTTGCTGCAGTGCATGTCTTGCTTAACAAGTGAAGTCAAAATGCAGCAGCAACACAGTGTGGTGTGCAGGATTAAGCTTATATTGAGCTTTGCTATGCTAGTTTTCCTACCAGCTTCACCATTGACTGCTCTGAGTTCCTCCGGCATCCCACAGTGGCTCCGCAGCATGGCAAATTGAGGTCATCACTGGAAACTTGGTGCGGTGATTAGAGTGGCAGCTGTATCTGTTATTTTCTTACACAGCTGTCAGAGCTCTCCTCTGCTGTGTCCTTTCACAGCAGCTCCTCTTGCTGTGTCAGGTTTGCGGTGAGCGATATTGCTAATCTGCCAGGCTGGGCCCCTGTACGCAGGATGCTTCCTCCTTGCTGACAGCTTGCCTAGGAGAGATTTTGTGCTGCAGACCTTGGGAAAAAATTAGAAAAAACAGAAGAGATAAATGTTGCCCTTCCTTCTTTGTCTGTGTGTGAAAATGAGCATTTGGGATTCTGCCTGTGCTGCCACACAAAAGAGCCTTTCTCTCTGCCCATCCCCAGGCTGAGTTTCCTCACTGGTCCCACTGTTCTTCTCTCTGGATACCATTCAAGTGACAAATTGGAGTAACTAAATGTCCTTTGCTGTTCAGGGGGTCATTGCATCTTACATAAAATACACTAACTCTTTAAAACCATAACCAATTCATCAGTCATTATTCTGTGTAGTATTGGGGGTTTTTTTTCTGCATTTGAATATCTTTAACAATGCTTAGAGTATTGTATATGTACACATGCATTGTCTTTCTTCCTAAATACATATGAAATATCCTTGAACTTTAACTAGAATAGCTGCTGTATCAGCAGATGCTTGTGCTTAGCTTAACAGCTTGTGCCAGCATAGTCTTACCGGTGAAATGCTGTACCCAGGTGAGACCATGGAGAACAGGTCTTTTTTTACTGTAATTAGATTGAATTTCACCGGTGGGGTTCAGTGAGATTATTTTGTGTGGAAACTAAGCATATGTCAGGGCCACATTGCTGCAGTATTTGCAGAAAAGCACAGAAAGAGAAATACCTCAGGGAGAAAATCTCATTTAATGATGGGTAGATATATTAAAAATGTGTATTTTCTTGAGGACTTTGCTCTAACAGGTTAGAACCGACTGAAATGCCTTAGCTTTACTTTTTTTCTCTTTCAGAAGAAAAGAAGATTTGGAAATGTGTAGGAAGTTGCAGGACAAGAGTTGGAGAAGCTGACTGCAATGCTGTCAAAGGCAGGTAGCACAAAGATGGCAAATACAAAAACGTAGAAGAACTGGAAGGTGCAGCAACAAGAGAATGTGAAGTCTGTTAACTAGGGAGTGCAGTATATCCAAAACTGTAACACATGATGTGAATATTTCAGTAGACACAGATCTTTGCATACCTCAGGCTGTGACCACAGCTATGCAGTTTTCAGGGAGACACCCCTGAGACTGCTTTGTGTCATACATGACATTCCAGGTGGGCAGCAAGTAACTCATATGCCCATTTGGCTTTTCAAGTGCCCAAAGTGGGCTCAGACTGTCGATCTGAACATGTTATTCCTTTGAAAGGCTTTGTTCTGGTGCTCTCAGGGAACAAAACTCAAAATTCAAAGTTATTCATCTCCTGGACATAATGAAAGTCTGGTTTTCTTTCCATCCCATTCCCAGACTGTTTAGGCAATGTGATGCTTGAAATAAGCTTTATGGGTTTTTTGTCTGTTTTTGTTTTGTTCTGGGTTTGGTTTGTTTTTTTTTAATTTTTTAATGCCATGTAATCTGTTTCATCTCTACTTTCTGGACAAGGTCCTAGACACTTTATATATTCCTGGTTTAGCCATTTGGTCTGTCTCATGTTGCTCCCTGCCTTGTAGTAACAAGTGTACTAGTTTCCTCCTGCTTCCTCCATAGATGTTACCTCTGTGTCACCCACATGGAGGCTGAGTGTGTCTTTTCTCCCTTATGCGATGGCTGGCAATGAAAATGAGCTTCATGAGAACAAGGAAGAGTTTGCTCTTCATAAGTGCTTTATTACACAAAGTGTCCCAGTATGCATCTTTTTCTGTGGATGGAGTCATGCAGATATTGCAAGAAGCAAGGGGCTTGCAGTACAGCAAGAAAAATGTGGGCTATTCCTAAGTGGAGTAAAAAGCAAGGCATTCCCCTCATACCCTGAGAAAAAGTATTGAATGACACTAAATGCTTCTCTTTCTTGTGGATATGAAATTAAATGTGAAGTGGAGGTAGGGAGCAGCTGGCCAGGTGACAGAATCCCATCAAGTCCCTCAGGATAGTATTGGAAAGCAAAGGATAGTGGGTTACCCTGTGACTCTGTTATATACCAAAGAGAAATTCACCGTTTAGGTAAGAGTCTGATCAGCAGCATTATTTGTAAAATGAGGATTAATTGCATGGGTGAGACCAGCTGAAATACCGCACATACTTTCAGGCATTGTCCTTGACTGAAAATGTGGACTCATTGGAGAGAGTTCAGAGGGCAGCAAAGGGAACATGAGTTTTAGGAAATGAAGAAAGTTTCAGAGCACTAGCTATGTTTGATTTAGAAAATGAAACTCTGAGTGGGAACATGAAAAGTCTTTCATTATGTAAAAGAGCACTATTAAAGATAGTGATTGGTTGATCTCTTTATATGTTTACGAAGTGCAGAAAGAAATCAGATTAAGTTTTACTTACTATCCAGCTAGAAATATTCAGGCTGGATACTATGACAAATTTGCTAAAGTAGTAATATTCCTATGAGTCTACCTAAGGTTGCACAACATCCTTATATTTTTATTAGTTCATTACTAAAAATCTCAGTGCCTGAAATATTCTGTATTTTGTAAGTTCTTGAATTGTCTTTAGGCCATACAGTACTGTTGAGTAATTTCAGGATAAATTGAACGAAGATGCCATGTTTCTAACAATATATGCTTCTAATGATCTTGAGAGCACTGTCTGAGAGCTTATGGGCTCACCCACTCACGTGTAATCTCATGTTGAGCTTTGGAGAGAGCTCAGCAAGCTATAGTCTAATAAAGCACAGGAGAAAAGTAACTTGGAAAATGAAAAACCCTCAAAGAGGATAACATAAACGTGGAAAATGATTGATTGATTGATTAAATGGTTCATGAAAAGAATGTGAGGAGAAAGAACAATTGATGATGGCATGTGAGAAAGTGACCTTGGCAAAACAAGGCATGCAGGTGATGAAGGAATATCTGACACAGAGCTGTAGAAGAGCCATGTGAAAGGGGGAGAGTGGGCAGATTTAAAGCAGTGGCAGATGAAGCGTAGGAGGCAGCAAAGAAAAGCTGCCACATTCACGAGGATGAAGTAATAGATCTCCTTCCCCCTTCCGTATATTACTGGATGGGAGGAGAGCCTGGTTTGAAAGCGCTGTAAAGAGAGAGAAAACATTCTTCAGCATGGATCTTTTCTGCACAGCTCCTGAAGAAGACTTAGTTATCATCAGAAACTACTGGCTCTTCCATGCCTGCGTGTTCAGAAACACTTTCCTATTTTGGTCACCAAAAATATTCAGTGTTATCTGGAGCTCATGTTCCTTCTCCTGTGAAAGCCTGTGTCAACATAGACAAGTCTTGTCTGTTTTAGTTTCTTTGGTCCTGAATTTACACGTTAATGATTGCATTCCTTCATTTTAATTTTGTCAGTTCTCCTACGGTATGCTGTTCTCCCCTCCTACAATTACAGGCTTCCAAGATGGTTGGTGAACCTGCCATAATATGCACAAACTGCTTCACCTCCATACAGCTCCTGTGATACTTTTGTTTCCCCTGCCCTCACTCCAGTATTGCTTAGCAGTTTTCATTCTCAGCAACTGCTCCACTTTTAAGTCTACCAAGTTCTGGTCTTACCAGATATGTGTATAAATATATATATATACACACACATATATACATACATACATATATATACACACAGAGTTATGGCTGTCATGTTTGATCCCTRAAACTACTGTCGTCCCTAGAACTACTTTATACTGCACTATAAAGCTATCTTGCCTAGCAGAACAGGGAGACTGTCTCCAAACCTCCATGGGCAATGATGCCTTGCTCAGGCTGAATCCTGACTGTACTCAGAAACTGATTGTGAAATTGCCATGTGTTGTAGTCCAAAAGAGGGGAAATCAAATACTGTACAGTATTGATGACTGAATTACCGTGCCTTGGGATCTACTGTTAGGTTGATGAGTAGCCAATGTGTTCTGCCTTCAGAAGTTGCCCTCAGAGAAGGCTGCCACTGCAGGGTCTGATCCAGGCAGACATAAACACAATAAGAACTCAACCAGCCTCAGGTTGGCTGTTATCCATTTTGGCAGGAACAAGTCGAGGTTGTCTTCAGCCAGCTGAGGGCTGGTGCCCATCAATGCACTTGCTGCTGTGCAGAGATGATATGCAAAAATAATTTTCCTGAAATCTTTTAAAGATCAGGAGCCTGATTTCTCACAAGAACAGAAGCAGACCATAGAGTTGAGAGAAATTTGTGTAGGACAGTTTATAGCACTGTCTAACCATAATGGGACTAACCTTTTTTGGAATAATTAACTCCAAGGTTTATGTTTCTCTCTCCTGAGATGTAACGTGTGGTGGTGCATTCCCCGCCCCACCTTCTTCCAGGCTGCACTGCGATCTGAGAAATGCTCGTTGGGCCTCGGCCTCGACAAACAGCACCTGGGCTCAGCTGTGCCTGAGCTTATCGGAGACACTGTCTGCTCCAGAACTGCTGCTGTCTAATGAGCTCCTGTTTTATGAACAGCCTTGGAAACTATTTTTCTTTCCTGAATAGCATAACATCCCTGTTCTCACAATTTCAAAGAAAGTGCCGACCCGAACTGTGGCCAAGATGAAACATTGTTATGATTAAAGTCCACTCTCTTGCGACCCTATAAACAGTGGTCCAAAATGAGACCCTTTGAGCTCTTCTGCACCACAGTGGGCTGTGACCAGCAACCTCCCTCTGTGCAGGACACCTCTCAGAGCCAGTAAACTCAAGTTTGCTATACTTGGAGGATCACCAAACAATGATGAGTCCTGAGCTGATACCCTCACTCCTTGAGGCCTGACCCTTCGCCCATTGGGAGATGCAAAGGCATCCAAAGCGAGTATTTCACTGACCTCTGAGGGGAATTTTTCACAGGTACCTTTGTTGCACTGACTCCCTGTGTCTGGGTGGATGCACGTGTGCATATGCTATAGCAAATCTGGGAGAAATGCTGCTTTCTTAGATGTGTAAGTACCTTAGGTATCTCAGTAACTTAGGCCTGTAAGTAAGGGTAAGTCAAAACTTATAAGCTAAGTTAAATGCTGCTAAGTGCTGTTCTTTTGCTAAGTTGCTAAGTTCCACTTCGAACTCTTAAGTTAGTTTAAATGCTGTTAAGTGTTATTCCTCTGTTAAATTGTTAAGCTTAAGTCATAAGTTAAGTTAGGTATAAGTTGAGTGTTGTTCCTTTGTTAAATTGTGAAGTTTAAAGCATACATTAGGTTAAGGCATAAGTTAAGTTAAAGTATAAGATAAGTTAAAGTACTGTTAGGTTTGAGTGCTGTTAAGCTATTAGGCCATATTCCTTTTTATGCTTGCCCTCACTGTCCTTTTGTCACATGCACCTAAAAACACACTCCCCCTCCCCCCCACATAGTTCTTGGGCAATTTCTGTTTCAATTGTGTGGATTTTGTTTGCTTTTGTTGTTGCTTGTTTTTCCTTGGTGTGCCTTAACTGTCCTATAAGTAGTAAAGTGAATTTTGCCAACAAACTTTGTCGTGCTGTCGCTTAATATTAAATCTGGTTTTTGCTGATACCCTTGCCGATGATTTTTAAAGCGATCTCAAACACTCATTCGTAACAACATTTCAGTAACCTCCCACCCCACATTTTTTAAACTTTCAAACAAACTTTTGAATCTTTTGCAATTAACACTTTCTGTTTTATCTTTATAACTCTAGCCTTATACATCTAAGCTAAAAGCTGAAATTTTGTCACTTGAGCAGTGGGAGGCTCCCAGAGAAAAGTCAAATGGCTTCAGATAGATAGTTGTAAAGTTGCTTTACAAATCTGATGAACCTGAGAGAAACGCTCATGTTCTTACTCAGAAGGCTCCTGCGTGTGCTGTTAAACACAAAGCTAAGGACAATGTCTCCTCTGAGAAGTAGGTGCAGGAGCTGGTCTTGCACACCTTAAGACCTCTGCATCTTTGGCACYTATGTCTGAACTATTTACCCTAGGAGGACGAATTTTAGTCAGTTACTTTGGAATGAGATGGATAGTATTTGTGGAGTGGCTTTTTCCACTGACAGTAAAGACAGCCCATGGTAATGAGTTCAGGTACAGCTATAGGTGGGGATAAGCTATATGATAGCAGTCTGCACTCACACTGTGGGACAATTGCATACGAAGTGGTAAATCATCAGCTGAGAATCAGCTTTGAATGGATTAAATGGGTTGTGCATCAAAGTAGCATCAAATCAGAATAATGTCTTGGATCAGTGGTTATGACTCTGGCTGTGAAGTGCAGAGACTTTTGTTTCTTGACCCCTTCTGTTAATAGATATGTGAAGACCAACATTTTCTGTAGGTGTGTATCTATGAAGCAGAATCTGGGAAGGGAAGCTGATGCATTTCTGTGAGAGGCTGAGTTCCCAGCCGACCAAGATAGAGCTAAAAGGTGTCTGAGGACTGTAGGTTGTTGGAAACATATTTTCCTGAGGGATGATGGCATTACTGTTGTCTGGACTAACAGGGAGGAAACACATGGTGCTGCTTGCTACACATGACTTTGTGCTTGTCCTCCCCTGTGAGTAGATGCAGCCGTAGTTCTATGTAGTCAGACCCAGTTATATGAAAAATCTTCTGAATTTTATTGGTGGAATACAGAGACTTTTTTTTTTCTTTTAAGGATTTTGGGTTTAAGGATTAGATAGCCAAGAATTTGTGTGGTAGAGGGCCTGTGTTTTCCTTCTGGTGTTGCTGCTAGTAGACTTTAAGTACCCTTATGAACTAAATTACAAATTCAGCTCGAGCTCTTAGACTCACTTGGGGTTCTGATATTTCTGACCACTTTTTGCCCTTATTACAATAATTCTCTGGAAATGCAGCTTCTCAGAGTAAACCTGGTRTTGTGAGCTGAGAACTTCTTGCCTTGGGGCCCCATCTAGTGGGTAGTGGCTTCTACTGAAAAGCAACAAGGGCAACTTTCTTTCTGTTGCTGAGAAATGAAATGAAAAGAAGGAAAAGGAGCCGATATGAAAATTCCCCACAGAACTTAATAATCGCAAATGAAATCATTGTTCATTCTTGTCCTGCTGTCATTTTGTTACTTTCTCTCTACAAAGACAATGTTACTTTGCATTTTATACAGAAGCATTTTCATAATATAGCGGAAGCATACCCTAATCATGGGGRAAAAAAAAAGAAAAAAAAGAGGAAAAAAAAAAGAAGATAAGAGGAGAGGAGAGAAGAGAAATCATATTTTTTTTCCTCTGTACCCCTGCATTTCTTTTTTTAATGGAATGGCTGCATTATTTCACTGAGTGTGCTGCAGTCATTGATAAGTGACACAAGGATATGAGTATTACTCTGTGAAGTTATTAATAAGTTAAGAGACTTCTTAGGTAAACCTGAAAATAGGAAACATTCCAGCCACACTAAAAGGTCTGTCAGAGCCAAACATTTAAAATCTGTATTATGTCTTGACAGAACTGCTTATATACCAGATGCTACAAAGGTAACCATGTTCTAGCAGAAACGGTTTGTTATATGTATGTATTAGGAAAAAAAAGGAAAATGTCTTGATAAATGAAAAAAGGTTTTAAGGCTATATCCAAGTTACTTTTACAAATGACATTTTTCTAGTCCATCTGTCAAATGAATTTAGTGAGCCRTATTTGGATTTCAATTGCACTTAAGTCATTCAGTGTAACTCAAGGGAGTAAGATGGATATCTAGACAAAATATATGGCCATAGCTGTCTAATACTTTGCCTTTTCAAAATAAAAATAAAAAGAAAGAAGGAAATAGCTAAACTATCTGGTAAGGATAAAGCTATTTTCTCTGGCAAATGTATTTTGCAGAACTAGCTGTTTTGAAGACAGTGTCTGTAACACAGCTGGTAGTCTTTCAATTTAAGATTAACCCCGATGAAAGAACTTTCTGAAGAGTTTCTGTGCTATCTGTATCTTCAGAGAGCATCATAAAGGATGGAGATTGGGTACRCCTGAATTTGTGTAACAGAGTTATTTCACAAAAAAGTTATTTTATAAAGGATAGATGGATTATTTTTATTAAGCTGCATAGTGGGGTTATTTAAAAACTATGCATGAAACTCCCAAGGTAGAGATATTGGAAGATAAATAAGAGTCTGGCTGAAATAAAAAGAGCAGTGTTGAGAAAGAAGCCTTTTTTAACTTTGACTGTTCACCTTGAACACCTCTTTGTCTTAGGGGTTTCTTTTTGTTATTTTTTTCTTTTTAAATTTTCTGTGTGTGTGTGTAAAAGACAAGTGAAGTAGCTTTCCATGCCTTGAAAATCTGACTCTTCAGTTTGCTTTTTATAAAGGAGGAAGAGTTTTAAAAGACAAATGTGTGTGTTTTAGTATGAAAGAGTGATTGACAAATAATTTTTCCTTTTATTCTTACTGACATAATATATTTTGTATTATTTTCTATCAGTTTTCAACTTCTTTCTTTTGTTCTTTAGCTTGTAAAACCAACATCCATTTTACAACACGCTTACGTCTCCCTATTTTGATAGCCTAGGTTAGTTTTATGCTGTCGTAGGAGTTGTGGAAAGTGGGCAACATCTTTAGCTGTGCAAATCCTGGAGAAGCTCTAAATTATTTTTTTTTCCTTCACTGTGTTTCTCAGCCTGTAGGGACTAAAATACTTTCCGAAATAAATGATCCTGGAAAAAATTGCTTTCAGAATAAATGATCTGAAGCACAGTGCTGGAGTTACAGTGGCTGGAATGGTCCCGTAAGTCCCATTACACTGACCAACAATTGACCTAGCTTAGCTCRCCAGGAAAGGCATGAAGGTCTGACAGAGGTGAATGCTGATAAGATTTTTAGGAAATAGATCTTATTTGTGAGAGAAACTTTGTATCACACATATATTTCACTCTAGACTAGATAGCAAATGTCTTTTTCACTATGATTCCTGAGTTTCAGAAAATGTCCTTGAACTGAAATACTGATCCTAGTGATAAATGGAAGTCCTTCTCTAGCCTGTATTGAGTGTTGTGTCCCAGGTTTGTTCTATATGTTCTCCTAGTTAAGCTATTTCCATTTGATATTTAACTATTCAAATTTTAGAGAGAGTGGGCACAGTGTCAAAAGTAGTCATTCGGAGAGGGAAGATTCAATCCCTTTTTATTCCATGCAGAAGTTAATGCTGAAAAGGAGGAGTTGCAGCAGAGGAGCAGAACCCCAGGCCACCCTAAACAGCATAGGGATGAGAGAATGGGCAGATACAGGGCAGAGTGCTAAACCTCCAGCTGCATGGCCAAGGGCTACGTCCAGCTCAAAGGGCAGGCTGTCTCTGAGGAGACCTTCAGAAAATGGTCTAATGCTTCCTTCATTCTGACCTTGGTCTCAGGGTTGATGAGCCCCTAGCAATAACAGCTACAAGGCTGGGAGCAGCCTCACATCCAGCCATTCTCCTGGCACATGGCTGCCCTCTCATCTATTCTTCAAACTATGTGGTACAGGTGGGGCCCTACACTCACGGCTAATCTACTATCCTGCGCTTTCCCACTGTGAAAGGGAAGACAGAAGCATATCCTAAGAATTCATAAACACCTTCATTGTGGCCTGAAAGTCTTCTTTGGACTTGAGAAGCCTTTCCTAGCAATTCCTTATCCACAGATATTCTCATCTGGAGGTAATTTCTGTTGAATGCAAGCTAATATTTCATATACTATAAATACGATATTTAATATGAACTTAGATATTTATCAAGTATATTGCAGCATTAAGTTTAAAAAATTTTCTGTATTGAAATAATACTCACTGAAACTTGCCTATTTGAAGTTGGAGTTTGTGGGTCATAATATATTGCAGAAGTTAAATGAGGCTTTAAAATAAAATCCAGCATCTGAATGGGCCAGTTGTCTAAGTGCAAATACGCTGTCCTGGAAACCTTGCTCTGTTATTTTGGATTCCTTACTCACTGAAAGCTACCTTCTGTGGTATAAGGAAGGCAATATACATTTCCTGATCAAAGCGATTTCACTGATGGCCAACACTATGCAATACCTTTGARGAGAAGTCAGAGGTGTGGAGGAGGCTTTCACCAACTTTCCTTCACAAATGTAATTTTGGAGTTAATGAGACCCCCTCTGCCCTGCCCATGGCCACATCTCAGCCCCTAGGGCCAATCTACATCTTATCACATTCTGGGTGTATCAGTTGCTGTAATCCATTAATCATCATCATGGCATGTCAGTGTAAATGCTTATGTATACAAATTTTAATAATGCACATGATTATTACAAGTATGGTAAATGAAATGCTAGTTGGTAGTCTTGTAAATGGTGGCCAGAATTATCAAGTCATGAAACTTGCTTGAATAGTTTCAAGAAATCTGAGATGATTCTGAATATTTATAATTTTAAACAACTTTTATGGGCAGTCCTGTCTTTGGAAAGCTGCTATTTAAATTACTTCCTGAGGAAGTTTTTGATCTTTGGTGTTGATCTTTAGCTGTAATGTATCTACCTAGAAAGATTGCATCATACTTGGTTCCTATTCTGATCTCTCTCATGCAGTGATTTAGCTTTCCTTGTTACTTGGTTGCTGTTCTCTATTCTCTTCTTTCAACAAATTATATTCACCAAGCAAATGTTCATTATCTTCTGGAATGCAGATCAATTCTTTGACCTTTTCCTCTTTAAGATCCCTTGTGCATATTTCATAAGTGTTGTCTTAACATGAGAATGACTTTATTATACCATGGCTAGAGGTACATTTAGTGTCTTTGCCCTGTCTATAGCAAATAGCAGGTCCCTAGGAAAGATTTAAAGAACAAAGCAAAGGTATGTGTTGTGCTGCTCCCCAGAGTAGTTTCCATCCTCTTACCCAATTTCAGGTCAAGTCCTCTATAGGAGGAATATAGTACTTCTGCAGCTGTGAATTCAGAAGGGCTGGATGTGGAGGACTGCTTTCAGGACCAGAGTTAGCCCACCATGTTCCAAGTGCCTATGAGTTCCATCAGCAGGAAGTATAACTGGCCATAGAGAGAACCATCAGAAGACGGATGGACTCATGATGAGTCATGTTGATAAGTTACATGTTACCCTGCTTGTTATGTGTCTGAGTGGTGAGAGATGGTGGCATTGTCTTCCTAGTCATCATCTCATCCCCTGGGCTGGCACTAGTCATAGGACATCTGAATATCTCCCTTTTCTTTCTTCTTGAGAATTATTAAGGGAGATAAGGGAAGGTGGGAGAAGGTGGAATAGCAAAAAAATAGTAATGAACAAGGCACACAGCAAATCAGAAGTCAAACTACTGAGACTACTGCTATATTACCTGAGACTGGAGTTTTAGTGGACTATTTCTATGTGGTCGTCGTAAGGCACAATTGTTTCCCAGCGTATGTGACACACAAGGAAATTCCTGTCATACTTCCATTGGAAAGGGAGTAACACTGCACATACGTTCCCTTCTGATGTTAGAGAGATACATGTGTAGTCGTCTGTTCTCTTTTCATTGCCATATTTTTTTTAAACTGAAAATTGAGGCAGTATTTCTGTTCCAGATGTATCATACATGAGTTTAAAGTGTGTCATTGATCAAAAGTGGGCAGAAAACCAGCMATCACTTTTTGTTGCCCATCTAAACTCACCAAGTCCAGAACACAGCTCTTTCCCTTTACACAGRCTTCTGTTTGCTGACTTCTTTCGTGATTCCTGCAAAGACATGATCTTCCAAGCTGTCAAGCAGTCTCTTCACCAGCAGCTATCACAATCAGCTTTATACTCTTTACATCTTTATACTAATTCTACCTAGGATTAAGCAGGAAAAGACATCTACAAAGGATATTTGTCTTTTCATAGGCACACAGCTGAAGTTCTAGTCGAAGCTTTTATATCACAGTGTGGGAATGCAATTCAGGTTTCTCAGTTAGCATTTCCCAGAAAACTTCTGAAAAGATCATAACCCTAAGGTGTCCCTTTGTTAAGGTTTCTTTTTCTACACACTTCCTCTTTCTGGAATATTCGTTTTTTTTGTAACAGAATCACAGAATCAGAGAATGGGTCATGTTGGAAGAGACCACAGTGGGTCATCTGGTCCATCCTCCCTGGTCCAGCAGGGTCATCCCAGAGCACATGGCACAGGATTGTGTCCAGACAGTTCTTGAGTTATCTCCAGTGAGGGCGACTCCACAACCTCTCTGGGCAACCTGTTCCAGTGCTCAGTCATCCACACAGTAAAGAAGTTCTTCCTCATGCTCACATGGAACTTCCTATGCATCAGTTTCTACCCATTGTCTCTTGTAGTATTGCTTGGCATCACTGAGAAGAGCCTGGAAACATCCTCTGACAGCTCCCTTCAGATACTTGTAGACATCTCAGTTGTCTCTTCTCGAGGCTGAACAAGCCCGACTCCCTCAGCCTTTCCTTGTACAAGATGTTCCAGACACTTAAGCATTTTCACAGCCCTCTGTTGGACCATCTCCAGGGGCTGCATATTCTCTCGCCTTGAGGAGCCCAGAACTGGACACAGCACTCCAGATGTCGCCTCACCCGGGCTGAGCAGAGGGGCAGGATGACCTCCCTCGACCTGCTGGCAATGCTCTTCCTAATGCACCGCAGGATATTATTGGCCTTCTTGGATAGAAAGRCACACTGCTGGCAAGTTCACACTGCTGCTCCGATATGAGCTACTGCATGGAAGGTAATGATAGGCAAATTTCAACTCTAGAAAAAGCAGCACAATTCTTTTACACTAAATATAATAAAGAGTAGGAGAAGACTACAAGGGCAYACTGCTGTTAAGACTACAAGTTTGCACACTGCAAACTATTTCTTCCATTGCTTAATGTTTCTCATGACCTATGTCTGTCTGATCTCTGGCTATTTGACTAGCTGACACTATTATGTCAACAGATAGTGCCAATTTCCTTGTTACTTCATTGCCTGCTTGCAATAGCTTACAAAGAATCATTCTCTTTTCTCCCATGTGTGGAAAATTACAATTACATAAACATCTAAAACCCAAACTCGTTTTAATTATTTGGTTTTTTCTACCTTGTTCACAGAAGTCCTGACTGCCTTGTGCTAGTAGGCTGCACTGCCAGCATACAGTCAGAAGCCAATATTCCGTCTAGCAATTGCAGTGGGAAGGTGAAGTTTGAGGGTTAGTATGTGAGCACCTTCAGAGGAAGAAAATACAGTGCTTTTTTTAAATCTGAGGAGCCAGCAAGAACTGTATGGAACGTAAAGCTAGGCAAATTTCAACTCTAGAAAAAAAGGCACTTTTTTTCACTAAATATAATTAAGAGTTGGAGAAAAGTGTGAGCAATAAGTAAGGATTAATCCCTGGATATATCCAAATTAAAACAGATTTCCTTTTATAGTGCAAGTACTTCAGTCAGCTGGTGTTTTGACCATATGTTTTATCAATTGCATGATGTCACTGCACAAAAGTAGCCAACACAACTGAATAGACTCTGAGGTATAAATAAAACAATGATGATTATGGTACTCTGGCCTCAAACTATATGTTTCCAGTCAAGAGTTCCCATGCATTGGAAATTCCAAGCAGCTGATTTGGGTCCCTTTGTCAGGGAAGGAACAATGATCTGTCACTCACTGAGGTGTCCTAGCCAACCCCAATGGTTGCTGTGATGTTGTGATGTTGCTGTTGCTGTCCTGTCGTAAATATCCAGACATCTTGACGACCACACTCAGCTCAAGATTTTTTCGTCTCCTGCACTGCTGCAGTATTTCTGTCACTTGGGAAACACTGCCAGTGGATGGGATTGGGTATAAGTGTAATCAGAAAGGCCACCGAGGCATGGAAGGAGGACAGCTGTCCTAAGCATTCAAAGCTTTACATTCTGTGCCGTTCTGATGTGACRTGAGCCTCAAGATATTTATTAAGCTGGATGAAAGCCCGCTTTGGTCTTGCAGCCCTCTGAATCTGCCTACCTTTTATTTAGGGTATGTTACAGTAGATTCCAGAGTGGTACCTAATGCTGCTTATTGCAGTAGAAAATCAGAATAAAAGAAATGGTGCAAAAATTTTACTGCAATCTCAAGCTATCTGTGTATCTGGAACACATAACCACCTCAGATTAAAGTTAAKAATAATGGAAAAATTGTTTTGTTCAGATATCAGTAAGGTAGAAATCAAAATATATGTACTGATATCCATAAGTTTTTCAATCATCAATGTAAACATTACCTTGTGATTAAAATACAGTTGGAGAGGAATATTCAGCAGGCCAGTATGTGAGACAAGACATAGGCTAGATGAATTGTGAAAAAGAAAAAGAACAAATTATGAATAACTTTTCTAAGTTGTGTTTTATTGTGATCAGTGTTTGTGTGGGGAATCCTACAGTTTTTATGTGGGTAAAAGGACCATTTGAAATCAAATGAGTCTTTGACATTATGTCAAATGAGTCAAGGACACTAGTGGATGACTGATTTAGTGACAACTGAATGGCAAAGAGTGAGAAGATTAAATAATCAGTTAAATGGGATGGACAAAGAATTCAGCAAAACCTCCCTGTCAGGAACACTTGCAGCTGTACAGGAGGGGAAGTAGCAGGAATGGAGAGAACTGGTGACCTCCAAGTATAGCTTGATCTGAAGCACCAGAGTATGGACTATGGAGAGAAAGAGTGGTTCGAGATTGGGAAGAAATAATCAAGTCGGTCTCTTCAGTATGTCTTCTATAATGAAATACTGCTTTGTTTTATGCACTATGGCATTGCTCTTGAAGACCTGGAGAAGAAGCTACAGAGCAGCTGGAAAAAAATCAGTGTGGTTCATTAGCACTTCTGCTAAACAGTGGTTTCTTCCTTTGTTCTTACTAAAAATATGAAAATCTATCAAAAAAGTGTAAATTTGGGGCCAGCCTGAGACCACCAGTCTTAGCACACTTGTTATATCTACCTATGATAAACTCATTCCTTTTGCTTATTGCAACTAAGGAATCACAGATAGCCAGCAGTAGTGAGGAACAGGAATTAAGGGGTCCGGCTGATATAACTCCTTAAGAAAATTGTGCCTGGTCTGCATTTGCAATACGTCTTGCCCATTTACAGTGAAATCTTGTCAGATCTCCATTGGAGATTATATCATTCCTTGGAGCTGTTGTGGATGTGAGTCATTTAGTCCTGAAATAAAAAAATATATTTTTTCTAATGAGAGTTATCTGCTTCCAGGAATATAGTAAAAGATCATTATTCTAGAGTGCAGTAATGATCATATATGTCAGGCAGTATATAATTCATGGCATGAGACATACACATCATAGGTATGTGCTTTCAGTGACATGAACTATTGGATATGTCATACAAAGTTCAATGACCTTGAATAGTGGGATATGCCTGCATTTGATACCATTTGAGGTTTTCACGTCAGCTCTCACATTGGACTCACCATGCAGGTGATCTGCCATGTGATCTGTTATGTATTCCTTTCCTTCTCCTTTTCCTCTGTGAAACAGGAGCAGATAATTTCCACATTATCTTTGTGAGGATATGTGGAGTGTGAGAAGATTTTACCTGGATGTGTTGGGATGGAGTGAGTGAAGATCCTGAATCCTGGACCAGAGGTGTGAGACTTGGTAGATCTGTGTAAAGTGATGAAGAAATGTTTAGGGGAAGAAATCAGGAAGGAACAAAGAGAGGACCACCTAGAAAGGGCTACAAAAGGGGCTGATTGCATATAAAGTACTCTTATCTGACTGAGCCCTGTGCCTGATCACTGCAGTCTGTCCTGCCGTTCGAACCTTTCTTAACTGTATCTCTGTGTAATCTCACTCTTCATCCCATGTGTGTGAGTGCTGCATGGACTGACTGCCAGTTGCTGGGGGGATTGGGTGCCAGACAGGGTTTTAGGTGCCCTTACACTTTACATGTGGGTATCTTCTGGGAAGACCCACAGATGTGGAGTGCCTGCAAAATCACCCATCATGAGTGTGTGCATCTGTTTGCATCAAACACTGATGTAGACAGAGAGAGAGTAAGCAACCAGACAGCAAATGCCTGTGTGCTTGTGAATCTGGAGAGTGTCATGTGTGTGCCTTTATTAGTGACCTTCAGCTTCTGCCAGCCCAAGAGGAGAAGAGTCAGTTGCAGTCAGAGACACAAACTGAAACACAGAGATTCTGAACATCAGAAAACTTTTTTTTCTTTTTTCCCCACTGTTAGAGGAGCCAAGAACTGGCACAGGTTGTGCAGAGAGGTTGTATATTCTTGTCGTGGTTTAACCCCAGCCAGCAGCCAAGCTCCACGCAGCTGCTCRCTCTCTCCCACCTGCGAGATCAGTGAGAGAATTGGAAGGGTAAAACAGAGAACTCCTGGGCTGAGATAAAGACAGTTTAATAGGAAAACCAAAACCCATGCACACAAGCAAAGCAGAACAAGGAATTAATTCACTGTTTCCCAAGAGCAGGCAGGTGCTCAGCAATCTCCAGGAGAGCAGGGCCCCATCACACACAGCAGTTACCTGGGAAGACAAATGTCATAACTCCAAATGTACCCCCTTCCAACTTCTTCCCCCCACTTTACATCCTGAGCATGATGTCACATGGTCTGGAATACCCCTCTGGTCGGTTTGGGTCACTTGTCCCAGCTATGTCTCCTCCCAATCTCCCGTGCAGCCCCATCCCCCTTGCCAGTGTGGCAGCATGAAAAGCAGAAAAGGCCTTGGCTCTGTGTAAGCCCTGCTCGGCAATTACGAAAATATTTCTATATWATCAACCCTATGTTCAGAAAAAATCCAAATCACCCATACCAGCCACTGTGAAGAAAATTAACACTACCACAGCCAAAAACAGTGCAAGTCTTCATTTTTGGAGATATTCAAAATCTGGACATGATCCTGGACAAGGAGCTCTAAGTAGCCTTGTGTCTTGGGGATTGTTATCCCATATCCAGGTTGTGCCCAAAATTGTCACTGTTTCTCTTTCTTTCCCCCTCCCGCTTCCTGGCTTGGGGGTATTGTGATGCTTGGGAGCCCGGTGGGGATCCTGGTGGGGGTGGGGCCAGGAGTTGCTCTCTCYCTTCCRGTCCGGGATGGGAGCAGCAGCACCGCRCGTGCCGAGGTGTGTGTGTATCGAGCCGGGCACTGCTGCATTGCGACTCAGCAGTCTCTTGGCCGGGGGTGGGTCGGTCTGTGCCCGGCTGGGAACAGAGAACAGCGCGTGTTTTTGCCAGGAGCAGTGGGCTGCTCTGCTACACTGTAGCAGAGCTCACTCCAGCTCACCAGCTCGAATCCACCCACTCCGTTTTTCTGCTGCCGCGGCTGCTCCTGTCCCAAAACCCAGGACCGATGCCACTCCACGCTGGACCGCTGCCCTGCCGCGTGTTGCCGCGGCTGCTCCTGTGCTGAGATCTGGGACCGGGGCCGCCTCCGGCTGGGCCTCTGCCCTGCTGTGTGTTGCCACAGCTACCGCTGTGTGTTGGTCTCCAAGACCCCGATCTGCTGCGGTTCCTGCACGAGTGAAGCCTCCTCCCCACCTTCCCCGTGCCCGAGCCGCCATTGCCACGCGCAGAGGTGGCCCCGCTYGCGCCACAGCGCCCCCTGCCGGCGCGGGGGAACCATCGCACCCGCCCTGCCCCTCGGGGCTCGCCAGCGCCCCCTGCCGGCTGCGAGAGTCACTGCAGCCACCGCCTCGCCGGGAACCAACAGCGCCCCTGCCGGCTGTGGGCACAGCTACACCAAAAAGGGACATTGCTCAGCAGGAGAGAAATGGTTGTTATTGGTTTTTTCCCCTGTTTTCTTATTGTTGCTGTTTGTCTGTTTTGTGAGAGAAAGAGAGAGATATATATATCTATATATCTATCTCCTAGTAAAGAACTGTTATTCCTTTTCCCATGTCTTTGCCTGAAAGCCCCATAATTTCAAGGTTATAATAATTTCGAGGGAGGGGGTAATTTTTTCCATTCCAGGAAGGTTCCTGCTTTCCTTGGAAGACACCTGTCCTTTAAACCAGGACACATTCTTTGAGAAATGGGCTGGATGAGATGACCTTCAGAGATCTCTTCCAACTTCAGACATTCTGTGATTCTGTGCCTCAGTTGTCTGTGCATATCTRATGTGAATCCTGTATGTAAAATGTTGTTACAAGAAGTAACTCCACAGCTGACAGGTACTAAAGCCTGACAACATTAAAATAGGCTTTGAATGGTGCTACTCAATGGTGGATTCAGGACTGTAGCTGTCTTGCCTTCATTTCCAAGGTGATGAAACCTCTGGACCACACCACTGCAGTGTTAGTTCCTGTCTCTGCCTTCTTACAGCTTGTGGTTTTCCCTAGATTTCGTCTGCTGTTGATGACATTGGGGTTAGTTTATAAGGATAACTGTTGCTGCAGCAGGTATCAGCTAAGTGTATTGTGTGACACTGGAATAAATATAGCAGGATAAGACAAACATCTTTATGGTCCTTGTCTTTGCACTTCGTTGAAAATCAAATCTCATCGTGAAGGTAAATGAAGGGATGCCACTGAGCTGATACTAAACCAAGAAGGATATGAATCTGGGCTCTCCTGAGTCAGTAAAACCTTAGCACTGATTCTGATGTGCTCTAGAGTGGGTCCTTGGGCAGCAAGGGGACACATGACTGTTTAGATATCTTAAAAGATAATTGACTTTCTGTAACTCAGTGGTGTGCTTGTCATCTTAAATATAAATGAGGATACTTACTAAGAGATTATCTTATGTTGCAGGGGAAAAATCCCGATGTTTTGTATACTCAGGGTATTTTAGTATTTGTTCAAAGACTTGTGCTAAAAGTGTTTGATGTTCTGGATGCAGTTCAGTCTAGCTCTGTTGAATTGATGGTTGAAAATCCTTGTCTGGCTGTTTAAAACATCTAGCAAGTGTGGGGGGGTTTTTTGTTGTTGTTTTGTTTTGTTTTCCTTCAGCTGCCATTGTCCTCTCTCCTGTGAGTTGTACAACTTTCCCTTAGTTAGAAATGTATTTACCTCCTCCTCCTCCAAATGACTTGGCTGTTCTCTGTTCTTATCTGCACACAGCCTAGTCTCATTTCTGGGAAGAGTAGTTTTAGCTTTTGACATTTTCAGCTGCATGTAGCCAGCCTTAAAATACCTGCAAGTTGGGCACTGAAAAAGAAAATCATGAAGTTCTAATAGAAGAAGAGAAAATGCATCAAGAAAAAATGAAAATAAACAGAAAGGAGGAGGTAGAGAGAGAAGTGCTTAAGCTTCTTAGAAGTCAGTATGGGTTTGTCCTCTCTCCACCTGAAAGAGGCAGTAAGGTGTGTTTCCCTTGGGGATTTGTGCTCAACTGCACATTTACAGTGCTGTCGGTCAACTGCATCTGTTACTGCTCTCTTGCTACCTAATCCTCATGAGCAGGTGTACTGCCTCTGAAACTGTTTTGAATTGAGTCCTTCAGGTGGTGGTATTCTCTTCTAAATGAAACACATTCTGTTGGGTTTGTATGTGGAGCCCATACCTGATAATCCTGAACTTCTGACCAAAGGCGCTAACTGAGGAAAGAACATTATTTATTTCTCATGTGGTTGAATTTGCATGCATTGTTCTGTCTTTCATTTGTAATGCTGAGGGAGATGCTGGGACCTGGATAACTGTGAAGAGACTGCTCTAAGATCACCAGTGCACAGTATCTATTTTTCTAGCATGGCTTTAGAAACCTCACCATASGGCTGTGTGAATAATTAGGACTGCTGCAGAGATAAGGAACTTCATTGCTAGTTACCAATCTTTTAATTTTTATGAAGCTATAAATATGCAACAAGCATTTGAAGAAATCAAGATCTAACGTATTAACAAAGCTGGACTTCAGAAGCTGCCATACAAAGATGCATTAGGCTTTTTTGGAACTGGGGAAAGGTAAAAGCACAAGGCCACTAGTAAGGCACCCTTATAGGCTAAAGACATACCTTTTCTAACACCATTACATTTCATTTCATTACTGTTTTGATGTTTGATCCAGTAGCTAAAAAGCTAACACATCTTTTTCCTGAGCTCCGTTTCAGTTGTCTTTCCCTTTGCTGAAGTAGTTGAGCCATTACTTAGGCCTTAGGTAATAATTAAACCCACATCAAGGGACTGATATAAGACAAAGAAGTAATTCTGAAACACCACATTCACCAAAGGATTTTAGCACATGCTCAGTTTTAAGTGCTTGATTAATCCTTTTGATACCCTGTTAAGTCTCTGCTTTAAAAAAGTTCTTAGGGAAGATTTTCTATTTGGGAAGTGGAGGGATCCGGAGAAGGCACCTTCTGTGTTAGAGAGGAAGTAGGAACATAATGTAAATTATTTAATGATTAAAATGCTGGATGATTTTTGGTGCTCTGCTACCTAAATTTCACCACCAGTGAATAACACAATATTGCATTTTGTAATACAATATGCATTTTGTAACACAATATGCTATTTTGTAATATTTATTGACTTTCCTTGATGCAACCTGGGACTGGCCCCACTACATGGCTTGTTCTTGCCTTTGGCATTTTTCCCACAGCCCTTAGGATGCCCTTCCATATTTTTGTCATCCAACCACACCCTGAAGAAAACTTAAAATAGAAATGCTCAAGTGTAAAGGCAGACAGAGCAGGCTGTAAATGCCTCCATTTCTTTAGAGATATTAAATATAGAAAAAGAAATGAAAAGCAGAGTGGAGTGAGAACTTTAAAGTTTTCCTGAAAAATGACCTTTTACCTCCCACAGGAAAATGCAATAGGAGAGAAGAGATGGAGCTGGGTAAGTAAAGTGAGTTTGCTTTGGATTATTACATCTAATTACTTTGACAGCTGCTTCTGAAGCAACATCTACATTCAGGGCATATGCACTCATTCCACTGTGTCTGTCTCTGTAGATCTAATTCTGTCAGACTGAGTTATAATTCAAGATCGATGGGAGGAAGGGAGAAGTCTGTTTCAAGCAAATGGTAGTCCTAGATGATACAAAAGTGGGGAAGATCCTTACCAGAGCTATTTAGCAAACTTGGATGAATCCTGTAAATGGGATGAGAATCAGTTATTGAAAGGCTTTTCCACCTCTTGCTCTGCTTCCCATACATATACACATAAGAAGAATGCATGACTTAAAAAGAACATTTTTCATGTATCAAAGTGTCGCATACCAAGCAGTGGAAGAGACTGTCATTTAGTGATTTTGGCCTTGACTGGATTTCTATATAAGTAAAGTGAAAATAGACCTTGTTGTTTTCAAATCGTTTTAAGATCAATGAATTCTCTACCTTTTGTATGCTGCTGACTCACTGATTATTCGAGCCATTATGGGCTAATTCATGAGGTGTGAATAGGTCTGCCATATAGCCAGGTTTTCCTAGGCATGTTGTCCTATTTCCACACAGAGTAAGAGGAATGCGATTAATTATTCACACTTGTCACAAAGCCTTGTCAGAGGTCCTGCCCTTCCTTCCCTTTCCCCATATGGGTACAATTCCTGTGGGGTTGCCTATCACCAGAATGGGGCAGAGTGACTGATCCCAAGCCTAGCAGCTCTGCAAAGCTTATGCTGCCACCCCATCCCATCTGGACGTGTCAGAGCCATCACAGTGGTGCCTTGTAGCTTCTGGATAGAAATCTAGGAGCCCTACAGGCAGCAAACATCCATTTTAATTGGTAATAATCAGGAACCATCAGGGACCATCAAGGTCTCACAGAACTGAATGCACTGGCTGTGTTTTTTCCTCTGCGTGTTTATGCCTCTATGCRTATTAAATTCTTCCTACTTTACCTACAAGACATAGAAAAATCTCTCTCAGTTTGACTGGTGACATTATAGAGATTGAAATAATAGAGGTTTTATACAACTGGTATGCCTTGATATGTTGCAGACATTGTCAGATCCAGGGAGCTCTTAAGGAAGCAATGGGGAGGCTCATTTTACAGCCTGAAGCACCAATGGGATCTCATGTCTCTACTAATAATATTGTGGAGCTTACGTCTCCTCACTGGTCTTCTAAGTTACTGATTATTTTAAAACTTCAAACTTTTCTAAATAAAAAATTTAAACTGTTTTGTGACATTAAATTGCTTCCCATGTGCTTGGTGTTGCTGGGAAAAGAAACCCCACTTTTAACATAAGTTTTTTAACATGTTTTTTTAAGGAATGAGATTTGTCTTTTATTAAAATACAGTATTAAACTGCATATAGGCTAATGCTTTTCTTCTGCCTTTATATCATACCCTTATTGCCTATTAGGCTGACCCCAGTTTTGGGAGAATCACTTGGTTAGGTCTAAATATAGCACTGCATCTGCCCTTAAATAGGAGTGAAGGGGCAGTAGCCTTTAGAGAGGGGAATTATTTGTTTTCCTCAGGCAGTGTTTGCTAAGCTGGGAAAGTCTGGTCTTCCTCTCTGCTTTGCAGTTTTTCTATATCCCTCGGTAAGTCCGTTTTTCATCCATGTTTTCTTGTTCCTAACAAATGAGAGTGCTTGTAGGACGGGGTTGGATGCTTTCCTGTAAAAAAAAAAATTACTTTCCTCAGGGAAAACAAGCAATAAACAGGACACAGATTGATTCATGAAAAGAAAAACAAAAAAAATAAAGTAAGATTGTTTTGTCCTGTGCATAGTCACCTTGATTTTATTGTGTAATACATTTCCTCTGTTTCTTTCTGCATATAAAGAACTACACTACAGAAATCCATAGTTCTATTTGTATATATGCTTTTCCAATTGTACAAATATTGGCAATGCCACTTTCTTGTGTGCTTATACTGTATGATTTATCTGAAGTCTGTGTTTAAATAATTAAGCATAAAATCCTATAGTAGCTGGCAAAACTATTTGGCCTGCTGAAGAATAGGATGTAGCTAGGACAAAAAAAAAAAAAATCTACTTTTGTTTTGCATCTGCCATGCTTTCAAGTACATGTTTCCAGAAGATGTGTTTCTGGTGTCTCTATTGCTGTAAGCTGTGTGATGCATTCTGTGCCACATGTAAATTCCAGCTAAATACCACTGATAGAGTCTTGGGAAATCATGTTCATGCTCTTGAAGTTATGCCTGTGTGTTGATAATGCCTATGAGCCAATTAAAGTATCATAATGAAGGATAAGGGAAATTGGGAGAATGGGAAATTTATCATCTCACTGTCCAGCATTCTTTGCTGTCCAGTTGAAGGGATCTTATACACTTGCCAAGTGAAGGGAAATCTTCAAACTTTATCACCACATGTTGGAACTCTGTGCATTTGTAATGGTAGGGTGGCAAGGTTTCAAGTCAATGTGGACAAATTTAACCTCATTTAATTCCCAGTCTTGTACGATCGTGAATTCATAAGGTAACATCCAGATTAGTACATTTTCTGGGATATATACTGTTTAGCTTCTAGTGGGGATGTGGAAAGAAAGTCAGTTTGGAAGCTTCCACTCCTTTCCTTCATGAGGGTCATAGAAAATAATCCAAAATTACATTCTTTTTTAGGCTCACTAAAATACAGGAACTGGTGCTCCCCTCCACAACAATGACCTTGCTAGAGGGAAGGTTAACTATGACTCTGCCTTCTCCTTACTTCCACAGAGCAAAGCTCCTCATCAAGGGTTGTGAATATGACCATGACCACCCCATCTGTATTTCAAATTACCTCCACACTAACTGTTCTGGCTAGAGAGTGAAGCAAACCATTCAGGGACTCTTACAAAGTCAAGGTGTTCATTTTAACTAGTCATAGATGTCCTATAGCCAAATGATTGCATTAAATTGCTGAATCTACCTGTGTGTCACTGAAAACAGTATCATTTGATGTTGTGAAATGCTGAAAGTCTACTCATTCAAAACATATGAAGTTAATAAAAAGGATAGACATGTCTGTGATGGCCGGTATTGCCAGCTGCTTGAAAATGTTGCTTTGCTGGATATTCAGATAACTAGACATAGAGGAGAGAACTCCATCTTTAATGGCAAAAGTAATACATGCACTTCTGGGGATGATTTGAATCTGTTTAAAACCAATTGGTGAAATGAGGAAAATATTATTCCGGGAGAAAGGAGTAAAACATGAGACCAACTATAATGTAGCTAAAGACATCAGAAATGAAAGCACAAGAAGTCTTAAACCTTGCTGAAAAATGTCTGGAATTCAGTAGAGTAAGCAAATGAGAATTCCATATGCTTTTTTTTTAAAAAATAACGAGCATTTGTATTGTTTGTATACAATGAATTGTATTTGCATTCATATTGTCAAAAAAGCTAAAATTGAGTTCTTATGAAGAATGAACAAGCTCTTCAATGGGAAGGACTGAAACATCTTAAAATGACAGTATATTTGAGTGGGTTTTAAAGTTCATTCTTTTTCGTGTACTAAACAAATTTCTGTGGAAGATCTAAATATACACGTGTATAGAAGCAAAAGACTGGAGAGACATATTAGAAATTTTATCAAATCAGATTTTTATCAAGTGAGTTTATTATCAAAATGGAGAAGATGTTACCAGATCCTCTACATCCTATTCTGTTTAGACTGTGGTGTCTATGAGCTGCATAATGATTCATGGTTTTACAAGATTTCCACCAAACTCAGTTTCTGGAGGAAAAAGCTAATATGTTAGTAAGTCATGTTATATATGGCATGTATATAACCATCTGGAAAGGATCACATATTTTTTGAGGCAATATGGTAATTTTTTATACTGCTTATTAGGAGCAACCGATGAATAGAAGGTGGGTTTTTTTATTATTTTTTTTTTTCCTATCTTTCATTGTGGTAGGTAGGTGATATGGATTTAAATATATTTTATTCATTAAGTATCAAGGGCTTTTATGAGTCATAAAATTATAAGTTGGCAGAACAGAGCTTCCCGAAAACACTTAACTTTGAACAACACGGAGAGCAACAAGCAGACCTACAGACAGGTAGAGGAAAAAATATCTAAGTCATGGGAAAAACAGGACAACCTCTCAAGTCAGTGCAAATGGTCAAAGACATTTCTGGCTACGTGAGGACAGACAAGAACTCGTGAATAATTTTTGGCACTCCTGCAGATGGCCAGGAACAGAGATGAGCAAAGAAAGTGCATGTTGCATGCTATAGCACTGGCAGGTCAGGCTGAGAAAATACATGCTGTACAGTGCATTGCTCATGACACAAGCCTTCTGAATCTGGGAATGCAAGTTGTCTATCTATAGTGAGTGCAGCCATGTTCTTCTTCCCATGGCATTTGTCAAGCCATCCATCAATTTAGTTGGTTGTGTGCCTGCTCTCTGAGGCTATGTAAATGATCATGCTAGAATTTACTGCTTGTCCTTTAAATCTTAAATTAACTTACTTATCAAACTAACAATGTTTATATCAGACCCTTGGCTTCTCTGCCGAAGAATGTGGCCCCTTGTCATGTGGTCCTAGATTATGGCTTTCTATTCAGATCAGTATTACTGTGTCACAAAACTATGCATATCCTGGCCTGGGAAGTAGGCCTTTTACTCATGATCAAGTAAAAATTGCTATATATATGCTACTAAGCATGAGGAAATGTGTATTTATGAAAACTGATTTGAATAGTCTAATTCACCAGTAGTTTATGTCATTAATCCTTAAGGACATTTTGGCTGACGTAATATTTTTCTTTGGGTTTAATAGTCTTCTGAGTGGTTTATACAGCACATAGATTAGTACACTTTAGATCCTTTTGATGTTCCCAGCATTCACAGTCATATAAATAAATAGGAATAATAATGATAAAAAGAAAGAAGTGTAATGGTACTACGTTGTACCAACAATGTAAAGGTCAGATGAGACACTAAATGTTTTAGGATCACCTTTTCCCTGTAACTCTAGATCTTTTTATGGAAATTCAGGGTCATTACTRGGATATGCATGGATGAAATTCAAGGATTGTTTGTGACACACAGGCCATGTATTTCAGCAAGGTCTCCATAATTCTTGCAGTCRCACTGGGTGAATAAAACCTGAGATTTGCTTTTTAACTTGTTATAATAATTCAGATAATTAATTTGTCTCTCTCTGGACCTATTTATGCTTTTTTGTTGTTGTTGTTGTTATTGAATTCTCAATTTTCCACTGAGATTTTTTYCTCCCCAGTGCCTCTGCCGGACCACTGCCTGCATCTCACTTTTGGGTCAGTTCTACCAATTCACTTGCTGATATAACTGGGTCTCCAGACACTGACAGTAATGAAATTTTGGTTCACCTAAATCAATAAATTCAGTGAGGTTAAGCTGTCATCTGCTTATCATGTTCTCTATTAGTGGTAGGCTGACTAAATATTAGAATATATTTCAAACATCTCATATAAATGTGTATCAGTGGAAAACTGGGAAGACAGTCAACATATTGTTCCCAGGAATACAATATAAACTTCTTTTATCAGAAGCTCAATACCGTACATGCTGCTTTTACAGTGGAGCTTTGATTTTGCTCTTCAGACACTTGTCTTTGCAACACTATTAAGTATTAAATACATACTCTGCAAACATCATTGTAATTAACTGATGATTATTATTACATTTGGAATTGTTGCCAGGCAGCTCCCCTCTGTGTTAACAAAAGACAAAGTGAGTCTGGCTGCTAAAAAGCTTGGTTAATTGCTTGTATGAAGGCTGGGAGTGGATGGCTACCCTTGTTTCTATATTAAAGGTGTTTGGGTAAATTTGAAAAATATCTGAACCCAAATTTTGAGAAGTTCTGCCTGCTGACAAATAGAAGATATGCTACTTAAAAATTAAATTTTACATTTAGTGGAAAAGACTGAACTGTAAATGACAAAGGTGTTTTCTCCTATCTCAAAAATTAAAATAACTCAGACTGTGATCTATATAGATAAATGGGCATTACTCTGCAATCCTTATAAAGTGAATTTCAGTGTGAGTTATATGTATAGCAACTGGTACATTGCATGTTGATAAATTCACAGAATGATTTAACTTGGCCACATGTAAACATGAGTAGCACTTAACAGTGGAGTGAGCTTAATCTATGTGTTTGCCCTTTGCACCTTCATTTAGGCAGAAAGGCTAATTAAAAATAGAAAAAAAAGGAACATTATACCAATAATTGTCCCGTTAACGTATGAACTAAGGTGGAAATCCAATGTCATATAGTCACAGTTAGGCAGCAGGAGGAAAACCAGTATTCGATGACTGCAGGTGTAATATCACATGACTTACAGATATCAAAACTAGGAGAAGCCAATGCTGCTCGTGTGTCTGTGCGACTCTGCTCATGTAACCAAGACATTGTGTCATATGATGAGTTAATAGGTCTGTGATGGGTCCATTTCAGGTCAGCATTGTATGAGGGCATCTAACTAAGCCAGCATCTCTGTGAGGTGCTGAACTAACTTGGTTCATGCTAACTTTCTTATTTCTCTAGAAATGTGGCAATATATTTCTTTAATGCCCCATAGTAATATTATAAACTTGTTTAATTTTTGTCTTGCGATGTTTAGTGTTTTGCCTAAAGTTCTTATTCCAGAACGTGTGACTTGTCATTCTCATATCTCTTGAAAAAGGCTTGAAAATGTAACTCTAAGTTATGCAGAAGATGCAGCTATGAGGTGATAAATTGTAAAAATCTCTTTGGATCTCAGAATTTTTTAAAATAAGATGTGACTGCTATTACACAGACCTACTGTTTTCTTCTTACTTTTTTTGGAAAAGTAAAAGTAGCTGATATGAGAATGTCATGGTTTGGGAGCACCTGACTCTGCTCTTGGCTATCTGCAAGTAACAATCAGACACAGTTACAGTTTTTTACTCTACTTAATCAATGACTAGCATTTCTGTTCTCTGGTAAATCCTATATGCTGAAAATATGGTATATACTGTCATTTTACTTTGTTAAATGTTGTATCTAAATGAGTTTATAAGATTTCTGTTCAAATCCCTTTGAGCTTTCATTTTATATATGTCATGGAGGTCCCTATTTCTGTGACTTTTTGTTAGAAATGTGGACTTTTAGTGTGGGTCTGAGGCAGGTTCTTCTTGGCAGAGTCCACACCCAGGCAGGGCCAGGCTGTGGGGAGCTGGAGACTGGTTCTGCTGTGTCTTTTCTGGGGCAGGGACTCATGGCCCTGGGGGCTGACATAGGGTCCTGGGCTGTGGCAGGATAGGAGGAACTCTGGAAGAGGCTGGGCAGGGACAGTCAGGTCCATTGCTGTCATCACGACCTGGCACACTCTTAGTGTGGTCCCTGGGTGAGCTGGTGTTGCTTCACTTGCCATGGGTGCCCTGAGGTGGATCCCAGGCTGTTCCTCAGCCTGTGCCCTGGATGCTGGAGTGGAGCTGGCAGCCAGCACCCTCCAGAGGAGCATAACAATAGGGACACTCCCCTTAGCTTTTAGTAGGGTATTGGATGTTGCTGCAGTAATTTGCCTGACTAAATCTTCATCTGCTTTATAGACTTTATATTGGGAGCTTGCTTCTGTTGTCACTGAAGTGTAGGCGCCTCGTGGGGGAGGTGTTGGCTGTTCAGTTGGGATCCTTCACCACTATTTGGGCCAAATGGCCCAGGAGTACAGACCCCCCATATCCAACCCAGACTGCAGTTACACAAGCTGGCACCTACTCAGGACATGGCTGGTGACATTCCCCACTTTCACAAGAACTTGTCAACATATTTCTAATGAGCACAAAGGGATGTAGGCACCTCTGTGTCATTTTAGTGAGGTGGTTGGGAATCTGCTTAACTCTAACTCAGTAGGAAACATGTTTCGCCACACCCCCACCTCACCTTGCTTCTGGAAGCACGCTGAATGTTTCTTAGAACCTTCTATCAAAATACTGATCAAAAACTATGTCATACTTTAGAGAAAGTACACAAGAAGGCAACCAGAATGATTAATAGTCCAGAAAAAATAACCCAACCCACCACAAAAGACTGCATGAGTCAGCTTTGTTGAGTTTAAACAAGAGAGCTGGAGGGAAATGTAAAGAAAATCTTCAACAGGCTGATACAAAAGTGGGTGAATACAGTCTATTTGTTGTCATGGTGAATTGGACAAAAAATAGTGAGCATAAACTGCCACAATGAAAAAAGTGAAAGGTTTGAATAGCGAAGAGCTGAAATGCTTAACAATGCCAAAAACCTGTCAAATTTCCATCCCTGGAAATTTCTATGGAGGTGTTAAATGACATCTGCAAAGAAGGAGAAAAGTAATCTAGTGAAATATCTTTTAGTGCTATTATCTATGATTCCATAGCTCACACTGTATGACTGTCAAGATACAGCCTGAGGTACCCATGCGTGTCACTGGTGGCTCTATTTTTCACAAATCGATGCAATTTTATACATTTGCACATGTTCACATGCATGACTACCTATCAAAAAATATCAAAGCAAAGTGTCTGAAGTATATGGCTAAATGTGTATATGGCTAAATATATGGCTAACTTAATTCTCTGCAGGAATTGCTGGTTGTAACAAGCTGAAGTATGTCTTCAATAGCAGTGCCATTTTACCAGAGGAGGCACAAGCACTTTGATCAGTCCTATCGCAACATTCAGACAAGATATATACTTGAGGAATATGCAGCAAGAAAGTAAGTGCCATGTATTTGAGCATAGTCAGGTTTCTATTTTGAGTAGTCAGTTCTTAGAATCAAGATACTTACCTTCCCCCTCCAGCCCAAAATCCTGTGATTTATTCAGAATGATAGTTTTCCATTTCTTTCCATTGGGATGCTTCTTATCTATAGTCTCCCACCAGCATAGCTAAACTTCCTAGCGACATTGCAACACACCTACACGGACCTTTTCTCTTAGGATCTGTCCTGTTTGTTACCTCTAAACTGAAAATTATTCTTTTTAGGCTAAAATTGAAACTTGGATTTAAGAAAAATTGCTGTGAAATTTATCATAAATCACAGAAACAGCTTTTTGCCCATTCTTGTATATGACATAGTGATATTCCTTCTCCTGAAGTTGGCTATAAATAATTATAGTTTTTATCATTCAATTTCCTTTTTTAAACTTAAATGAAGGCTTAATGCTTCTCATGTGAAATCTCAGAGTTTTAGCCAGAAAATACACATTCTTTGTACCTCAAATCCTGAAGATTTGTATCTTGGTTGCTTCAGAATCACTGTTCTCCCTCCTTAGTAATTAAGATGCCTACATAGTTGTCTAGCTTGTCCAGATTCCCTTATGAAAGAGGAGAGTTTATGCAGAAGGTTCTGTGAAGTATAGAAAGGCAGGAATACTTAGAAACAGACAATGCTATGGGGAGTCTTTGTGATTGTGTATTAGACAAGCTGGTACCCTTGTGGTTCACTGAAGTTCTTTCATAGCATCTGGCTGATTGAAGACTGAAATAAGTATAAATCTAATAGAATGAAATAAAACACCTAATGATCCCCAGTGGCAGATGATGGACATTAAACCCTTGAAGGACAAGTGACAATCAGCACCTAGTGCAGTCAGTGAAGATGCAAAGGTTTCTTACTGAACAGTGCTCAGTCATAGTATTCAGCTCATTCAGCTCAAAGTAATTTCCTTGATGTTTGTGAGTTCATGTTTTACGTGGATTGCTGGGTTATAACAATGTCTTTTATATTTGAAGGGCTGCTTCCAGGCAGGCTGCTTATTATGAATCATCTGGCTTGGGCAAAACAACATGTAGACTCTGTGCCAGGAGGGCACGCACCTTGGCGCATGAAGCAATGCAGGAATCCAGGAAAAGGTAAAGCTCTGTTGGTCCAATCTGACCTGTGTAGTGGCTCTGGTCCCCTTTAGTATCATTCTTTTGCCAGGGCTCTTTTCAGAGTTGACAAGACTAGAGGCTTCTCTGTCACTGTTCTTCACTAATCTATTTTGGCTGGAACACTAAATGACTGAGTGTCACWTTCAGTCTCATGTTTCACCCAGAGTTGTTCCCCTGATCCCCACTCTGACTCTTGAAAGCAGCTTTAAAACAAAAATAAATTAGAATCGACCTAGTATCCAGAACTCATTTTTATTAGAGCTACTCCACTATTCCTAAATTTCTAATTTGGATCAATTTAAACTTTTAAAATTCTTTCCTTAATATCAAAAGAGTTTATTGTCGTGTCTCAGTTACAGCCTTGATAAGTCCCATAGAAACTGTGCTGATGACAATATTCTCATTAGTGAATTTGACTGTTTCTGCTCTGCTTTGCTCTACAGTGACTGCACCAAAGACACAGAGAATTCATACTACAAGAAGAAATTCTGCCTTGTTTGCAGAAAATATGTTGTGAAAAGTCATATACATCCATATGGTTCTGGTACTTTGATTGGTTTGAAATATATAACCTCAGAACAGAATGTTCAAGGAAAGTCAAATGATTTTGTATACTTTATTTTTTAAAAACTGTTTTAAATTTCATCAATATAAAAAAAGACATTGCAGAACAAGGCTGGTATATAAAGTATACTGAAATGGTACAAAGAATTTTTTTTTAAACTACTGGACAAATAATAKCTTGATCTACTGTCCACTGAATTTCATGGAAGTTTTCTTATTTGGGTTAGGCTTTCAGAGTCTTGCCATATGTTGACTCTGTTGACAGACATGTTAGAAATATCTGATATTCAGTACCTTCTTTTGTCCTGTTGAGAAGGAAAAAAGTAGCATAGGCTGTTTACTGAATCAGCATGAATGAAGGGGACTGAGCTAGCTCCTCCTAAAAACATTTATTAGTTGGGGGTTTTTTTAGGAATTCTGAATAATTTGTGGAGTTAGATTTTCAGGGAACAAATCACAATTTTTTAAAAATGTTGTATTTTCCTGGTAGTTTCTATAATACTTCCTGCTCATCCTTGTCAAAGGACAGCTTTTTCTGCATGCAGCTGTTCATCAAATCCTTGTGAACTCCTTGGTCTGTGTCTTTCAGGTGAGGTCAGCTGATACAGCCCATAGAGCTAGAAAAGCTCCCAGGTTCCAAAGCTAAGGGTACAACATAAGCAAGGCACGACTTTTAACAGGGTGTGAACAAGCACAGAACTTGCCTTCACTGCTCTGCCTTCTTGTGTCCATGGGAAGAAAAATTATGGGCCAGAAGGAAACCAGGCAGATTCTTGATTACCAGAGGACTGTGGGGAACTATGTCAATGTGACCAAAGCAGAATTCAAGACTTAGAGCTATGGCACCACAAATACAGTGGAAATGAAAATGAAGAAAATTCACATAATTTCACATATTCATTATCAGGATAGGCAGATAGATGCTAAGAATAATTCCTAACCTAAATTTTTCATACTGCTGATATGGTTTCAGAGCCCTCAGTTGCCTAGTATGTATGAGTGACAAACTTAAATCTTCATATTGGTTACTCTTACCTGAATTTTTTTGTTGTCCCACAGGAGTCATGAGCAAAAATCTCACGCAAGCGAAGAGAAAAGAATCCGTTTTGCCAGTGAGTTGTCTGCTTTGGAAAAAGAGATTCACACAGCCAGGCACCGTGCTAGAGAACATCTGGACAGACTTGCTGTGCAAAGGATGGTACCTGATGAATGTTTTTGTTCCTATACAAAAATAATTACAAGATATACTGAAATTTAGGCCTGTGCTTCAAATCTGAGTAGTGATTTAGCACCTTTTTGTGGATTTAAGGTTAGATCTTCTACCCAAGTTGAGTCTGGTGCCAGATGCTTCTTTTCTTTTCCTRTGTTTAATAGGTAGAAGAAAATATGGCTCTGGAAAGACATATCATTGAAGAAAGTATAAGTCGAGCTCCTGAAATTCTAGTGCGCCTGAGGTCTCACACTGTCTGGGAAAAGATGTCTGTGAGCCTTTGCTTTACTGTACAAGGATTTCCAACCCCTGTTGTACAATGGTAAGAGACTGGCCTTTCCTAGCCTCCTAAAAATGTTGTTAAGCTCTTTTCATTTAAAAGTTATGCCATAACTGATAAGTGTCACGTACATAATGGCTTTGTTAAATCCCCTTTATAATCCTTGTAGATGTGCTGGATTGTAGCAGTTGATACTGCAGTGCAAGGAGTGGGAGAAAAACTTGCTGAGTGGCCCTATGCAATGTGAGAAGCAAATTCGAGTATTTCAGAAGGCAGACAGTGGAAGGCATTCCAGTCTTTCTGGGCACTGAGTTTCCTGAAGATGAAGTAGCAAATGGCAAAATACACAGAGCTCACAGGCTACTTGCTAATGTGCATGGCACCACTGTTGTCATGGGCTGTTCCTGTGGTCACTTTGTGTTAGCTTCGGTTGAGGAGGACATAAAGGTCCTTGCAGCTGCCCTCCTCTCTGGACAAGTGCTGTCCTGTATATGTGACAGCCTTAGGCTGGGCTGCGAAGACCTAACGTGAGGCACAATTCTGTTGTTGCTCCCCTTTTTTGTGCTGAAGTGTTTTACTGTGGTCCAAGATAAAGTTTGCTTCCCATCTTGTGTCAGGGCTAGAGGACTTGAAAGTTCAAGACCCATGCCATCTTCTCTCTACTTCTCTTCCTGTTTTTCTAGATTGGGTGCATGTCTTCTCTTTCCACTTCCTTGCTGCTATGATCCTTTGCCTTCATGGCCCAGTATCTATCTATCCATACATACTGGAAAATACTCTGTGCACGTAGGAAAGATTCATAGAGAGAGTGCAGATGATAATAAATGATATCTGGATCCAAAGATATACCAAATGAATGAAGTGAATAGTTGCTGAGTTTTATTTTTTAGTTATGAGTTTTATTTTTTCCTGATTGTCAGGTACAAAAATGAAGAATTGATTTCCCCTGCAAGTGATCCAACAAAGTACAGAATTGAAAGCAAATATGGAGTGCATGTGTTACATATAAACAGGTAAATCTTTCTGGGAAATACGACAGGT
The DNA here is from genome assembly GCA_018881555.1 of Amblyornis subalaris. NCBI lineage: Eukaryota > Metazoa > Chordata > Aves > Passeriformes > Ptilonorhynchidae > Amblyornis > Amblyornis subalaris. The sequence continues at coordinate 8,030,435 of JACAXG010000020.1, forward strand.
TTTTTATACCCTACACAAAGTATTTTATATCAAATACAATTAAAAATTCACAGAAAGGCTGAAAGAGAATTTTTAAATTCAGCACACTTCTCTGTTGGTACTCGTATTTAGGCTGGAGAAGGTTCACTGAGTACCTGAATATTACATTATGAAAATGAAATGAAAAATTGGATATTTGTATTCATTAACTCCAGCAATCTACAAGATAGAAAAGAAGAGGCAAATAGCTGAAAGAATGGTAGTTCCTTTTTTATTAGAATTATATCTTCTCTGCACTTGAAGTGGAAAATTGTATGTTCTTGTCATGATGAAGCTCTTTAGGTAAACAAAATTATAGCTGATTGGTGCAGGAATACACAGCTGTATTTGTTTTGCTACGTGTTAGGCTCTGTTTACTGTTTTATCTCCTTTTTTTCCCCTTTTTTTTTGTCTTCCAAAAAGTAAGGAAGTGTAAATCTTTTTTAAAGTTTCTAATTTAATTAATTTGATTTTTTCAAAAGGTTGACCTTGTGATATAGAACATGACTGGGTAGAACAGCTTCCAATATCTAATCCCATGTTTTTCTAAACAATTGAAATATTGAATGTTACATGTGACTTGGTGCAAACTTTTAAAAAAATATAAAAACCCAAAGAAAAATGAAGACACGACTGTGGTATTTAAAAAGAACATTAATATCTAAAGCAGAGACACAAACTCCTTATTTTAATTTCTCCAGAACATGAGCATCAGTTGTGCTGAAACAGCTGGAATATCTGTGGCTAACACTTGGCTGGCCAAACATTTAGTCTTCTACCCTGTCTCCATCTGTCAGCAGTGGAAGCAGCCCTGAGCACAGCCTTGTGGCATTAGTACAGAAAATAAGTACATCATTCCTTTTGCTTTTGGGAAAGACTACTTGCCCTTGTCATCTTGAAGCCAAATCCAGCCCAACTGTCAATCTTTTCATAGCTCAGGATGGGAGAAACATATCCCTGTACAGAACCTGGCAGCAAGAATACCAGGTTATTGCCTCCTAAGATGCTTCAAAGGCACTCAGTCTTCTACCCCTAGGCCGTGGATAACTTGCTAACTGCTCTCTGTATCCATGAAATCTGTCAACATCGCTGTCTCTTCCCACCAACATTACTTTTGAAGATAAGAACAGGAGGTTAAAAGATAAAAATAGGTTGTCCTTTTGCAATCCTCTCCCTTTTAGCAGGGAAATGATAGTTTGTCTGGATATGTTGTGAGTGCCAGTCCCGAGATGTAACTTTGGTGACTTCCTGGTGGTGAGTGACTGTGACTGTTCATTTCCCTTGGTTAGTATTCCTGAGGAACAGCTTGGTGAGTCCAGACACCAGTTATGTAGTATGTAGGTTCCTTTGTGACATTTTGGGGGTAAATAGCTTTTAGAATAAATGAGAATCAGTGCTGATGCTGCTTTCTGAGCACTTGTAACCATCAGGCTGAAGGGTACTAATGGCTTCCTTTGGTGCCTTTTCTCTCTCTTTTTGGGTGGTTATCAGTCATGTAGGCACCACCCACAACCAGCTTTCGGAGTGTTCAGACCCAGCCATATTTCAGGCGTATTCAGACATACCACAGAGTCATTTATTGGCACCCACTCAGGTTTCCACACCCACCCATCATCACCCTCTACTAGTCCCAGACCTGTATGTAGTAATGCAGACTTTCTTACATTCAACCAAGCTGCCATCTTCAGAGGCTGTTGCTCCATTTTTCTTTCATTCTGTCTGGATGTGGTCTTTTTGCTGTATAAAGATTCCTGGCTGTTCTCCCACAGGTTTCCCTTCTACACTATTTAAAAAATACTGGGGGATGGTTATGATTTATACAGTTTATTAAATTAAAACTTCTAATTTAAAATTTTTTAAATTGCTAATCTATTTTATTTCAAAACTTGACCATCAATTGTATTTTCTGTCCCCAACAGACAGAAAATGAACATGCAGGAAATGGAAGAACATTTTGTTAGTGCATAATTAAGTGTATCTTGTATTGAAAGCAATGGATGTATACGTAGTGGTTAAAATATATAAATTATTAATGTTTTTATACAAACATGTATCAAGTAACTCTATCTTCCACGCATATCTTTGTGCAYTTGTATTTTGTATTTTATGAATAATTTGTTTTTCTGGGAGGTGGAGCCATAGGGACTTTGCTCCTATCCACCCCTGTGCTCTTCTCAGCTGTTCGTACTAAAGTGCTGAGCTGAATGCAATCTGATCTGCAGCCGCTCAGAACGGCCTTGGAATTTCTTGGCTACTTTTATAGCACTTCAGCGAAGCTCGAGGAGTGAACTTTTTCCTTCTGATGCAAGTGTGATATTTATTCCTATGAGTATTCCCTGATCCCAGTGGAAACATTCTTGAGGCTCTGAAACCTTAGCGTCACCTTGTTGTCCTAAAGTAGTAACTGGACACAATTTCATCCCCCACTGTTTGCTGTCCTCCAGGCCCCATAAGCCTCTACAGTAACCAGATAATTTTCATTTCTCTGTCTCATACTTTATATCATGTTATGTTCTCAATTTACCACATTTTCTGCGTGCATTCAGTGCTATCATGATCATGTAGTGTCTCTTTCTTGCTCCTTTTAGACTTCTTCAAATGGGAGTTTGAGCTCAAGATCTCCCTTGAGCAGTAAAGAAAAGGAGTTTGGAGTTTAATTCTATTTTTTGCACATCTTGTAATTATAGCAGAAGTGATACGCACTGGGGTAGTGGTTCATCCCATCATTCATCTCACATCTGATAGGTTATTAGGAGGAGACTGTAAGAAATCCTTGGAGGGAAAGCTACTGGTAGTTGAAATGAATCATGCATGTCTGAGAATGTGCAGGCTTGTTTAAAATGTATTTTTTATTCCATGTAATTTACCTATAGACAGGCATATAGTACAAGAAAAGATTTCTGTATCAGAGGTAGTCAAGATGAGGTTGACCATTGCTTTATGGCATAGCTGAAAAATATTTTCTGTTTTAGTGTACATMTTAGTAATTAAAAATTGTAGCATTTTTAGTTCTTAGTTGCTGATATTTGTTTAGCAACAGAGTTGGGCTTTTTTGTTTCTTTGTTTACTGTGATGACTTCGTAAATGGATCACTTAGCTTTATTCAACTGTGAATGACTGTGTTATATTCCCAGCTAAGTTGGCTGGTGTGTAGAGGGGACAGAAGTATACTCCTGCCTGGGAGTATTCCTGACCCCCACCCCTCAGTGAGTGGGAAGGTGAACTGAGCTGGATGGTAGGAGCAGGGAAGGACATTTGACTTTCCAGAGCACTGTCAGTGTGGTCTGGCTGCACAATCTCATATATACAGGGCTCAAGGTTTGGCAGTATTTTGTCTTTAATTAGGGCCCTTTCCCTTTCCTATTTAATAATGTCACAGCCTAAGAAGTGCATATAATTGCAGAAGAAAAGGTTTGCAGCTGCATCAGTAGAATCGTGTGGCAGAGCCAGCAGAGTGCAGTGTAACACCTGCTGGCAGYCTGCAGAGCCAGCTTCTGATCTGGCACTCCAGTCCTCAGCACCACCTGCATTGCTTCAAAAACGAAAGCTTAAAAATTGAATGAACCTTCTCTTCTAGCTATTCTCATCTAACAAATGACCCTATGCGGTCAGTACAGTGCTATTTCAGTTTGATTAGGCACAAAAGGCTTGAGGTGATTTAATCTGGAGAGGTAGAGAGCGAGACCTGCCCTTTCTCCTGCTGGAGGTGGAAGCAGAGCAGAGCAGAGGTGTTGAGACAAAGACAATCCTCCGGCATAGCCCGCAGAGCCTTTGAGCTGTGCAAGGTTGGTGGGTAATAGACTGCAGCTCCCTGGATTTTGCACGTGTGCAGTAACAGTGAGTGTATAGGCAGCAAAATGGTGTACTGCTCTTCTYTCCTCGTTGCAAACTACAGCCCCCAGATATGTGATCTTGTGACCTGTCAGGCACTGTCCCCTGTAAGCTGCACTAGTTGGAAGCTTGAGGCAGTGGCAACCTCATAACAGAGGTCCCTCTTCCCTAAACACAAAATCCAACCAAACAAAAAGAATCAGTCAGATGCAGTCTGACTGGAGAATCAACACAGGACATGGCAATTCTGYAGAGTATTTCCACATTTTGATGTCATATAGCCACAACACTGAAAATTTTGTCATTTGGATTCAAAGGAATAATTTTTAACTCTGTAATTTACTACGTACCGCTTCCTGTTCTTGACATGCACTGAATTATGTTCTAATTCAGGCAAAGATGCTATTTCACTCTTCGCTCCTGTGTTTAAATCTACACTAGGCATTTGGATGAATATATGCATTTTAAATAGATGTTATCTGCCTGGGGAGTATTCCCCACACAAGCCTTATGTGGATTCAGAGCAATTTAATTTTCACAAAAAGTGTTAGTACCTTGGGACAGATACAGTTCTGCACTCACACTTCATGCTATCTAAATGTACTCTATGCATATTTTATCTGACCTTTGTAAAGGCTGAAAAACACATTCTCCATCATGATACAAGAATAACTGTTAGACCACACCTTGCCTCCTGGGTACTGCAAATGTAGTTTCTAACTGGTCCTGACTCAATGCACTTTACAGTGCAATTTAGGAAATCTAAGGTTGTTTTAGCACACAGGGAAGTAGATAATTTTCAGGATAATCCTCAATCTGAGCATTATCTGGCACAAAAGGAAAGTCAGGGCCTTATGTAACTTGCCATCCTGTCCAACTTTCTTCATAGTGGATATGAAACAAAAGTATTGCCTAGCTCTTACCCACTAAAACCCCACACTTCCAATATAAGATTTAAAGGCATTTCAGTGGGTACTAGGCTATCTAAGATGGTTTATTTCTCTCCTGGAGAGTCAAGTGAGTGATCATAGCAAAGAATTTTAAATTGCTTTCAAAGCAGTAACCTCCACAAAATGGGTAGAGTTGTTATGACCTCTTAAATAGCAGAAAGTGCCTAGCCCAGGGGATTGTTTGTTCATAATAACTGTAAGTACCTCATTTCTCTTCATAAAATACAAAGAATGCTGTAAGAGTGTGGTCAGCTATTTGCTCAGTAACTTCTTTCTTATTTTCTCCCTGAGAAAATTAATTATAATTCTATCACTAACTTTTGTCAAATAGTTGCTTTCAGATTTCAAACTTCTTTTAGCTAAAGATATGACCCTTTTGTGAATCTCATGTATGTTCTAGAGACATTTAGGATCATATTCCATCTTCTCTACCTTCGACACCATCACAAACAGAAAGATCTCATTAAGAGATGTATTCTGCTGTTTCTTAGGAGAGCAAAACCATGGGGAGGGGATTGAGATGACCACAGATATATATCCATTTGAAAAGTTAATCAGATATCTGCCATTCTGCTTCTTCATTTTAGATAGACAACTTTTCAATTCTTACATCTTTAAATTTCTGACACTTTGAGTGGTTTAGCCACTCAAAGTGGCTAGTAGTTTGGGATCTCACATTCACAATACATGTTTCTCTAGTTTCTGGATTATTTTTATGCCACCTTTTGTTTAAAAATAAATCTCCCTTTAGATCCTAAATCCTTTGTAATGCTTACATTAAATAGTTCCCATTTACTATTTTATCTGTTGTTCTGCTGGAAAATGAAGCCAATGCTGAGAGCAGATGATGACTGGTTTAAAGTGAGATTTAATCAGAGTTAACCTCAGTCAAGATATGCTGATTTTTTTATCTTTGTTGTCAACACTCTATAGCAACAACAAAATGTTAAAGAGCAGTTAAGTTGGATTTGACAGAAGTGAAGCAGCGTGGAGTAATGCTTGGTTTGTGAAGCGATAGCCTAGTGCAGCAATATTGGTGTAATATTCATCACTCATTTATGACATGGGTGCTGGACGATGTCCAAAGTATGTCCAGGCCAGGGAGGGATTAGACCTAATCAACAAACCCAGCGTGGCTGCCCCAGCAATGTCATGCCAGGTATAAGTGTGCACCATCATCCAGGAGGGTCTAGCTCATCCAGGAGAAATCTGGACATGTCTTCCATGTAGGAAGACACCATGCAGCTCTGTATGTCTTTGGCAGGATGGTGAGTTGCCTGGTTTGTGGGCTGAAGGGCAGGAAGCCTTTATTGGGCAGATATCTGTGGACGAGGTCTGCAGGGCATGCTATGGCATATACCTGCCACCAGTGCCTAGGACATGCAATCCTGGGCTCTGCCTGACATAGAAAATTAAAGACATCATCTGCCACAGTGACCTCCTGGCATGAGATAGACTAATTCTCTCATCCTTCGGGACAGGGCTGCAGACATCCAGACTGCTTTCTGGAAAAGGTCTCTTACTATCTCCTGAAGTGTGCGAGGGAATCCTTTCGGTGAGCTGGAACACACAAAGGCATGACAAGGCCTGTTTTAACACATCAACACTAGGGCAATCAAGATCCAGTTTCTGGGGATGAATGATCTAATGCTGTTTAATTTGCCGATATGTAATATATGTCATTAAATATACTATGTACTATATTTACTGTATATTCTTGTGCTGGTTTGACTGTAAACCAGCAGGGGAAATTAACCCTACATGAATACTTCGAGAGAGATTTAGGTCAGAGTTACAATTTTAATAGAAAAGTTATAATAAATGCAGTAATACAGAAACACCATCTTAAACTGACAGAGTCCCAGTACAACCTGGCAGTGGTCGCAGTCCTATTGAAGGCCTGGAACTGTGGAAAGTTTGGCTCCTCTGCTGGGTACCCCGTGGTCCTCTGGATGTCCAGTGGTTTGGGTGTCCAGTGGTCTGGGTGTCCAGTGGTGGTGTCTCACTCCCCGAGCCTCTGTTATGTGGTGTTTCTTAGCTGGTACCTCCCCCAGGGGCGGGGATTTCCACAGTGGAATCTGACATTCTATTTGTCGGTGCTTATCCAGTTCGGTAAGGGGCCACTAGCAGAGATAATCCACTCAGGAGGGGTGGTGCTTGCTGCTTCCTGGGAAAGTTATCACAGTTGAGGTAAAAAACACTACCCCACCTCACATGATCTGCTTCTCCTCAGCCATAGCCTCAGGGACCAGGTGTGTAACCAGCTACTGTGAACAACCCATCTGATCAAGGAATTATGTGTATGGTGATAGATTACATAGTTTTGGTTAACCCAGGACAATTCTATATATGGATTCTTGAATTAGGGATATAGCAAAGTGATGAAAATGCCTTATAGCTCCAGAACAGTTAATTCTGCAATGCCCCTTTTAAGAAATTCTTGAGCTTCTTCATTTGTTGTTAACTTGTTATATTATAGCAAGACACTGTACTGGGCTGTGATAAATGCATGAACTATGTACATTTCAGTAAAGAGACATTATAACGTGCCTTGAGAAATTGACCTGTGCTGCAGTTTTATATTGCTTTTTTGGCATTTTATTACACAAGTGTTAAACAGTGTGAAACTGAGAGAGTAAAAAAAATGTTCTTTTAAAAATTCAGTGCAAAGAAGTGCTGTCAAGTCTAACAGCTCTCAAACTAGTCCAGAATCAGTTAATCTTTATACAGCTCTGTGAACAGGTATTGTAATTTCTTTAAAATCCTTCATGAAAACAAACAAACAAACAAACAAGTTAAATAACATCCATCCGAGAGAGTGGTGCTGAATGAGATTACATCCAGCTGGTGGCCAGTCACAAGTGATGCTCCCCAGGGCTCAGTGTTGGACTGAAACCTGTTTGATATCTTCATCAGTGACCTGGATGAGGGGATCGAGTGCAGCCTCAGTCAATTTGTAGATGACATCAAATTGGATGGAAGTGTTGATCTGTGGAGTGTAGGAAGGGTCTTCAGAGGAATCTGGACAGGCTGGACCAATGGGCTGAGACCAGCTGTATGAGGTTCAAGAAGGCAAAGTGATAAGTTCTGCACTTGGATCACAACAACTCCAGGCAGCTCTACAGGCTGGGGACAGAGTGGCTGGAAAACTGCCCAGCAGAAATGGCCTGAGGGTGCTGGTTGACAGCTAGCTGAACATGAGCCAGCATGTGCCCAGGTGGCCAAGAAGGCCAGTGGGCATCCTGACTTGTATCAGCAATAGAGTGTCTAACAGGACTAGGGTGGTGATTGTGCCCCTATACTTGGCACTGGTGAGGCCACACCTTGAGTCCTGTGTCCAGTTCTGGGCCACTCACTACAAGAAGGATGTTGAGGAACTGGAGTGAGTCCAGAGAAGGGCAACAGAGCTGGTGAAAAGTCTGGAGCACAAATCTGATGAGGAGCAGCTGAGGGAGCTGAGGTTGTTTAGCCTGGAGAAAGGGAGGCTAGGGGAAGACCTTATTGCTCTCACAACTACCTGAAAGGAGGTTGCTGCCGGGTGGGGATCAGTCTCTTCTCCCAAGCCACAAGCAATAGAACAAGATAAAATGGCCTCAAGCTGTGCCAGGGGAGGTTTAGTTTTGATATTAGGAAAAAATTTTTCACTTAGAGGGTTGTCAGGCATTGGAACAGGCTTCCTAACAGAAGTGGTGGAGTCACGATCCCTGGAAGTTTTCAAAAATCATATAGATATGGCCCATGAAGACATGGTTTAATGGTTTAACATGATGGTASTGCTGGTTTGACGGTTGGACTTGATGATCTTAGAGGTCTTTTCCAACCTTAAAAATTCTATGATTCTATGATTTCAATTCTTTTAAATCATTTTTCAGACTTACTGTGCCTGTCCAGACTGTACTAGCGTTTTTCCTACCCAGCTGCAGGCTTTTTGGTTATGTAGCCTAATCTTAGAACTTACCCATATGTCTTTGATAATTATTTGAATGATAAACTTTGTAATTGATTGCTCGATTTTATGAAATATGTGGCTGAAGGGTTGCCTCCAGGAGGAGCTGTTAGACCTGTAAATTTAGAGAGATAAATCTCAGTTTAATGGAACTTTCATCAAGTTGTGCTTTAGCCATCACAGTACAGATATTATCATTTTTATGATCTGACACTGTCCAGAACATGTGCAAGAAGTGAAAAATAGGTCTCTGATGTGACTGTGACAAGTGCTACATACTCCAGAATTTGGCATCCTGTTATGCAATTTACAAAAAACACCTTTACATATTCTTTCTCCCACACCTGGGATATATGACGTCTTAGAAGACAAATGCAATCAAAATTTCATCACTTGGCAGTTGCCAAGAAGACACAAATTTGTTTTTCTGAGGGGAAACTAAATGCATGCATGCATAATATTGTATCTCATAATTGAAAATTTTGAGGTGGCCTCTATTAAATATGCTATTAAATGAACTATTCTTGATGGACTCCATTTTAATTAAGAAAAGAATGGGGCATCAAAGTTTGTACCTATATGATAACAGCTGGTCATATGTGGGCTAATGTATCTTCAAGGAAGTATGTATTAAGACTATCACTGGGTCCTATTTTGCACCAAGTAACATTTTTTTGCTTTATTTTTGTTTATACTGTACTTGCATAATAATTTTTTTCTTACTAAAAAATATAACAAACTAAACCATGTATGCACATAAACAATTTTGATCAGTGCTCCTGATTTTTTATCATTTCCACTGGACTGAGATATGAGAGAGGCAAAAACACCAGTGTCAGCTGGCTGGGAATAGCCATAGGAGGCAGAATTTCTGCAAGAATCACATGTGATTTTATTCCATGTCTCTTTCCTAAAATATGGCCGAAGAGCAAGATGGATTAAGAAATGTTACATACAGAAAGGGAATAGCCAGTCTGGCATTCTCCAGCTATCTCCTTTTGATCATTCTCTAAAGGTCATTTCCAGTTTGCTCAAGTTAATGCAGCCTGCACACTAAGCTGTGATAAAACTGCAGTTAAGGAGAGTAGCGGCTTTCTGATTGTCTTTCATCGATGTCTTGCACTGTGTGACATCAGCAAAAGAGCTTTATACACTTTCCTTACCAGTAAAGAGCTTTATACACTTTCCTTATGGTTGACATAGTTTGGCTTGTAATATCAATCATTAAGAGAAGTTTTGTTTGCATAAAGAGACATCTGATTCTCTCCTTCCACTTTTCAGAGCTGACTTTGATGATTCTGCTACCTATTCAGCAGTTGCAACAAATGTCCATGGTCAGGCATCAACTAATTGTGCTGTGATTGTGCGAAGTAAGTTCTACTTCATAATTAAAACAATAAATATATATAATGCTCATGTCATTGAATGTTTCTTGTATGTTTATTTATAGGGTTCAGAGAGGAGGAAGAGCCTCACCCAGCTGGAATAATGCCCTTCCACTGTAAGCCTTTTTTTCTATTTGCTTAGATAATTTATGTCCTCTCGTCAGAGTAATGTTTTACAGATGAGAAAACTGGATACAACTTTCTTCTTCTGACTTTGTTTTCTAAGCATTCAGTTACAGTAGGAGCTGTCCAGATGCTCRTAGTTTCCCAGCTGAATTTCTAGACCAGCATGCAGTATTACAGAAAGCTCCATCTCATGTTCAGATCAGACACTAATCTGTGCCAAGTACAATTTACTTGTGTGACTGCTGAAAAGCTGTCGGCAGAGAGGCCTTCTAACTCTCCCAGCATTTTCGTGAGACTTCTCTCTTTCTCTCTTTTCCCAGGCAAAACTATTATAAACAATCTTAGGAGTTTTTGTAAATTAATTAAGCTTTGTGCAGCTGTGCTTTGCTATCATTTTGGCTTAGATAAATATTTTGGAATAGGTGTTGTTAGAATTGACCAATGAACTTGGTAGGTGGCTGACCAAGGGTCCAATAGACTCTTGACATTTCTATAAACTTCAAGCAAGCTAAGGGATATAAGCTGCTCTGTAAAATAATAATATACTCTGCATCACTTTGTTCTCCCTGGACTCTGTGTCGTGTTTCTTGGAACACTTGCAACATATTTGTACTCATGAATGCTTTCATTTTGTCATGCATAGTGCCCCTGTCATATGATGTTTGCTTCACCCACATCGATGTCCAGTTTCTGGAGAAGTTTGGAGTCACCTTTGCAACTGAAGGTGAAACATTGACCTTGAAGTGTTCTATGTTGATCACTCCAGAGTTGAAAAGACTACGACCTCGTGCTGAGTGGTATAGAGATGGTAAGTTATTACATTGAATAGAAACTACCCGAAAAATGTTGGAGGAGACACAGAGGACACAGCGCATGTTTAGAGCATCATATTCTGAGAATTAAATTTGGAATAGAGCAAAAATATATCTCTAGTTAGAATTTATAGTCCTGCACTCTCAATTAAATGACTTGGTCAACATTTACAGCAGCAGGAGGTAACCTCATATTATCTGATAACACAATAGTTAGAACATTTACTTGGTAGAGATCCAAACTCAGTTCTTAGATTTGACAATGATTCATAGTTGAACGCTGTGACCACTGAGTTGAAGGGTACTCACAGAGCAGCAAATTAAAGTTTGAAGTACTGAGGTATGGGCATTGGTCTCCACTTTAATCTTGCCTCCAGTATTTATTGTGAATTTTATATTGAAATCACATGAATGTATAGTTAGGAAATACTTATAGAATCCAGCCCTGATACACATATGTTTGCTCTGCTGTTTATGTGCCATGTTGGTAGGTTGCTTACTTTGCCTCTTTCGTCAGTGAAAACCTATGTCATGCTGGGTGAAGCAGTCTTACCATGAAGTATTGACAATAACATCGCTAAGAATATCATATACTGGGGTGAATGGTACACAAACCCTGCATGAATGGTGTTTGTTCACTGCACCAAAAAGGGATTGTGAAACATAAATCTAGCTACTTAGAACTTAATGGACAGCAGYCTGTTGTAGATATTTAGCCCACCACTTTTCACCAACCACAATCTCTGTGTGGGATTCTAAAGTAATTATTCTACCTGAGAATTTAAGGAAAGCCTTGGTTATTTGTGAATGGTTAGACCTTTCCCCAAAGKGACCACATTTGAGAATGGTGGACTTCCAAGACTGATGTTTGGACTGGTCCTGGGCAAGTTGGCAGAAATTTCCATTTCTGAAAAATGTGATGAATAAGCTAAGAAATGACAGTAAGATTAATAAGGCAGTCAAGAAAATTCAAAATTAGGAAAATCAGAAAAAGGATGCTTTTGTTACTGCTTGTTATGCATTTTGTGTCATGTACATCATAGTTTTACATAGATTCACATCTGATCCTTCAGGGAACAAACTGCTACTTACTCTTTCATTCCTATTTGTCTGTCACTGTGGATACTTCATTGTGATGAACTATTAGATGTTAGTAAAAGTAAAAAAACATGAAATAATAAAAATGGCTCTTTTTGTTTGGTGAATAACCTAAAATCTAAGGCTGATTCTTGAATCCAGATTCTGTTCCCACTGAAACATACAGGAATTTTAGTATACATTTCAGGATATTTAATCACTATAAATAATTGCTCACTTCACTCTGAGATGAACCATCATTTTTAAGGGTACTTTTACTTTGTGTCCTACTGGGCACAGTTTCTCAAGGTGCCAAACCTCTCAAATTTGGAGTTTGAAACTGCAGCTATGAAGAACTAATTTTCAAGGGATGCCCAATATTGTTCACTTTTCAGAGAACATCAATTTTTCTTGTGCTGTGGATAGGTGAACAAAAGCTCATGATCCTTTCTCTTTGTGCCTTCATAATGCCAAGATAATTCCTTCTTGATATGTAACAAAATTATGCTCTTTGTTTTCCCCTTCATTGACTTAATAAGTCCTTCCCCATGAAAACCYGAGATGAAAACTTGGTCTGTTTAAAGCCAATAGGTTTTTGCTAGGGACTCAGATAGGCTTTCATCCCATTATTCTACTTATGTTACATGAAATAGGATGTTACAAACAAGCTTAGATCTGTCCTTCATTACAAGTACATGGATCGCAATATTTCCAAGAGGTGTACAGGTGCATTAACTGGCAGAACTTGTTCCCAAACACAGCAGGAATTCATGCACTATGAACCTTTGTTGTGTGCTACAGTTCCCTGTGTTGGGTCTCTTGAGAGCTGGAGGCAATGCATAAATACAAGCAATGAGAAGTTAATAATTTGTTCAACATCATGTGCTTTAGATCTTCTAGTTCTTTTGAGAGGTAATATTTAATTCTACTCTTGCATTAAGACAAACTGTACTCTTTCTAAAATTTTTCAGTTTGTGTTAATCAAATAATAACAACTAAAGTCCTGAGATGGATATGTATGATTTACTTCTAATAATTATACACAGGAGAAATACGTGTTTCTCTAGCATAAATAAGCTTCACACTAGTGAGCCTTATTGAGGRTATCTACTAGACTCCTAGGGGCATATAAGTTAGCTGAATCAAATCCTCTAAAGTGATTTGGGATTTCACAAACATGAATATGCTGTCTATTATTCATGGCCCACTTAGAACAATTTAGGATACTGGAAGAACCATTTAAGATACTGAAGAAACGATATCAAAATAATACTTCGGGAAGGTATATCTAATCTGGACATGAGTTCAGCTGGTAGCAGGAATTTTCTGTTATTGATCTCTAATGTAATATAAACACTATAAAGCTATATGCACCAACATTCTGTGGCCATTTATACCATAATCTAGAATAAAATCATTTATTTCAAGAGGAAAAATCATGGACTGAATAACTGTAGTAAGATGAGATTCAAAGCAACGTGGAGACTCCAGGCAGGTGCAAAGGAGAGGCGTTTATTGAAAAAATCCAGGCTTTTTAAGCCATTAGTCTATTATTAGTTTACATACTTTTAAGGCATAACAAACTAAGTTCAACCAACCACCATATACCACGATGTGAACACAGGATGGTTATATAACTTGTTTTCTTGGCTCTAATTCAGCCGAGTCTCTTTCCCACAGTCCTTTTTCTACTTAGGCTAAGTAATAGGCCCTGAACCATGATTTTACAAGGCCTTCCTTTACAAAGTTTTACTTATAGGTGACAAATAATCTAGCTAAAATTTCAGCAGAACAAAATACGTGATAAAAAGAAGTTTCAGTATATAGTAGTTCCCCACTCTTTGTATGAATTTCCATCAGAGTAATGCATTAGGAAAATTATCTCAAGTAGTAAAAACAGCATGTGAGGCTTGAGACACTGCCTCTGAGGGTTAGTCTCCTGCAGGTATGTCCTTTGGTAAATTCTTGGAGAAGTAACAGAACACAACACATGAATAGACTGTGAATAGTGAGAACTTGTAATATTATTGTGATGGCAGGTATATGAATCCTTGTTCTATTAGTACTTCTAAATATGTTTGTGGCCTCCAAAATTTATTCTAATTTTCTTGCCTTGAAAGTCATTCATCCAGACTTCATTTAAAAAAACAGAGCTTCTGCTGATTTCTGGTGGATCTTTGGCCTTGTGTGAGGGACAGAAGTTTTTCTGCTCTTACCAAACACAACTACCTCCCTGATTTCTGATCTTAGGTACATATAAAGAATAGAAATGAGTGATTCTGGCCTTAATAGCATTACAGGCTTGCCTACAATTTCTATATATTCAAACTAGGGTGGCTACCAAGCCACTGAAACATGGAGTCTAAGGAAGTGACCAGCTTTTCAGAGATGCTGGTCACTCAACTTTGGTTTTTTGCTTAGGATTTTCTGCAGGACTCATGCATTGGTTAAAGTTTCTAGGTGAAGATATTTTCTGATTTAATTTAAGGTACTTTATGTCTCTCTGCACAAAGTCTGAGTACCATTGTGACATGCATGATAGAAAGGGGACACTCAGGTTTTCTAGGTAAGGGTCTCATGACTAAGGATCTCATGGGAAGGAATGTGATTAAATTTACTTTGTGTGCTACTCATAAAACAACTGCATGCTTAGGTGATTATGCAATTTACTGCTGTAAGTTTTAGTAGCATRTGTCTTCCACATGCTTTATCATCTGAATGTGTGTCATTTTTTATACCTTCTTATGCAATTCAGCTGGTAGGTGAAAAGATTGATTCCTTTGCAATTGTTTGAGTGTCTGCTCCGAGGTGTATTTAAGCAATAGAATAATAAACATTCATTGATATTCAACTCTTTTAAATACAATTCTGCTACACTGATTACGATAAATTCATATGTAATAGGTCTTCGGGAGTTAAAAATCAAAAATAATCCAATCAGCTATTAAAAACTATGATATGAGAAAGTCCCTTGGCTAGCATAAAATATCCTGTTCATCTTTTTGCTCTGGTTTCACTAAGCAATCAGATTAATGTGCATTAATCATGGGTCACCACCCCTCACCTTTGAGAGATTTAAATTTAATTTTATTCAATGCTCAACAGACATGCCTTGAAGATTTAAGTTTGGTGTATATTTATAGCCATCTTCAGATTAAACTGAAGTCTAGTTCTTAAATTCAGAAGAAAAAATTGAATAAGCTGACATTTGACCTGAACACGAAGCAAAACTTACTAACATTTAAACAAAGTTCCACCCTACATTCATTATAGGGTATGGCAGGTTTTCATGTCAATATTTCTAAATGTGGGTAATATTTTTGTCTCTCAGCATAAAAAAAATTATAGTGGTGGGAATTCTGTTGCTAGCACTGCATAGGGTAGTATTAGACCTCATATTCCCTAAAATTCACTGATCAAATAATTTTAGAGATGCAACTTACTTCCTGTAGAGTTTTCATAGCATCAAAGCACTATCATTCTGAATAAAACTGGCATAAATATTAATTTGTGTCCCTGATTAGCAGAGAACTACACTAGGATGCAGGTTGTTCTAGCAGCACTGTAATGTGTCTGATGGGTGTTCTCTTCCAGACGTGCTGATAAAGGACTCCAAGTGGACGAAGTTGTATTTTGGAGAAGGTCAGGCAGCTCTTTCCTTTACTCATCTGAACAAAGATGATGAAGGTTTGTACACCCTGCGCATGGTTTCGAGAGGTGGAATCAGTGAATGCAGTGCATACCTGTTTGTAAGAGGTAAACTTTTTGTCTGTTTCTTGAGGAGAAATTAAAAAGAACATTATAAAGTTTAGTTTTATTAAACAATCCCATGTAATGACCGAAGTACAAAACAAATTCAGTCCTGTGGTATTTCATAGTCATTTGATTTGTATATAGTAGTCTGTGCTAGAAAAAACCAGTCACCTTACATGAATGGGGAGTTTCAAGAGGAGCATGCTCCTGAGGACATTTTGTTTCCTGAAGAACAAGGGAAACCATTCTTGTGAAGAAACAAGATGCTTTTTCATCTCCCTTCCTAGTAGGAAATAAGCATCTTTGCATACAATCAGTTCTTACTGTTATGATTTTAGCATCAGAGATTGGCAACTGGGAATGAGCCTCATTGGGCATTCTCATATCTTGTACCTGGCCTTAGGGGTATTTGSAGGAGAAAGCAAAAGAAATATTCCCACCACTATACGAGTCATAGTCATGTCAATAACCAGAGAAAAGAAGAAAAGTAAGAAATTAGCTGACTGAAGAAATACAGTTTTCACAAGAGACATAGATAAAAGGAGGTAAATGTATTAAAACAGAATAAAGGTCAGAACTTTTCATCACATTTGCATGCACAACTCTCAGTGAAGTGAGAATGAACTTCCACATGCACCTGTGAGCAGAACTTAGTATTCACTTTTATATTTTTTTCATTGAAAGATGAAAATATTTCTGGTTGAGCAGTTCTTTCACTCTCTTAAATACATTGGACAATATCCTTAATGGGGGCAAACTTGAACAGCCCCACTGAAGCCGCTGTAGCTGTATTAATTTTAAACCTTGTTCTTCTTGGAAACATATTGGAATATATGTGCCTTGCGTGACTGTCATCCAGACAGTTTGTGTGAGGTAGAGGGGTGTGAGTGTCTTTTTCAGGGGGTTGAGATCCAGCATCCTCACAGGACTAGTGCAAGGGCTTCATCAGCTTTGCAGTATATCTTGAACAAGCCACTCTGCTGCCCTGATCTCATTGGAAACAAATTGCTAAAGCTTTGTATGTTACCTTCCAAGGTTACCTTCCATGAAAGACAGTACTCAGGTGAAAAGCACCCACTAATATATAACAATGTTCTTAAAAGTTTTTGTTGTAGTGATGGGTTAATTTTAGGCACCTCTCTTGTCCATTTTATACTATATTTGATCCCTTTGCATGCACAAAACCCTGGCCTTGAGCTACATCCTCTGTATTCTGTAGTGTTATCTGTTGGCCATTCTCTTGCCTTTTTTCATGTAGGCTGTGATCTGATACTGAGCACAAACTACTTCACAACTCATTGGGATAAGACTCTGTAAATCTGGACTCTATACAGGGTGGTTTTTTGTTATAGAAATCTTTCTTTGAAGGGAGAGAACTTTACCTGTTAGGAGATTTCTTTAGAAGTTCTGAGTCCACATTAGTTAACATCTCTCAAACTGAAGCCACAAAAGGGTATCTTCAAGGTGATATTGTAAGACTATAAATAAAAAGTAGCATTAGAAATGTTCCAGGAGTTTGCAAATTTTTTATTCTTTAGGAGATTTGTTTTCCCCAGCTACATATTCTTTACTGAGTACCTTGGTCTGACCAGTAACACACAGAGTCACAGCTTTCAGTGTGTCAGTGTCAAAAACACAGGGTGGGTTAGGCTTTTAATTCTCATGAAAAATAATAGGTGTTTGATGCCTAAACAGCTTTTCTGTCCTCAAAAATATGTATGAAAATATGGTCCTGAATCATCACTATAGTGAATTTGTATGTCATGAAATGTTTGGGCTTCCATTCATATAAACAAATATCACAATGAACTAGAAGCCTTCCCTTTGTCTTTGTGATGTATTTCAGAAGAGTTGGGGTCAAAACTGATTTATTTTTATTTGTGGTCCAGATGCCGATGCATTGATCGCAGGAGCACCAGGGGCACCAATGGATGTTAAATGTCATGATGCTAACAGAGACTATGTTATTGTTACCTGGAAACCACCGAACACAACCAGTGAGAGCCCAGTTATTGGATATTTTGTTGACAAGTATGTAAACATTAGCATTTATATAATTTTGTTAATTGCCAAAATACTGAAAAGAAAAAAATTGCCATTATATCCTTTCAATGTGTGTGTTCTACAGATATATTTTTACAGACACTTGGCACTTGGTTAAGTTACTAGATTGTTCCCTGGCAAACTTTTAGCCCAGATGATTTAGTACTTTCACAGGCAATTCTGGGCACAGTCTGGGAATTAACAGGGGCTGGAGGCCATTCCAAGTAATATTTGCAGGCAGACACATTTTATCATACACTTAAAATGTTCAATAGTATGGATGTGGGCACATCAGAGAATGAGCCCTGACAGTATTTAATTTATAAAAGCTAGAATCCATGGGCATCTTGAATTAGATTTAGTCTCTTTAATCTCTATACTGAAAAAGCTGAAACCTAGGAGTTATTACATTATCTTTTTATTTCCTTCTTAAATGTAGTACATCAGGAGCTCAAGGCCTGGAGTCCTGGGAGCTGGTAGTTTAAATCAGACTGGTAGGCCTCTGTCCTTCAGTCAGCTTTTCACTTTGCTGGGGTTTCAGCACARTTCAGGCAGCCAGTGAGCAGGGGATCCAAGAGCTCTTATGCCTCTCTTCCACTGAAGTGAATGCTTGCCCCAGATTGTAATTGCCCCAATGTAACCAGAGCAGAATATCGGATCCCTAGTGTCTGAAACTGTCAGTCAGCAAAGCATTACTGAAATTATTTCATAATGTATACTGCTCTGCACTTAAAAGCAACATTTGCAGCTCATTGCTATTTGCTACCCTGTCATTTGGTCTAGTTCAGTGATAACTGCCTGGGAATTGCTGGAAAAATGTTGGTTTATGAATGGGAGTCAGTACAAGGAAATTAACTTGAGACCTGGGAACTCTACCATCTCTATCCAATTTAGGCAGTGCATAGATCATAGGAGTATTTCACCTATTTTGTTTATAATCTAGTCAGATGTGCCTTTTGACACGTTGCTTGTATTACTGCAGTGCCAAGCAGCCCTTGATCACGACATGACTTTTTTGTGGTACTGTCAGGGCAAAAGAGTCTTCTACACAAAAGTTTATAGCAGTAGGACACAAACAATATACCTACACACATGGCAGTCAGTATGAGGACATCACTCTGCCTCTTGGTGACTCCTACACTCTGTGGCCCAGACATTTTGGGAGGGAAAGACAYGAAGAAGTTTGCTTGAAAATATGACAAGAAAGAGATGGAAAAGATTAGGTGAATCTTGCAATTTCGGCGTGTTCTCTGGAGGTGCATATTAAAAATAAAAGTGAATAATTTATTCTTTATATGGCAAGGAAGAGAACCAAACAGAAGGGAAGCAGAGAGATTTGAAAAGGCCAAAAAATATGGAAGAAAAATGACTTTTTCATTATGAAAAAAATATGAACAGGTTGGGAATTGGTTGTCTGATCAGACAAGAGTGTATAAAATGTGTGACTTTCATTGATGAGGTGTATGGTTTAGCTCCTCAGCTTAGTGAAGGCRACTTCTGTGGTTCTGACCTGGTGTGCGTAGCATG
Organism: Amblyornis subalaris; assembly: GCA_018881555.1. Lineage (NCBI taxonomy): Eukaryota > Metazoa > Chordata > Aves > Passeriformes > Ptilonorhynchidae > Amblyornis > Amblyornis subalaris. The sequence goes on from JACAXG010000020.1 coordinate 8,049,903, forward strand.
GGGCATGTTTATTGTGAGATGACACCAACAAATGCTGTCTTCTGCTATTCCAAGATGTGAAGTAGGTTTAGAAAACTGGGTCCAGTGCAATGATGCTCCCGTAAAAGTCTGCAAGTATCCTGTGACTGGTCTTTACGAGGGACGGTCTTACATATTCCGTGTGAGAGCAGTCAACAGTGCTGGCATTAGCAGGCCTTCTCGAGCCTCTGAACCAGTTGCAGCGCTTGACCCCGTTGACCTGGAGAGAACACAAAGTAGGTTATTCAAGGTTTCTTTTTTTAAAAAAAATTATTTTATTTAAGATTCTGTTTGCTCAGTTAACCTAAGGAGTAGACTTTGCTTCTTCCTTTGATTGAATATCTCACTATAGACGGCAGAGTAGCCTTATGAGAGCTTCTCCATGAATAGAGTAAGCTGGCTTGCTCTGGGGAGTAGTTTTATTGATTTAGCCTTGTCCTAAACCCCTGTGCAGATTCTGTATATCATGTACTTGCACACCTTCTGTTTTGTGTGCTCCTTTTACTCAGAGGGGAATTAAAGTAATTATGAAGGCTTCAGAGCACTGCCCCACTGTTGCCTGTGAAATCTGAGTTGAATATGCACTATTTCCTTTATATATGTTTTATGTATGTGTGTATGCTTTATGATTAATTCCTATAAGAAAAGTACAGTTCATGATACAATTGTTTACTAATATGCCTGAAAATCAAATTCATCTACTGTGGCTATGGCTCTTKCTTTTTAGCACGTCTTTAAATAGTACTGTCTTATCATGCCCTGTTTTCATATGAAAGTGAATTAACCAATATATGACTTTGAGTTGACACTATCTGGGGAAAGACTTAGTAATAACATTATAGGAACAGAGGTATACAGGCTTTTGAACAGGTGACAAACAATAATTTGCAAAATTTGTAAATGTATTGAACTAGTTCAAGAAACTAATTGAATATTTTGATTAACAGCTGTTCATGTGGATGAAGGGCGAAAGATTATTATCAGTAAGGATGACCTTGAAGGTATGTAGCATTTCTACAATTTCAGTCCATCTGCTTATACTCCAGGAATTTTGCATTATAATTAGAAACATAACTTGAAAAGAAATCCATCTAGTGACTAAAATCTTTATATTAGTAAATACAGACATATTCTGGCTTACAAGTCTGAGAGAATGCAAGTGAAAGGTGAGGTCTAAAAGGACTGAGAACATCACACTCTCAACAACAAACTGTCATGATGTGTCGACAGCATGTTCTCATCCTTTTGCTTTGACTAATTCTAATCTGAGTTTAAAAGGCTGAACATTTCATTTGATTGCCCATATTTCCCCTCTTCCTAGTCTTCTAGGAGCTAAGTATAGTTTTTGTAGACTGATTTTGATGATATGAGCAAGTTATTGCCATTCTCATAAAAACTTGCACAATGCTTCTCAATTCTTTAATTAATATATCTATCTGAATACAGTGGTCATTCTTAAGGTTAAGGTTATAGACTAAATAATGTTTTTCCTCAGGAGAACTGGGGAGATCACTGAAAGCTTTTGAGATAAAGTCTGAATTTCTTCTGATTTTAGTTGTTTCTTTACGGGATGATTTATTTTTTTAGGCTTGAATAATGGTCTTCTTTACACTTAAACTCCAAAATTGTTAACTCTAGTGGCTCAACATTAAACAAAAATGTCTCTCTGCTCTCTTCCACAAACGTTATAAAGCTGTAACTCCAATAATAACACAATAAAAGAGAAATCACCTGAGAAGAGCTGTAGCTTGAAGGAGAATCAAACATTAAATGGTTTTCCCATGGACAGGACAGATGAAGTTTCCCTGTTTTTACAATAGCACCCTAGATGAATTGATATGGGTGTTATAGCATCAGAGGCACATTATAATATCAGATTATAATTGTCTTGTTTGACCTCACAAAACATTCTCCTGCTCTCAGGATTGCCTTAGAATGATGAGATGCAGTAAATGGCCACTCTGGCATAGGCATAAATAATGATATTTGGATTTCTGTCACATGTATGTGCATATTTAATAAAGGAGTATGAATATTCAAATATCACTCTTTATGTAGATCATTACTTTCATCTGCAAGATTGGAGACTCCTTCTGAAAGAGCGATCTCATACATCACAAATGGTTTTCCTATTTACTGCAGGATGATGTTCCATTCTGGGAACCATTCTGTACCATCATGTTATATCATTACAAAGTATGGTAGCTTTGGTTTTTTCAAGAATGTAAGGAAACGTGTTGAAATTTAGTTATGTGAGATCAATTGGAAGCCTTTTGACTTTGTGCTGGGAAGAATTGTTGTAATTTTCTTGACTATATGTTGGCAATTTTGTTTTAAACTCAGCTGATTCATGTGCCTTTCTAAAAGAAAAAATACAGTTGTAGGAAATCAAGTATAGAAAGCATTGTGAGAAAAAAATTTGATTGGACATGTCAGTTTGCTTTAAAAAAGGTCTGGTTTTGATTGGGAAATATACAGGATGAAATAACATCAGTGTACATTTTGAGTGTGGTTCCTTCTATAGWTATTTATTAACTGTTAAAATATTACTGCAATGATTTAAAGATTATTATTATAATGTTTTTCTCTTTTTTAATGGAAAATCTTGGATATTTAGGGGACATATGCTTTTTTCTTGCCTGAGAAGTGGAAAAATGTACCTTCAAAGAACAAAGCTTTTTGCTTTTTCTATCACAAGCCATAAAAATAAAATTTTTAAGTGTCTGTGCCTGTGTTGAGGTCCATCACAGGTCCATCACAGGTCACTCTCCTATCTAGTGCTGTTTTATACCATTGTAATTCCTTGGATAGCGGAACCGGCTTTTTCTCATATTGCAGTTGGTGAGTGGGACCGCAAAAAGCCGTGCTGAATTCCTCCAGTCTGGCCCAGGGTAGGCAGGTTCTCTCTGGCACTCCTGGTAACTGTGCAGAGTGAATGGGGAGAGGGCTTGGATAGGCCACACTACCTGGTAGAGCCATCAGAGGGCTGGTGACATATTTTTATGTCTTTGATTCATAGATTTTAGAAATGCTTTAGATTATACAGCTGGCAATACCATCATGTTACAGGATATATTGCTGATAGGTTCTGCTCCTTTTTCTTCTTTCATCTTTGTTTTAAAGGTGCTTGTCTCATCTCACTTCCCTTCCAGCTATTTTTTCTATTTTAATTTCTCATAATAACTCTTTACACTTCTCTCTTTGATCAAAAAATCTCATGTTTGCATATAGTGAGTAGGCTATTTACTAGCAGATCAAAGTAATTAAAATGTGATCAAAGAAAAAAGTGTGACAAATGCACGGAGTTTCAAGGAGCATATTTAACTTTTACTGAAAAAATAAGTAGCTATCTATTAATACTGAAGTTTTATTTATCAGAATTTAATTGAAGTGATCAAGTGAACTGCAGAAATTATCTCACAGCCCATAATAGCTGAGCATTGCACTGCAGGGTGGGAGAGTTGAATCAGAAAGATGAGCTGTAGCGTGAGTGCTGATCCAGGAGTTAATCTSCTGCTTAACACTTGCTACATTTATTCCTCTTACAGGGGATGTTCAGATTCCAGGCCCTCCCACCAATGTACATGCTTCAGAAATCAGCAAAACATATGTTGTACTCAGCTGGGATCCACCTGTTCCCCGTGGCAGGGAGCCACTGACGTATTTCATTGAGAAGGTACTGTACTGTATAGTGGTGTTCTGTTGTAAAGTGCTTCATTGCTGTGTGCAGTTACATTCAACCCATTTTCAGAACTGCAGAATGAACAATAAAACTAACATGATCTGTGGTCTTGCAGGATTTGGAAATGAAATATTAGAGAAGCATGGATAATCAAATGTCTTACTGCAAGATTTAATGAGCATTGAAATTCAAGGTCCAGGGAAAAGGATTACCCTATGCTATTTGCTTACTGCTGTCTAAAATGGGAACAAACTACTTATGTAAGGTAGCAGTTTAAAGAAATGGAAGAGGGACATCTATAGTTTTTGCTCTCCGACAGGCACAATTGTAAGTTTTCAGTCTTCCTATATTAAAGGGAAGTTTCTTTTAGTCCTGTGGCAGCGCAAGGAATAAACAGTAACTCATAATTTGATCCTCACTTTTTGCAGGCTTATGGCACCCTCTACTATACCCTGAYATTTCCAATTTATCCCCTGTAAGGTCAGTGAAGAGGCAGATGCCTGTCTCAGGTTCACTGCTCTCTGGTACTTTAATGGCTGCCTTATTCTCTCTGAATTGAAAACGGACTTCAGTGATCACAGTAGGAGAGGTTTGTTCTTCACTCACCTAGGTGAATAAAATTTAGATAAATCTGTCCCTGAGCCAGGTTTCTAAATTATGTTGGATTACAGCAACTTGTTACAAAGTTTTCCCAGTAGGTAAAATGGGCCTCATACCTGACCTCTAAAGCTCTGCCATGTCAAGCTATACTTAGTTTTTATGGATTACGCCTCTAGCATATGCCCCCTCTTAACAATTCACAAACACTAAACTTGTCCATAAAACTGCCACACACTCAATTTGCATCCTAAATATTGTAACAGCCTTTTCTCAGGCCCTTACTATGCAAGTTTTTTTCTTCTCATGTCTCAAATTCTGCACATTCCTCCACAGTTCATTTCCTAGCCATCCTGTTCATGTCTCTCCTCTTTTTGCATACCCCAGCTTGTCTTTTTCCTCTCAGACACACAAAAACCCTCCACTTCAAAAGAACTTTGTAGGCCATTTCTGCATTCTTTGTCATCCATTACCTGCTGGATGTCGAACAAATCGGTGTAAAGTGAAGACCACTCACTAGTTAAATTTTCCAGCAAGCATATCCATTTCTCCCACTCTGCCTTTTACATTCAAAAGAAGCAATGAAAATTTCCATAGAAATAAGTATCTAGTTTTTCTTTCTATGCAATAAAATAGAATGTCTTCCTTTCATTTATTCCCAGTTACATATGTCCTCTCTTACCTACAAATTTCAAGAATATTGATTTAAGGACTTTGAACCAGCTCTTGTCATGGAAATACCTTGTTGTTCCCTGAACATGCAGAAATAGCCAAGATAAAAAGCTCAGAGGTAGATTTCCATTGAGTTGACACCTACACTTGGTTACCTGAATTTCATCCTAAGAATGAAAAAATTGGAAAATATATGTTAACTGCTTGTTTTATAGAAATAAATTTATGTAGATCCAGCAACAGTACAAAGCAGTGGCAATGATGAAAAAACAAGTCTCAATTAAATGCCAAACTTACTGAAGGAAAGGGAGAATGAGGACTAAAAGGCTACTATTATAAAAAAGAGGTCCATTATACTAATTAATACCTGAATAAATAACTAATATATATGAACAGCTTAGTCAGTTCATAGGTGAAGGTTTGTTTTTTGCTTTCCACTGTCATGTCTTACTTTAGAACAGTTTCTAATTATTTTATTTCAAATAAAGAGAATTCTGTCCTGAAGAATAAAAATGTATTTGTTAAGGCTTCAAGAAACACAAAATGGAAATGAGTTCTCTATGTTCCCTTGAAATCACTTTTTAACAGATAAATCAAATCAAACTGCAGAACAAAATGTGATGCTGATTCTTTGTGAAAATGAAATGCAAAATTTAATGTTTTTCATGGCAGAAACTAAAATATAGGGCAAAATAATATTTATTTCATATTTTCCAGCTTTCTATTATGAAGAAAATGAATTTTATATTTCTTTTTTTTTTTTTTTTGAGAACTCTAGGTGGGTTCAGCACCTATGAAAAACATTTTGATAAATGGACTCCAGCTGTTTACATTTTTATTATTTATCTATTGTAGGCATCATTATATACAGGGTAGTTTCTAAGCACCCATGAAACACTGTTCCTCTTCTAAGAAGTTCTAGTGTATCAGGTTTTGTTCTCAGACTCTCTGTTCCAAAATTTAACAAACATATAATTTGTATGCACCTATCTGTGCGCCAAGGAAATTTTCTTCAATCTGTTTATTGGCCACTTGGGCTTTACTAAAATTTCTGAAAGATTCCATAACTAATTTTTGGTTAGAGTAAACAGTTTATGTGGGAAATCTAATGGACAGCAGACTCAGTGTACTGRTTTGCTGGCTCTCCTCAATGTGCAGTTGTGGTGATGATAAGCTCAGTTGCTGCATTGAGAATATTCAAAACTAATTACTTCATTTGAGAAATGCTTTTAGGGGACATGACCTTACTCAACAGAATACATAAAGTAGCAAGTAAAGTAACATTTCCCTCCCTACCTTTCTGCAGAATTTGGATTAGGGCTTGCTTGCTTGATACCAAACTTTTAGGTATTCAAGTGAGTTTTGCAGGACATGAGAGTAATTCTTTTGGGACCAATCACAGTTGGCAGTCACGGCCCTAACTGAAGGCTGGCYGTATGTACCAATGTGCATGTATTGAAGTTGAGACAGGCAGGGAGACAGTGAGCTATTCAGACCTTCTTGTAGAGTAATGGAATGCACGAACTATGAGAATTTGCATATGTTTAAGCGAGGCATTTGAGACTGATCCTTCTCTCAGAGCTCTTAAATTAATTCATGACAGGATGCAGGATGCAATACAGCAATATGCTCATTTTTTGACGGTTCACAGAAATGATTCACAGCTTGCTTTTTCTTTTTGTTGTAGTCCATGGTTGGCAGTGGAAGTTGGCAAAGAGTCAATGCACAGGTTGCAGTAAAATCTCCTCGCTATGCAGTGTTTGACCTTGCAGAAGGAAAACCATATGTTTTCCGAGTGTTGTCAGCAAACAAACATGGCATCAGTGATCCATCTGAAATCACAGAACCTATTCAACCACAAGATACTGTTGGTAAGGTATTAATTGTAAGACATTAATATTAAAAACAATAGATATTTTACAAACTGGAAATAGACAACTCTTATTAGATTAGTATAACTACAAAATAGTAATCGACTTTATTTGTGTTAAGTACTGCGAAGGATTTAAAAAATACCAAGATGATAAATTTTAGAGACTTTCTTAAATTTTCCTAGTGATCACAAGTCTCCTTACTGAGAACAATAATCATTAAAAAGTTAAATTATTTTTAGTTATTCACTCTTCAGTGTTCTATTAATGTGACATCAAAAAATAGGATAACGCAGGTTAATCACTAACTTTGATAATTATATTTTCTGGCTCAGGTAATTATATACTACCTAATTCCCTGTGGTTTCAGCTAGATAGGGTGGCCTTTCACTTCTTTCTTACTATTCTGAGTTGCAAATGATTGCTGTTACAGTATTCCTGTGGCATGCAGATGAGTAGATTTCAGGATTAGGGTAAGATACAACTACATATTCAGTGGTGACTTTCCAAATGAAAGTGAAGTGTTTAGCTTAGGGCGCCACATACAAAAATACAAATGAAAATTTGAGGAGTGGTTATTAATGTTGTTTTTCAAATATTTGTTTCGCTTTTGCAGTTTTGCAGATACCACATATAACAGCGCTATGTATTGATAACTGTCACCTAAAGTACACATATCTTACTAGTACACTTGCTAGTAATATAAGAAGTATTTACAGTATCTGATATACTGTAGTTAAAAAATATAATCCATACTTTCAGCTTGACCTGTAACTATACATGATAAAGAAAATCATCTTTTGCTTTCATATACTAGTGATTTGATGTCTCATTAATGCATATAAATAATTTAAACCATTCAAAATTCCCCAAGGTAGGGAAGAAAAACACTGCATTTATTTCACTTAGTACAGAAAATAAGCTATCCATTAGGGGTTAACGTAAGATGTTCTGCATAACTGACAGCTTTAAATAAAGCACAAAGAAGAAGATTCTATTTTAAAGAGAAACTTAGGGAGTATTTTCAGAGACAGTTTGCCACCTGAGCTAAAATATATCAGAAGCACATGGCTCCTTTTAGTTGCCTGCACTTAGTGTCATTTGATATTCTTGAGGGTGGCTGAGAAAACTTCATGGTGATGGCAATCATTACACAGCAATTATGGGTAGCTTATGAGCAAAAACTAAAGAATGGATGGGGTATTCTAGGCCACCCTAAATGACACTTAAAATTATGCAATTTAATTGACTGGTAAAAGACTATTCAGTTTGAGATTAAAATCTAAATTTAGGTGTTTCCATGTAGGTATCTACAGGTGTACTCTCTGTGGCAATTGGAGCCTGGAAGATAAGTTGGCTGATGTTGCCATAAGTTGCCCCATGTCACCCAGCTGTGGAGTGTCTGTGTTGGGGTGAGATGAATCAATTTCAGGACCCTACCAACCACTGATCAAAGGCTCGGTTTAATCAGCCAAACAGACACCTAGTACCTTTTCAAAAGCTTTCAGTTTGCCATTTCAGAGGACTGTATGTATTATCTCCTGAGTCATATCTGACAGCTCCATGAAGAAGCGTCAGATGCTCTAAAATGGTCCTAAATTAATTTATTTGTGTAACTGAATTAAGCCCTAGCTCTTTGACTATAACGGCACTTTAAGAATATGTGCTTGTAGACACACATAAAGGCCTAAATGTAGGTACATTTATCTCAGACTGAATCCATTTGATCTTACAGATATATTGCATAAAGTACAGTAGTGTTTAAATATTAATTTTTATTTTAATATTGAAAGACTAAGTGGAAAATATGCTGCCTTTCTTTTGTTTCACACTGCTTGCAGTTCTCTGCAATATCAATCTGAGGAAACTAAAATGCCTTCAAAAGGCAAGTACTCTCTTAACCTGTCATGCTAGGCTGAGACATTGCCTTGGTTTCTTACATTATGAAAGCACAGATAGATATTTTGTTGTGTACAGACTGTGTGTTGGTTCTTACTAAGATTTTTTTCCATTTAGATCTCAATATTTCTGGTTCTATGTATGCATGTTCAGCTGTTTAGATCAATATAAAATAACAATGAACTTTCATTGCATGTAAAGTAAACTGCATACCATGGTACATTGGGAGAATTGTAGTCAATGGATTGCAGGAAGCTTTATCCTCTTTTTCTTGGCGGTGTTGTAGTTGTTCCTTGAGTATTGGTTCTAGTTCTGGCTTCCTTAGTCTAGAGGGATGGTTGTAAAGGGAGAGGTCTTCTGGATGGCAGCCAAGAGGACCAGAGGATTAGAGATTGTGACCTATGAAAAGAGGTGGATGTACCTGGGTTGGTTTAATTTGGTGACTTACAAAGATGATGGTGTCAAACTTCTCAGCATTGCCAAATGGCAAAAAAATAGAGGCAAGAGCCAAAAATTGTAACTTAGTAAGTTAATGCTGGATATACTGTTTTGATGAAAAAGGTGCAAGGTGCAAGAGTGTAGTGCTGGAGGAGGTTGTGCAGGTAAGCTGTGAAATCTCCATTCTCAGAAGGTTTCAAGACTCGGACAAACCCGTGACCGACAATTTAGTTTAGTGTTGGTGATAATCCCACTCTCAGTAATAGGATGGACTAGATGATCCCCAGAGATCCCTTCCAGCCAATGTTCCTATGCTTCTATTGAATTCATCTGGCTACTTTTAGATAAACTCTTTGCATTCAGATATATGCTAAAAGTTGTCCTGAAAAACTCATATTTTCTGAACTGGGGCTGTCATTAGTTGACTGTAAGACAGTATTTCTTAATCCTCATGATATCATACTTCTGTAGTTTATGTGCATTTCTTACTGATGCAGTAATGYTACAGGGACATAAGCTATACATCCACCTCTGATTTGAGAGAGAATTTTTGAGAGTGAACATTTTCATATCTGTATGCCTTTATCCACACTCATATTTGAAAATATGTATTCCTATAATTGACTATCAGAAAATAAAAAATAAATAAATCAGATATAAAATATATATAAAATATATTTTAATATATTATATAAAATATAAAATTTTATAAAATATAAAAAATATATAAAATCAGATAGGTAAGGAGCCTCACAGCTTAGAGCATTCTGAGTAAACAAATAGAAACATAAATATATTTGTATACACATATATATATAGGTATCCAGCCTTAGAGTGAAAGAAATGTATTAAAATACATATCATATAACAATATTAACATGGTAGGAGAAGTCATAGCTATAGTGGTTAAATATGATCGAAGTATACAGTGTTTAATCTAGCTTGAATTTATTTTATTTTTATATATTTTCTAATAGTATATGTTTTATCTGTTTTTCTTAGTTGTCCCATCTGCACCTGGTCAGGTGGTGGCCACAAGGAATACAAAGACATCAGTTGTAGTGCAGTGGGATAAACCAAAACATGAAGAGGATTTATATGGCTACTACATTGACTATTCTGTGGTGGGATCAAATCGCTGGGAACCTAGTAACCATAAACCTATTAAATACAACAGGTACTGAAAATATTTCTGTATTTTTGGAAGGTTTGAAAATTGTAGGATATTTTTAAGATTTTTTACGTGCTAAGCCATAGTGTTATAATGGAAGGAGAATATTGAATGAATGGGAAGAAAGAAAGTCTGCAGACTCAGAGCTAAGTTTTCCAAATTGCAGGGCAATTCTCCACGTTTTTTTTTTTCTCCAGGGAGAAACATCTTTTTTTTTTATTCCATGACTTTGAGTTTTAAAAGCAGGTTCTAGACACATGATTCTGAGTGTCTTTGACATAAGGAAGCATAAAATATATATTTTTAAAGTATGAATTATGTTTTGGGGTTAACAGACCTGATTTACATGAGGAAGAGTATGAGAAAGGAGAGAGAATTCTAAAGCTTTATCATAGTCCGTGAATAACAGGGCAAAAGGCCAGGCCATTTCTGATATAAATATGGTGGGGAAAGTGCTTTGGCAGCTGACACTACTGTGCAGGAAATCCAAGTGTCCCATTCCAGAAATGTCAGAGCTCCCTGATCTGCTACATCTATGGATAAAGGACAGTAGCGCCTGTTTCTAGTTCTCTTGTCATGACACTAGTCCTCTTTGAGTTTCTGATGATTTCTTACTCCCTCCTAAAAATATCAAACTTCATTATGGGATTCTTCAAGTAATTTCCTCTGTGACAATCATACTTATTTTTATTGGAATCACTCACCAAATGCAAAGTTTAGATGTGTGGTTTGTATTTTCTATATCAAGCATGTAATTTTGTTTAGTGTATTTTGTCAGTTATTAACTGAGTGGCTTTGTAATTTAATGAGTCCTTTTTTAAAGTAGTCAAGGAACTTGATCAACGAAAAAAGTAGAGACTAATTCTTGGTCAAAGGGGAATGGGACAGCACAAAAATAAGAAAAAGCATTTCATTTGTTCATATGTGAACAAATCTTACAATAGGATGGTTCTGACCATTCTATTTAGTACAATAATTACCTAAAATCTCAGATCAAAACTGAAAACTACTTTTGACAATGACTGTGAAAGTACGGTGAAAAATACAATTCCTTCCCAGAATAGATTAGAATTTAGCAAGTCAAATTTCAGAGGGAATAGATTATATTTTATCTGAGTTTACCTGCTAGATCAGCACTAACAATCTTGTGAGTACTGCAACTTTTGTTCCAGTGTCCCATCCAATTATATTGTGCTACATCATRTCATTGTATTGCAGTTTCCCTCTTGGAAATATTTTCCTTTGTGAAGCACTCATGAAGTTGAGCTTTTTAAGTGATACAACAATTTCATGTTGCAGCATAGAATGTTTCCTGTAAAATGTATACTAATATGTGATGCTATCTTTTTTAACCCAGGTTTGTTGTTCACGGTTTGGAAACAGGAGAACAGTATGTCTTCCGTGTGAAAGCTGCCAATGCTGTAGGATTGAGTGAAAACTCACAGGAGTCGGAGGCTGTAACAGTGCAGGCAGCCCTTAGTAAGTGTGATTCTGTGCTCATCTCCTTCTTGTCTCTCAAATGAGTCACATATTTTTAACAATCATGTCCTTTGGTCTGATTTGCTATAACACTATACCTTGCAGTGACCATGCACATCTGCTTAATGATCGCTATTCTCTGGCATGTGACTATTCTAAAGAAAAGACATTGTTTTATTAAAAAAGTTATWTATAATGACTGTTAGAAATATTGGGTAAGATGCACTGTAATGACCAGGTTGCCTTTTGCTCCTAGGCTGTATCAAAGAAACTTGAATATTGATTAACTTAGACAATTAGTTTCTGAGTGACTTGGAGTGGTGCAAAAGAGTTTAGCATGGAATCTGCTCCGTTTAGAAGAGTCTCAGGATACTTTATTACTGTGTGGCTGAACCAAACAGAAAATGCCCTTTGTCTGCTCCAGGCTGGAGCACAATATACCTCCTCTGGTATCCTACATACGAAATTTCTGTGTAAGATCAGTTGTGCAACATTCAATGGGAAGGATACATGTTGTGTGAAAGGCTGAATAATTGTTTAGAACAAAACGTACACAGATCTGGGCTACCATGGTTCAATTGTAATTTCTGGACTGTTTCAGTTTCATACTGAAAAATTTAAAATAGGACACCTTTTCCCCAGCTGAGCGGCCTCTACCTCTTGAAGAAGACCAATAGACATACTTGTCAGAAATAATCCTCTGAAACATTTATAATTCAAAATGGCTAATAGAAAGTAAATTTGGATATTACTGACAAAGTTACTCTATTTGATTTTTTTAGGACRAAGTGTATCTCATATGGGTAGGTGGTGCATGGATACTTGTACAACTATCACCACAATGTTGTAAATGCACTTGCACTTATTTGTCACTGTGTGTTTTGAAGATGAGGGTTGCACAGGGTATGTCACCAAACACAGAGCACATGGATGTTAAACACACCTATGGGATGTGGATGACTTTTATCCATTTTGGTAGCCTTAMCAGGAATTTGGCAGGACTATTTACAGGTGACTTAACATTAGCATGGCCAGAATCTTTCTTTAGTATTATTTTAAGAGCATTTGCAGGAGTTTGCTATGGTCGTTCTTATTTACCAAGAAGTGGCAATAAATGCAAAGGCCATATTTTATGACCTCTGAGTATAGCATCATATTTGAAAAAAAGAGAAGAAAAGGGCAGTTCTGCTGATTACTATCTGTTTTCATGGTGATCACTAGTACAACTACATGATCAGGGACTGTACTAAGGCCTTTGCTAATGTATTCTCTTTTGAATCAGGTAAGTTACATTCTTTCAAGTTATACTGGTAATTCAACTGAAAATATCAAATGAGCTTTAGAGCCAGGTGTTTAGCTTTACTGACTGCAGCACACCAGTGTCAAGAAAGGGGTATCTGGGCAAACTTTTAAGTATGGATGACAAATGTGAAACTGTTTGCTAGAAGGGGTGCTTGCTGGTAGTTGTGGACTAGAAAGCTCAAGAAAAGAGTTTTCTTCATCTCTAGGAAGATGCGCTCGTGACATTTCTGCTACAGAAGGGAGTAAACCCATGCAGGTAAACTCATGAAGGAAATTACTTTTCTGCCTCAACACGAGTTACTGAAAGTCAAAATATCTTCTATTCCTTATACGACAAAAGGCAGTCACAGTCTGAGGAAGGCATATAATATCAGGATAGGAGGGGAAAACCATGGTGGCCATAGATCAATCAGTCATATGACTTAATTTCATCCAAGTTTCTAGTATTTTTCCTTTTTTTATTGGATGATTTTTACTGTATTCCAGAAGTATTTGAGCAGCTTATTTGTTTTGTAGTAGGAAGTGATCTTCTGACCCATTTCAATCTTTTAGCATAATATTTGGTCTGGTGACACTTGCTGGCATTACTATTTCCATACCAAAGATTATCTATTCCTCCTTTCAACCTTCTGAGAGGGAAAAACGTTAGGGAGATATTTCAAAACCTTCCATGTTTGGATCTGGTGATAAAATGAATGTTGGTTAGCAACTTTACAACTACTTTGTTATCATTATGCAGCTGAGAGCAGTATGTTGCAGAAAACAGAAGCAATATCAAAAATGCTAAACAAATGTCGTGTTTTAGACTCTGTCCTAACTCTCAGGTTGCTTATTTCCTGGTAGCTTGTCCATCATATCCTCATGGTATCACACTTCTGAACTGTGATGGGCATTCAATGACCCTTGGCTGGAAAGCACCAACATACAGTGGAGGTTCACCAATCCTTGGTTATTATATGGATAAACGGGAAGCTAACCATCAAAACTGGCATGAAGTCAATTCTTCCCTTATTACCCGGACGATTTATACGGTTAGTATTTTTTAATCGTTATGTTTTTGGAGTTGCTTTGTACTATTTCTTTGGATTTTTTTTTTAACAGAAAAATTCTTTAAATACTTCAACAAAACAAGGCACTTCCATTTGGACTGCAGCAAGGCTAAACTCAGGGTAGAGAATCAGTGCCATCCCCTGCTATGAAATTCTAATATGAATAAGGCCACTCAGATGAGAAAATTTTTGAGGGAAAAGTGTGTAGCATATTTTTCACAAGGAACAAGATGAGCTATAAAATGCTCCACAAGCTATTTTCATTAATGATCACTATATGTATCACCACAGTAATGACATACAGAGAAAGGATGGAAGCATTTAACAGGACAGATGACTGTGCTGTCTGTAGAACTGGAGACTTGTAAATGAAATGGAGATGGGTTGAGAAAAAAGTATAACTGTCCCTGTTCTTACTCTCAAAATCTGCCTTCAGCTGAAAAAGCATGTATATTAATGAACCTAGCCTTATGTCTCATAAACGCCTTTAGAGAGTACCAGTTTTGAAATAAATTATTTCTGGTTGCACTTACAATATATTAAATGTTTCTTAAAAGAGGAAAATTTGGATGTGAACTTTGATGAGGAAAAGTTAGAGAGATAGGATATAGCAAATAATAAATCAATCTGATGCTTTTACAATTAAGTTAAACAATCAGATTTTATTCACAAATACTTAAAATTTTATTTCTGCAAGTCAGCAAATTTTCTGTAAATTTTAGGGCAGACGTAAGTCTTGCAGTATTTGACACCAAAGTAGAAAATAATGATGCAGATGAGCTGAGGAAGAATGTTTCATGCACAGAAGGCAATATTCAGGTGCATGTGTGCTTGACATGCACAATCTCTGACATAACAGGTGGAGCATGGATGTGGAGAAATAAAAAAGCGTGGGTAAGATAGGTGTGAAAGGGCAATACTAAGCAATGTTTTCCACGTATGTTTCTTTTTAACGCATTTTTAAACAAATGAGTAATATAAATTGGGGGGCACTATTTAGAATTTAACTGAATATATATGTGTCAGTCCTGCCAGTAACTGTATTTGTGCCTGAAGGTGCATCTTTGTACATTAGTTTGAATGACTGGAACCTGAGATACTGATGGGAAATAAAACTAAGAATACATTTAGTAGCACAGAATATTTTATGACATACTGCAAGCAGAGAATGCCCYGAGAGATAGAGTGCAGCACTGGAAAATCACTAAAAGCTTAACCTTCTCTGATTAAATAATTCTGTGGGAACCCCACAAATATTTTTTCCCTTAMTAACCTGGGATTTCAAAATCATTTTAACAGGCTAAGCTGTTATTCTGTCTTGTGGGTCACACTATATAGCTCTCTATCTTCAGGAAATCATGTTTAAAGTATTTTAGTGCCTTATTTTTCTATGTTACCTTTTTTCCTTTGGTCTTGTATT
The DNA here is from genome assembly GCA_018881555.1 of Amblyornis subalaris. NCBI lineage: Eukaryota > Metazoa > Chordata > Aves > Passeriformes > Ptilonorhynchidae > Amblyornis > Amblyornis subalaris. The sequence continues at coordinate 8,065,501 of JACAXG010000020.1, forward strand.
TGATGCTACCCCATATGTTTCTTACCATCCCATCACATGTTTTTTATCATTAAAAAAATCACACCAAAATCCTTTTATATTTCACATTTTAAAAGAGAACTATTTATTCATGAAAATCTAAAATGGTTTGGTATCTCCACTAGAAGTTCTACTCTCAGCTGTCTCTTTCTCTTGAGACATATGATTAAATATAACTGTGGGAAAATTATTCAGAGGAATGAGGTGTAGAAGACCTGGTTTTTTGTATTTAGATGTTCTGGAAGAGGAAGGATGGAAGAGGCCTGCTACCATGAGGYACTCTCGGTGTCAAGATGTTCATGCCTCTTAGTCTGCTACTTTGATCTCAAAATCTGAGATGCTGGTGTGTGGAAGGGCTCATTAGATAAGTCAGGGTTCATTTACCAGGGATGTTTGCAGAGGAATGGCATGGATTCTGTTCATCCCGTTGCCAGTGCTTACTGTCTCGCTTTGTAATAGTAGCTAACATTAAGAGAAGGATGCATACAAGCCAGAAAAAAATACTGAGAGGGTCTTTCCCAGAGTTATATCAGGACACTGTGGAACTAATTGGATTGTTTTTTCTTTTAGTTTCCTGGTGTTTCCTTATTTTCATTGATCATTCCACTGTGACCTTTTTAAACCAAAACACCATTTGAGCTCTTGYTTAAGTGAATGGCTTATGAATAGCCATTCATAAGCAATGCAAGAAGTTATTTCATTTTAGAACACTCACCCATAAGTATCTGCTAGTGGTCATTCATTGATTGGGCTCCCTGAACCTTTGCTCTAACCTTTTACAGCCTTTCATGCCAATATATGAGTGCTGTTATTCCTAGGATGATGTGACTGAAACGTGGACATATAATATAGAACTCTGCATTGTGTTTGGTTTAAGACTAAAATCTTCAAATTAGATCTTCCAGCACAGGTTAATGGTTAATGGTTATATTAATTAACCAATGTTTATTTTCAAGTATTTATTAAATGAATATAAATAATGGCTTTTGATATATTGGATTGTTTTCTCAAATGAAAAAAGGTAGAGGATTTGACAGAGGATGCCTTCTATGAATTCAGAGTTGCTGCAGCAAATCTGGTTGGAATAGGTCAACCTTCAGATCCCAGTGAGCATTATAAGTGTAAAGCCTGGACTATGCCAGAACCTGGTAAGTCTTTCAGTTCTTCATGAATCTCAATTCAATATAAACTCCTTAAAACACAGCCACTGTAATGTTCTAGCTAAACTTTGCAGGATGTCTTTTGCTTAATTCCTTCCATAGTACCTGTTGAGATTGCCCTTCCTTCCGAGGTCTCCTGTTAAAAGCTACCTCCACATCTCCAACGATGACACCAATTCTCCTGGGAAACAGATGATCTTTACTTATCTTGCTGAGTGTCCCTTACTTTCACTGCCCTCATCAGCTCAGAGCAGAAAGTCTTGAGCCTTTAGTCTATGTTTTTATCTCTATCAGCTTTTCAAGCCCTACAAGCTYCATCTCACACTCACCACCTGTACAATATCTCTGCACCATAATTGCAGTCTATTAAGAATATTCCTGGAGTTTCAGACTCCAAAACTATGTTAGTTTTAGGTCATAAAAAACACATAAGAGGGGCCTGTTTCTTGATATAGAGACAAGTAGCACAGCTAATGTCCCCTAGTCTCAACTAGTATGCCCATGTACATGTGTTTCACCTACATTGTACCTAAGTGTTACCTGAGAGATTATTATTATCCAGGTGTTAGAACAAATGTGCCAACAAACATACAGTAGGAATGGCTGTGTGCTAGTACTCAAAACCTGTGTGTAGATTGTCTGTAGTTTAGCAGTGTAGATATATCTGAAGACCGTTAATTGCAATTCTAAGTACTGYGAATTCAGCACCCCCACCAAAAGGAAGTTAAACTGTAATTTATCTCACGTGAGAATATATATTTGTTACATAATATAACATATATGTATGTTATGCTACATATATACATATGTTATATAATATTTGTAATAAAAAAGTGTTAAACATCTGAGAAATTAGTCCCCTCTAGGGGACTCAAGGTCTGTAAATAAACTATAAAAGGGGTTTTGAAGGTCCATTCTGCTTATTTTATAACATTGTAACCTCCTCACTCATGCTGAGCAACACATTTGCTGAAGCTATTTCTGATGTCTGGAGTGATTTGCCTAAACAAAGTGTGTCAGAAATCCAGCCCATAATGAAAACACAGGGACCTACCACTTCAAAATATTTCTGCCTTCTTTTCATGCAAACGCTTTAAAATACTGCTGTGTTGTTATATCGAATTCTAATTATTACATTGAGCTTTGGTATGCAATTAAAGATCCATTCTAATATTTGTTTAAGTCCTCGGGAGCTGTCCTGACATCTGTTCTGTTCCTAAATATTCACAAAGTTTTTTTCTCAGTAAAGAAGAAAGCTGCACAACCCCTGAATTTGGACTTGTAAAACTATCAAAATTATTAATGAGGTGGCATAAGGTGGCARGGAAATTTCAGTTTTCTTTTCTATGCTATATGTAAAAGGTAGTTCTTACCTGGAACAAGAAAAAACTTCAGTAAGGTCATGGAATTGTTTATGAAGAAAGCCTCTCTAATGTCATCTAATCCAGCTGCTTGCTACTTGCAGATTAGTTATACCTATCTCCTTGACAGAGGCTTGTCTAATCCAGCTTTAAAGTCTTCCCCTCATGAAAAAGTCCAGGTTCTTTGGACAAGATCCATTCCTAATCTTTCTATGCTTGCAGTTTAAAAGTTTCTCTAATATTCCTGAATCTTTCTCCCTGCAACCTTCCCTATAGATCATGTATTCCTTATTGCTAAATAAACAGCTTCTTCTGACTTTACCTAGCTGGTTTGTTTCTTTCTTGAATGGCAGTGCACAAACTGGAGACACTATTCCAAATGAAGGTTTTTCAATGCTGAGTGCAAACTGTAACTCCACCTCCAGCRATTCATATGCCTGCTTACACATCCCCTTCTATTTGCCCTTTAAAACAAAAGTTACACTGTAAAGTTCCAAGTTTAGTTCTTTTCAATGGCCAGATTCTTTGCTGCAAAGCTGTTTGTCAGAGAGTTATTTTCTATGTTTTCTAGCTAAATTCTTCAGAGTTCATAAATTTTACTTTATGGATTTAATGACATTACAAAGCTTCAATAATGAAATGTTTAATTTCCTGACCTTAACTCACTTCATGTTAATTACATTTTCTTATAATCTTGTAATATTTAGTATAAATGCATCATCATTTGAACAATTATTTTTCTTAAAGAAATGATCTACGATTTATGCTCTCTACAGTGTTTTCAAAACATCAGTGAAATTGCCTAGTATGTAAACAAGTGAAGATTTTCCTTCATCTTAAATGACAGATAAAGAAATCAAATAAAAGGAAATGAAGATTTTCAGGAAATGGAGAGAGTGAAATTTCCGTTTTCATAATGAACAACCTGAAGATTTCACTGTTTGGCTGATTATGTTGCTCTCATTATGAAATGAGTTGACTAGATATTATTGCTTTCCTCCTGCTTAAAAAAAACACTACAAGTGAAGAACATGGCCTCCCCCTGCCCCCCCCAAAAATCTCCAAAGCTGTCTATTTCACAAGCCTTTTTTAAAATACATGTTTAAACAATGGCTTAACAATAATGAAAAGAAATAATTGAGATTTAAGACTGGGAGAAAAAGCCTGACCCTCTTCCTTGACTTAATAAAGATACTGATAACTAATGTCATGTGACTGCAGTATACTCTCAGTGTCAACGAAATATTCTTCCACCTTTTGATACGGAAGGAAGGTTTCCTTAGAAAGGCCAAAACTTTTTGCAGGATTTCCAGCATAAGTGATGGATTCCTTGCCCAGAGTTCATAACATTTTGTCCTTCTGCAGAACTTTAGGCTTAGCTATCTCTGTGAGTTTCTGTGAGTTAGCAATGATAGCTAATGGATTATCTTACATTGCTTTGAATAAAAAGAAACGTCTGGGGTCTCAGAATCCTCAGAATAGAACATGCTTCATTACACTTTTGCTTTTACTGTCTAGATTTCTATCAAGTGCATTTGACAGTGGAATTTTAATTATCTCTGGATATATAGACATTTAGATTCAGATTTTTAAAGAGCCCTGAGGGAAGGCTTTAGGTTCCTTTAAAATGGCAGTCTTTCCGTGAGAAATCTAGTATTTATCCTTGTAAGGTCTGCAACAGATATTTAATATGTTTCTGTTCTGAAATGTAATTATTCACTTTGGAAAAAAACTTTCTAATTTATTTTCCCCCTGTATATTTGATGAATACCATCCTTTACACATTTTATGTTCATTCACTCACTAGTTAATATCATGTAGGCTAGAATGGCAATCAGATTTCTTCGTAACCTTTTTCCATTAATTTTTTTTAAAATTATTTTAAGTGGTGACATGTGTTGTAGGGAAAATTAATATATTGAAAATTGAGAAAATCCTTAAGTCTCAGGTACTTTCAGCTTCCCTTGCCCTAAATCTAGAGTACAATAAGCAAGCTACATAATTTGACTGCATATGGATGTTCTGTCATGGGTGTTTCGACCATGGTAGGAAACCGATATGATTATGCCTTTACACTTGATATTTATTTGCTAGTGTAAATAAATATCAAGAGTACAGTAAAAAATAATTGCTRTAAGTTAAACTGAATGGCACTCGAACAGTTACGTGAAGGAGAAGGAAAGTATAGTAGGGAGAACATAACCTGGTAGCTGCAAACATATGAACTCTCACTTATTTGTAGAGTATCAGGATGTTTTTGGTTTAAATTGTTCTCCTAACAGATATCATCTTGAGAARTTCCTCTTGGCTGCAGCAATCCAGCTCACAATAAAAAAAATCTTCTGTCAGGGAACAAGAAGCCTAATCCAAAGTCCCCTGGTGCCACTGGATTTTGTATTTCCCTGAAAGATCATGGCTCATGTATACCAACAAAAACCCCAAAATCCTGATGTTAAATTATGAACCTGAATCAGGCTCAGTGAAATAACTTTGATACAGGGCTGGTGAGTTAAATAATAGACAAGAAGCCTCTCTTACTTGTTGGAAAATCTTAAACTGCATGGATTTTCCACATGATTAACTTTCCCTTAAAGCAGAGTTACTGAGATCTAGCTAAGCATGTATGGTTCAGAATGCTAATGTCACTCACTGTATAAGGCAGGTATTGCTGCATACAGCCATGAGGGGAAAATGACCTAAATACCATGTATACCAGGTTTATTGTAAAGTATGAGATTTTTGAAAGCAAATACATTCAAAATTATAGTGGTGCATTTCGGCCTCTATAGGAACAGTTTGCAAAACTTCATTATATTGAAGTGAATTTCCAATACTTGAAATATTTTAGGTCCTGCCTATGACCTCATGATATGTGAAGTTAGAAATACATCACTGGTTCTTCTGTGGAAAGCTCCTGTGTATGAAGGCAAAAGCCCTATTACTGGGTATTTAGTGGATTATAAGGAAGTAGATACAGAAGACTGGATCACTGCTAATGAAAAACCTACTTCAAAGCGCTATTTTAAGGTAATATTTTGATTACTTAATATTAATATAAAACCGAGTACTAAAAAGTTCTGATTGAGTACAACAAAGATGTATTTGAACTTCGTCTTCTGCTAACATCTTCATATAAGTTAACAAAATAGTTTAGATTGTTTTTTAAATTGGCTTTGCCCTTTATCTTGTTTCAGGTCACTGATTTACATGAGGGTCATACCTATGTTTTCAAAGTTCGTGCAGTGAATGATGCTGGGGTAGGCAAGTCATCTGAGATATCTGAACCAGTGCTTGTTGAGGCACGGCCAGGTAAAATGAACTGTTTAATCTCCTCTGCTTCTAAAATACTAAAATACTTAGAATTGAAAGTAATCAATCTGATTAGATATTGTAGCACATATAAATATTTCAAGAATTAAGAAGCTCTTAGTCTTAAAACTTAAAGAAACAATCGTGGATAYAGAGATAGTGATAAGAATTTTTTACTTTACTTAGTGCAGCAGTTATTTGATAATCAGTTATTTTGGGTTTTATTCTAACAAAAGTGCTATGTGCTGCAAAAACACATTCATTAAAGCTTCAGGAATGATAATAAAATTGTTTCATTTAAACTTTTCATAGCTTCTCATATTCAGTTACAGCTTATTGATTTGTTTCTCAATAAGCATTTATTAGTTTTAGCATTCTTTTTTTTGTGTGTAGAGTAAGAAACTTACTAGCATGTGATGCTGAGTCAGCATATGACATAAACCTGCTTTAAGACTTGCTAATAAAATCAGTATCTCTTAGGACAAAATTTTTGTACATTTTAGTAATTTATGAATTGCACCTTGAAAGAAAAATGCAGCCTTGACATTTGAGTTGATTTGTATTCTGCAGGAACGAAAGAAATCTATTCAGGTGTGGATGATGAGGGTAATATTTACCTGGCTTTTGAGTGCAAAGAAGCTACAGATGCATCTCATTTTGCATGGGGTAAATCTTATGAGGAGATTGATGATCCTCATAAGTTTAAAATCRAAACAGAAGGAAATCAGTAAGTCATGCCAGTCTACCAAATTATTAGAAATTTGTCATGTTAAAAATTTTAATAACACGTGATACCCAACTAATTATACTCTTCTTTGTTGATGATTTTAGTTCTAAGCTGTACTTCAAAAATCCTGATAAATCAGACTTGGGAACTTACTCTATCTCAGTTAGTGACACAGATGGGGTTTCATCCAGCTTCGTTATGGATGATGCAGGTAACGTCCTCACAATCTTAAGTCTTTCTTCATTGTATCACCTCAAGTGCACTAAAAATTGCCCAAAAAAAAGAGAAAAGAACTCTACAACTCTCACATTCTTTCCTATGCATTAAGGAAAAGCAAAAAAGAACACACCACGGGCTTCATGTTATTACTTATTTTTCTGATTTTCACAGTAATGAAAGCTGGGATAACTTCAGGCAATATTTTCTTTTAAAAAAAGAATTTGACAAGTTAGAATTGTTTTCTTTATGCTGGATAATGATGTTTGCAAATATCTCTTACACTTTCAGTTGAGCTTGAGGCTCTAGATACAGTTTGATATAACTGAGATGTAGGAAATTAAGGAGAAAAAGAATGATGCTTTAACAAGATCTGAATACATTGGGTCAAATTATCATTTGGCTTACATTTATATTAGTTTTGCTTTATTTCATAGTAGTTATTTTGTTTCATTGGAGTTGTAATTAATTATCTTCAGTCTGACTTTGTTTTGTCATTGAGAGGTGCTGACATAAAAAGCAAAGAGGAGAGTTTGCTATTTTACGTAGCATAACAATTACTTTGGTGTTTTCCCAGTCCTCAGACTGTCATTGCTATGTCCTGTTCCTTAAGTATGAAAATCCCTCTGCTTCCCTTCTTTCTAAGTCATTTAAGAAGAGGAGATGAGACAAAGTGTGAGTCTGATAGAAGGCAGGACTTGTATCAGAGTGGGAAACGTGTCAAACCATCCTTTCTAAGCAGCTGTTGACAAGAAATCCATGTTCAGGAGAAAAAACAAAAAAAACCATTCTCCAGGACATGGATGATTTATAATGACTCTTAGTCATTAGCCATTACTAATATGTGCTTTTTAATTTTCCAATGCCTTTTATCATGAGAATTGCCCTTTGACCTTGATGGTTTTGAAACATCATTCTGAAATCTCTCTGTAGGTCTTGTCACCATCAGCTCTACCTTTTAAGTCTTTTTTTGTATAAGAGCACTGAAGGTGTTTCTCATTCCATACTTAGCCTATGTCTTCCCTTATCATCTGTCACTCAAAATTATAATTTTATTTGTACTGGATCCCTAGACAAGTATCAGATTTTGCATCTTAGCACTGAAGACCATTATTTCGCTGCCCATTTACTCCCTCAAAATCTATACATTCTCCTGTAATTTTGCTAAATCCTCTATCATGTCATAAATCTGTGCTAACTTTCTTTGGTCTTTACATTTTCTGTTAATTTGGAATTGGCACTAATATTCATTTTCAAATCTTTATTGGTAATGACTATGATAAATAGGATTAGTACGAAAATCTAACAAAGTGATTTCTAGACTCTCATACAGCCTTCATGAGGATCTAGTGCATTAACTAGAACTTTCTGTACTGTTTTCAGACTAACCTGCACTCAATCTTTTCTCCTGCCACAGTAAAACAAGCTTTTCAGGAGCGATGTGAGAAAGGATGTCAGCAAATAAAGAACCTCATACAATACTAAGAAGTTATTGCTTCTCATCTTTCTTTTCTATTGCTATTTTTAAAGTTAAAATAGGTTTTGGCCCTTGTTTAGATTCTTGTGCATAAGAGAGTGTACACTAAAATGCATGGAATAGGAACATTTGATAAATCCATGTATTAGAATTTTAAGTTTCCTAAATCTTACTTTTCAGTTATCATTTTCTGAAGAGACTTGGGTATTTCACATACAAGACTTAAGAATATCACTTTGCCAATGCTGACATGTACTTTCATTGACATTCATTTGCTGTCTGTATTTTTCAGAATAAATTAAAACATGAATATTTTTCTTATTTTCAGAGCTTGAACGTTTGATGGCATTAAGCTATGAAATAAAGAATCCAAGTAAGTTGAAGATCTGAATCTATTGGATAATTCTAGAAAAAAAGTAATTACATACTAATTACATACATACTGGAGTTCCAAAAAGATTCTTCCTGAGACAACGGCAACTTCATTTTTCATGGCAGCTTCATTTATCGTGGAACAACTTGCTTTCTTATCTTTTAGTTTGTTTAGAAGAATATTAGTTGACATTTAATAAAATCGTCATTCCTAAATGTCTTCGAAGTTTAGCTTTGACAATAGACTGTAGATTGTTACTAGTCAAATCCTTACACAATGTGCAAACAGTAAGCTGTAAATTCTTTTCTCGCTTTGAGAAATTAATATAAAAATCAGCCAAAAGCTGTATTAGAGGTCTTTTCCCTGCCTAAAATTTATTCAATATCCAGAAAACCATAAATAAGAGAGAATTCCTAATACTGTACTATGATATTTGTATTTCTCACAAGGTTTCATGCATTATTGACTTTTGATTCTTTTCTTTCTGTAGCAATACCTCTGAAATCAGAACTAGCTTATGATGTTCTTGAGAAAGGAGAAGTTCGTTTCTGGATTCAGGCTGAAAGCTTATCTCCAGATTCTACATTCAGATTTGTTATTAATGATAAAGAAGTTGAAAACAGTGATGTAAGTACCTATTGAGTATTATACATAAGTGATTTTGTTGAATAAACCTACAGGTTTCTATTGTTATCATAAAATCATAGAGTCACTTAAATTGGAAAAGACCTTTAAGATCATAGATTCCAGCAGTTAACCTAACACTGTCAAGTCCACTACTAAACCATGTCCCTAAGTGCCACGTCTACATGTCTTTTAAATACCTCCAGTGATGATGACTCGACCACTTCCCTGGGCAGCCTGGTCCAATGCTTGACAACGCTTTCCATGAAAAAATTTTTCCTAATATCCAATGTAAATTCCCTTGGTGCCACTTGAGGCCAGTTCCTCTTGTCCTATTGCTTGTTACTTGGGAGAAGAGAACCCCCAGCTTGCTAAAAGCTCCTTTCAGGCAGTTGTAGAGAGCTCTGTGGTCCCCCCTGAGCCTCCATTTCTCCAGATGAAACAACCCCAACTCCCTCAGCCGCTCCTCATCAGACTTGTGCTGCAGATCCTTCACCAGCTCTGATGCCCTTCTCTGGACCTGCTCTAGCACCTCAATGTCTTTCTTATGGTGAGAGGCCCAGAACTGGATGCAGGATTCGAGGTGTGGTCTCACCAGTGCTAAGTACAGGGGTACAATCATTGCCCTGGTCCTGCTGGCCACACTATTGCTGATACAGGCCAGTATGCCATTGGTCTTCTTGGCCTCCTGGACACAATGCTGGCTTATGCTCAGCTGGCTGTCAACCAGCACCCCCAGGTCCTTTTCCACTGGACCACTTWCCAGTGACTCCTCCCCCAGCCTGTATCGCTGCTGCTGGTTATTGTGACCCAAGTGCGGGACCWGGGACTTGGCCTTGTTGAACCTCATACAATTGGCCTTTACCCATCTATTCAACTTGTCCATTTTCCTCTGCAGAACCTTCTTACCCTCCAGCAGATCAACACTCCCACCCAACTTAATCCCTTCATCTACATCATTTATAAAGATATTAAACAGGACTGGCCCCACTGCTGAGCTCTGGAGAACATCACTTGTGATATCCACCAACTGGATTTAACTCCATTCAGTACCACTCCGGCCCCAACCATCCAGCCAGGAACTAATGCACGCATTCAAGCTATGAGCAGCTAGTTCCTCCAGGAGAATGCTGTGGGAAAGTGTCAAAGGCTTTACTTAATTCCAGGTAGACAACATCCACACCCCTTCCTTCATCCACTAAGTGGGTCACCTTGTCATTGAAGGACATCAAGTCAGTCAAGTAGGACCTGCCTTTCACAAGCCCATGCTGGCTGGGCCTAATCCCCTGGTTGTCCTGTGCATCTTGCTTGGTGTCTCTCGATATGTATCTGCTTCTTAATCTTCCCTGGCACCAAGGTCAGGCCGACAGGCCTGTAGTTCTCCAGATCCTATAGTTGCTTAATACCATGTTATTAAGGTATGATAATACCCAAAAAGAAGGGCAATCCTTAACTCAAATCTTTTCTGCAGTGTAGAATTCCTATTGCAGAGGGATCCTACTCCTACTGGAAAAAGTGTTGGACTCTATTCATTTTTGATAACCAGATGACCAACTGCCACAGAGAAGGAGAATTTACAAACAGACCAGTATTACGCACAAATATTTTAGAAAAATAGCTCAAGAAAAAAGCTGCTTCAAATACAGTTTTGGATTGGATTCCAAACCAACAAGACATGCTGTTCCCAAAGACTCTCTGAGGCTCATGTTACTAGTTTTACATATAATGTGGGAAGCACTTAACGCTGCAGCAATGTTCATAGACTTAAAAGTTTTATACAATATCACTTGCTATTTTGTTTTTTAAATTTTGGCTTAGAAACTGGGCATTGAACTGCTACATGGAGATGAAAGGGTAGGCCATCAGCTTCTTGCATTTTTATAGCTCTAGGAAGACCTCTCATATAAAGGGGCATGAAAAAGCTCTCMAATTGGACTGGAAAGAAAGCAAGGTCATGCCTTTGCAGGGCAGGAGTATGGTTCATCTACAGGCCATAAGCACGTCACTGAATATACACCTTCCTGTGAGGAATTAATCTCCAGTGCAGCTGTTTGAAAGATCCAATTTATTCCTGAGAATGCAAATCCTGGTTTGGGTCAGAGAAGCTTTATCAGCATTTTTATACAGCACAGAAAAGCAAAGAGCATTTACTTATATTGACAAGTGGAAGAAGAAGTATTTCGAGTAAAATACTTCTCTGTTTTTCTTGCTTTAAGAAGTAATAAACCATAGCACTGCAAACCTGAATATTTGTGCTCAGGATGTATTGAAATGACAATACTCTGTCTTGTCAATATTCATGGAACAGAACGAGCTATTTTTAGTTCGCATATGTTTTGGAAGTGTTGACATGAGAAAGAGACTTGAAGCTGCATTATTTCACGTCTTTAATTAGTAACCCACAGGTGACATTTATGTTTGGAGACAGATGATATTTTTGTGGAAAGTCACATAAAAGCCTAATATTTATGATGCCCATAAAATCATTGAACTTCATCTTGCTGCATAATGGCAATAGTTAGAAGCCTAATTGCACTCTAAAACCTGTCTGGAGACTGGGCTACAGTCACTGAACATGTTCAATAGACCATTATGCTGGTGAATTGTGGCCCGATTCTTGACATTGTCTGAAGTGATAAATTTTTCCTGCTAGGTCCTAACAGGGAGTGTTTTTGGTAAGATTTCAAAATAAGCTGAAAATGGAATGAACTGAGCCCCATCTATGCAGATTTCATCTAATCTTTTAAAATTTTGTTTCCTTTGCCTAAAAGTAAGAAATAATTTTTAAAAAAAGTGTCATAAAGGATCAGATTAAAGCATACATCTTGCTTTTCTTTCTTTTTAACTTTCCCGCTTCTGGCAAAATTTAATTTAATGTTCTCCCTGGAAACTCATGAAGTAAATGCCAGTGTTGTCCTTGACCTCTGTGGACAAGAGATTGTAAGCAAGAATTTGACTTTTGCACTTTGAAATTTGCACTTTTTGATAGTTTGGATAGGTTTAATAATGCTCTTTTTAACCTTCCTGACCTATCTCCTTAACTCTTACAGACGAATTCTTACAGAAGTAGATTTTCTACTTAATTTCCTGATTAATTGAATCTTGTCTTAGTCTTTGACATTGTATCTTTCTTTGCACTACGTATGGGAAATTGCATATCCAAATTATATGAGCATTTCCCCCTGTTATTTTATATAAATATTATACCCCAATTTCTTTCCTCTAAGTAATTTATTTAACAAATTATTATCTTGATCAATCTGTTGACTGACTGCTTTGTTAATTCCATTAATGTCTTTTCTCTGTCTTCATTCCTYCATTACCCCACTAAGATTTAAAAGATTTATGTATTTGAAAATGCCAATAGTGAATGCTAAATATCTTGACTATGCCTACACTGTTCTTCCAGACTTGTTATCCATACAACAGTCAGTCTGTTCTTGAGGCTGGCTAAGATGTGTCCCTCAAAGCTAAAGCAGATGTATCTGTGGGGTCATTCCTACTACTTTTGTGTCTTAGGGGACTTAGAGATTCTTCCACTTAAGTAAGATCCTAGAGAGTTTAATAAGCGGCATTTTTACTAGCTTTTTTTTACCTTTCTTCTTTCTTCTCCWTGCCTAAACTTTATCTATCTGTGACTTTAGTAACATTTTTTGCTTTTGGAGACCAATAAACAGGTTTATCAAAACATTTTATTTATAAGACATCATGTCTCCTTTAACAGTATTTAAAAGTAGCGGGGTCTATAGTAATTCACTGCATGTAAGTCTTTCTAGATGGTGACATTTACTGTTCTGTGCCATCGTGAATGGAAGTTAGTGTGTAATATTCTAGGCCACATTTGTTACCTAAAAGTATTCACCAAGTAACTTCTGTGGTTATTTTTATTTAGCTTTAGGAATTTGTTAGCTGAGATTCAAAAAACATTGCTGTTAGTGGAGGACACTGTCCTCATGGTTGGAACTCACTGAATAAAAGAGGATATTACTTAGTAAAATATGGTTGTATCTAAAACAATATCTGCAAATTCAAAACATATATTACGCAAAGATTGTTCAATATTTGCTTGCAATTTTCTTCTTCCATGATGATGCTTGCCAATAATTTATCTTTCTGGAATATTTAATAGAAAGCAAACACAGAAAGCACACAAACACTGAAAAACATATTTAACTTTGAATTCAAGTCAACATTCGGTGTTTTGAGTATTCTGCAAACACTTAAGTGGGTAACTATATGTTCTGACAGAATTCTACCCCTCTTTTGCAGGACTTGGTTGATCCTTTTTGGTTCTTAGAAGCTTTGTTGGGTTTGCACAAGTTACTTTTCTCATGGTGTTTTGCTTTAGTGTTCTCTGAAAATTACACCTAGCATTAAATGAGAAAACCATTATTCCCTTCCTAGGTAAACTATTTTTAATGAGAGAATAAGATCCACTATTGAGCTACTACATACGTCTCGGATATTTAGAAGTGGTGACTTTTTGGAGTTGCTATGATGGATTTATTTGAAGATCCACATTTGTGTCTACAAACATAATATTCCAGTTATTTCTGGACTCTGCTAGGAATAGTGCTTCAGCCTAGCAAACCCCCTTGTTGAACTGGAAGCTGTAATGCAGCTAAAGGCTGTCTGTTAGTCTCTTCTTCAAACATGCACAGTGCCATAAACTATTGTTTTCAAATTCAAACCAGCTGTATTATGATGACTCGAAGATTCCAAATGCAGCTGCACACAGAGGTTTCTGTCRCCACTGGGATCTTGTTGTACAATAGTAATACAAACACAGTCCTGTTTCCTTAGTTAAAAGGGCATGAAAAAATTTGAGTGTGGAGGCAGGAATATTAATCATAAGTAATTTGATACGAATAATAAATAATCTACACTATACTAAAGTTATTATTTGTTTATTTCAGAGGCATAAAATAAATTGTGACCGTTCAAATGGCATTATAGAAATGGTGATGGAAAGATTTACAATTGACAATGAAGGTACCTACACAGTACAGATTCAGGATGGAAAGGCCAAAAACCAGTCTTCATTAGTTCTCATTGGAGATGGTATGTTTACTGAAACATTGAAACTTTGATGAAGAAATGAATTTTAATTCTTTGAGTAATTTTGTGACTGACTCATTTTCATTCACTTCTTCTAAAATTTAGCATTCAAGGAAGTATTGGCTCAGTCTGAGCTCCAACGAAAGGAATTTCTCAGAAAACAAGGTAAGACAGAGTAGATTGGTGACTTTAGGCCTAGTTTGCAGCTAATGATTCATCCCTGGTGAATACTTACTGCTTACAGCTTGCATTCTTCATTAGAAGATGAGTATATTGTACAGTTTGAGAAGACACTKGAACCTTTGGTGGATCTAATTTTCCAACATTGTCAATTAGTGACAGAACCTTCACTAAGTAGACAAAAAAGTGGTAGTCCTCACAAGAGGTTATCTTTGCTCAATATTCATGGGAAGTGTGCCTACTGTAGGCTCTGATCCAACAAAACATTTAATCGCATTTAGTTTTAAGCCTACAAATTGTCTCTTCAGTGTAATTGACAGAAGAGTAGACAACCAAGACAAGTAGYGCCAGACAAGGAAAATTAAAAGCTTGACTCTATGGTTTCTGTCCAGGCAAAATTCCAGGAACTAAATGTATATTTGTTGTATAGTTGCTCTACAGTTGTAGAGTTTGTTATATGCTCATTATGGCTATTGCTTGCAGCTGAAAGAGAAAATTACTAGTCAATACCTAATTCAGAATTCTATCCCTGTGAAATCCTTAAAATATTGAGTTTGAGCTCTAGTTTGTAATTTTCACTTGTAAGCACACGGCTTTTAGGCTGAAAGTAATAACAATAATTAAAAACATTTTTTCTAAATAGCTTAGGTAAGATTCTGTACAGAAACAATGTAATTCTGGGGTTTTTTTGAGGGCTGTTTAAAATTGATTTAGGAAAGAAATTATACCACTTACAGCATAAATTCACAAAATCTTTCAATTCTCAATGATTTAAGTGAAAGTCTGGTCCTTTGCTACTTCCCAGGTCTGGGTATTGGAATTGTGGGCCGTGATCCTGCAGACACAAAAAATTTTACATTTATTGAGTTAAGTAAACACAATAACTTTAAAAAGGCTCTGTATGTCAGCAAATTTTCATCAGGATATATTTCTTTGCGGGATTGGAACCTTAGTGGAGAAAAGAAATATTTTCTGTCCTGTTTGTAATATTTAATACATTTTTAAACTTTATATTATTGGGGCAAACCATGTCTGGCATGGGATTGTTGCTTTTACATTAAATACATTGTTTGTACACTTGTTTGTAGCTACTTTGTTTCTTTCCTTTGCTTTGTTGGCAATTTGGCACAAAGGTATTTAGTAAACTAATTTCTCTCACTCACCATTTTACACTTTGCAATACTACCTGTCTCATGCAAACAGAGATGAGACTCAGGTTTCTAAGCTGTAAGGTAGACAATGGGTCAGTATGATAAAAACTTAATGCAGGATTTTCCTTCTAGTGCATGGTTAGTTCAGGAGATCCCTTTTGTTCTGGTGTAAGGATGTTAAAATTGTCATCCTTTTTCTTTCTTTTACTGGATCTCTGTGCTACTTTTCATTCTATAACATATCTTTGAGATATTTTTGTTTCTTAGGTCCTCACTTCTCAGAGTTTTTGTATTGGAAGGTGACAGAGGAATGTGAAGTTTTACTTTCTTGTAAGGTAAGGAAATACACTTGAAATTATTTTTTAGAATATGTTGATTAAAAATTGAGGTAGGAAAATATGGGGAATGATTTAGATACCTTTAAAATTAGAAGTTTTATATGAAAACATTTTTTATTATTATGAAACTTTTAATATGAAAATTTCTGACACTATTCTTCAGCAGTTGTGTTAATAAAAAAAAAAAATTATAAGACATTTCTAAGTGTATTATTAGGTGGTCCAATTCTTTATAAAAATTGTGAGCCATAAAAATAATTTACATGAAATATGCATCCCTTAATGGTCCTTCTTCTTCCTCAAAAGATAGACACAAAAAACCAGAGTTCAAAATCCTTCCTTACCATTTTCTGATTTAGAGGTTTCTCTAACAAAGCATCTGTTATTTAATCAGCTGTAATCAAACATGCCACAAAGGCTTCTAGAATTAGGGTTATGAAACATTATTTTAAAATTAGTTTTGGCTAATGACTTTTGTACCTTAAGTAGTGATAATATTTATTGAATTCAGTGTAACTTCTGCTATTAATATCTTTATATGCCTTTCTGAGATAAATTTTCATTTTTGTTGCTCTTCTAGAGTGACTAATTAGAAGTCTGAATAACTAAGTAAATTGAACTCAACAGGCATCAAACTCTTCTTCTTTCTCTTTTCCTGCAATAYGGACTCTTTTGTATTAATTTTCTTCTCTTCTTTTGAATAACTTTTGAGTTATAATTAGACTAACTTGAATCATTCATTATAAGCAATTTACATGCACATTTGTGGAATTTTTTTCCTTTTTTTCCCTGCTCATTAATTAGGAGACCTTTAACCTCAAGTTATTCCCGGCAGAACTGACCTGGTGCTGAAGCTGCCATTCCATGTGCTCCCATTTTAGGACTCAACACTCATTAGCTAACACGGTACCTTTGCTGGTACTGAGCTGCATTGCTGGAGTACTTTATAATCTCCACATGCACGTGCCTCAGGCACGAACTCTGCTTATCCTTTCATTCACATGGGGAATTAAATGTTGCTGCACCAGTTATGCTGGTGTTAATTCTCTACAAATTCATCTGAAATTATCCTTCTTTCATTGACTGTGGAGCCTGTTTATGCCACTGAAGCTGTGAAAGGCTGAACGTCTGATTATTTGCTTTTCACAAGTGTGCTTTTTGTTCACAAGGTCAGAACATTTTATGTAAATGAAATCTAGGATGTGGGCTGTTTGCACATTCATCATTTTAACTATGCTATTGACCTTATAATGTTTGTTATTGTTAGTATGTGACTGGCCATTAGGTTCACATGGTACTGTTGTTTATGACTGTTTAACTGATGTTTGTACATAGAAAGAGTTTGAACAACAAAGCATGGATTTGTCCTTCAAACTCCAGATACCTGAAAAACAAATCAGAAGTGTGGCCACTCTGCGCTATTTCTGTGGTAATAAAAACAATCAAGGAACTGTCTCTGCCTCCCCAGGCCATATGATAGCACTTGATCAAGGTGTCTTCCAGGCTCTCTTTATGCTCCTCTGCAAAAACAATCGTCAAAGGTGTTTTTACCACATCTAAGAGCCTGGGATAATGTGAAGGAAGTATCTGTAAGAGAGGGCATTTTACCTTGACTTTCTTAAAAGCCTTAGCATGACATAGGGAAGTTAGGAAACCACATCAACTGGAAGCTTGTGTAGGGCAGAGGACTGACTGTATGATCCAGGCTCATAAAAGTAATAACAGACAAATATGGATTGTGTTATGAAAGAGTATATCAAATGTTACTTCACATACCACTTATTTTCTATGTGATGGGACCTGATTGACTTTTGATTGATTTTTGATTGACTTAGTGTTTAATTCCAAATTAGCTGGGATTGATGACCATGTTCTTGGTATTGTAACCCCTCAATGCCAGTGGAATACGGTTTTCCATTTGAATGATAATTTGGTAGTATTTGTTTTTTGCTTTTTGTTTTGTGTTTATTTTTCTTCATATGTCAGCAATTAGTGTCATTTTTCTTCTAGTAAATCTAAATTTCAGAACATTCAGAAGCTACCTGCTCTTGCATAACTTTGAATCTTATTTGTACTGTGTCTGTTAAAAGCAAGATTTTTGGTGTGTGACTAAACAGCAAAAAAAGTAACTTTTCATAGTAAATGTCAACATGAAATAACTTCAGCACTGCAAATTGCATGTGTCTGAAACTCAGTCTGTTTATTGTCAGATTGAGTGCTAACAGTCTTTGATGAAAAATTGTTGAAAAGCATTAAAGGCTTGTTCCTTCAGGCTTTGTTCAAACAATATTGCCACTTCTGTCATAGGACTACAGGAACAGCCACTTTGTAGTTACTGGTAAATGTAAAATGGTGCTCAGTTTTCTCAAGCAAGTCATTGCTTTGGGCCGGGTGATGATCTCAAATACTGTCAGAGATCCATAGCAACCACACTGGTTATTAAGTGACAATAGATGTGATTAATTGGAGCATGTTACATAGAGATGTCTAAAAATCAGTACAGAATATCCTTCTATTTGTTTCACCACCTCTATAGAGAGCTTTCATAGAGGAGTTCATCTATGGAATGACTTCTCTAATGGGTAGGGTTAGAAATCGGCACGTATTTTTTCCTCCAAGCAAGCCACTTGAAAACCATTGCAGATCTCTATTAAGTTCCAGGCTGCCCTCTATCCATTTGTTCACCTTTTTGCTTTTTCTTTAAGGGATCTTTTTAAAGCAACTGCTTGGGGGCTGAGATATGTCTTGCCAGCTATGTCTTTCTACCAAAGCCCATCTGACTGGGAATTCAGGCTACATGTGAAAATACCACTGCATTTTTGTGACTTTTAGAAGGGTATGGGGATAGTGATGTCAAAAATATATATATTGCCAGGGTTTCTAAAAAGAACTGCACTTTTAACTTCTTTGAATTCACAGTTTGAGGTAATTTATCCAGCAATATTTTAAGTGTATCCAATACACAATTTTTATATCAAAATTAGAACAGTACTTGAGGTATAGCTGTAGTCTATTTATGCATTGTTTACATGAGCTGCTGCTACTACAGCAAAAGTCTCACTTTCAAGCAACTGGTCTGCATTTGCACTACATTGTTGAGCCTCTTTTTGTTGGGAGAGACTACAATATTTAGGATTCCTTGGGTCTTTGTATGCTTCGTAGGACACAATGTGGTAGGTAAAAAAAAAAAAAAAAGAATTTTTGGTGCAGCTCACAATTTTGAAGCTTTGGATGCTTTCAGAATAGTAATTTCAGTTGCTTTCTGCAGCTTAGCCGTGAGAGACATTGCTTAGGTAGCTGGGATAAATCTCCAAATTGGCCAAAGACTGTCTAAGATAGGGCCTAAGTTCTGCATTACAGCTCTCTAGAGTCACAGGGCAAACACAAAGAGATAAAGGACAGTTCAGAAACTATAATTTCAAAGATACTTCTTCTTACAGTTATCTCTAGACAAACTACAAGCACAGAGCAAGGGTGCAAAACAATTTAAGGGAAGAGGTTGCTGGGATTTTTTAAAAGATTTTACAGGGCTCTGAAGTTATAACCTGTATACTGTGCTGCAAAGAAATACCATAGGACTAAGATTTSTTTAGTTGGACGTGGTTGAAAGCGGTTTTTTACTTAGCTTTATTTGACATGTGTCATAAAAAAATGGTTTCTTATGTTGAAAGTACCTGTGCACTACCCAAGGTGCAATACCTTTCCTCAGGACATAGCCAGGCTTGTGTGCCTTTTCTGTTGKACAGGTTGCGAACACAAAGAAGGAGACTGATTTCAAGTGGTATAAGGATGGTTCTGGGGCTGATGTTGAGGAGCTGCCTGATCTGCAGAAGGGAGAATGTCACCTCAGTATTCCCAAGGTACAGTATCACCTACTGATTACAAATTACAGCTTCTGCTTGACACACAATAGATTTGCCAGGCAAAGCAGTAAACCAGCTATCCTAATTTCTTTGAACAGTTTTAAGAAAAAACATCTTTGCTATCCTTCAATCAGCTGGTGAATAAGTATTGCTAGCAAAAAGTATCTATTTTTGTTGTCAGCAAAAAGTATCTATTTTTGTTGTCAGCTCAGACAGTTCATGCTTAAGTTGCTTCAGAGTCCTTGGGTGAACTCTATCATGTTCTTTCTTATTATTCTTTAATTTTTCAATTTGTTCAAGCACCTCATTTTTGACAGTTTTTCTGTTTTATTGCCTGAAATGAATAAATTTGAAGTATATGGCTTCTTAAGATTTATCTTTATGCAAACAGGATAACCCAACTTCTATCTGAAACCTTAGCTTGTATAATTGCTGCCTTTGCGAAGTGACGAAATCTCCCCGGACTGAGATTTTCTGCTTTTAGTAATGTGCCTTCCATCTAATTTATTTATTTATTGGCTTCATATTCTAATTTCCTTCCTTCATTTCCCTTGAAAGAGGATACTGACTTTCCAGTGGTTTCATTTTTCTTGAGTAGACTTTTTTTGGGAGGGTGGTCTGCTTGTCTGGGATTGCTCTTGTTACTTGTCATTCAATGGTATGATACTTGTACTATGGTTTACATGCTTGTGGATTTGTGTAAATCTAAGAATTARGTCATCTCCAATCTATATATAACTGCATATTTTCCTTCATGTTTTAAAAGAAATTAAAATAAAAAGATGAAAACCAAAATCCCCTACTGCCTTCAATGCAGTATCACTGTGATAGACTTCAGAATGTAAACTCTCCAAGGGTAATGAATTAATTACTTACTTAACACAGATATAATTTGATTACAGTTGCTGCTTGAATAAAAGTAGCATGAATTAGTTGATGTTTGGACAGTTACAGGATATAGGTCCGCTGTTATGTTTTACATAATTTTAAAAATAATAATTTTGGTTGAAGAAAAATTACATTTCTAAAGTACAGTGCTTGTAATTTCTACTGACCAGGATCAATCCTGTTTGTCTTTTTGGAACAAGAAAAAAAAAACCCCATGGTTTCTAGAGGCAATTGAACTGAAATCAGAATATTAAGAATATTAATCAGGCTTAAGAACTAAATGCATCTCCATAAAAAAAGATGAAAAAGCCATTCATAGTTTCAATCTCATCTCTGGTAATATTATTTATCCAGAAGACAGTACAATGTATGTTTTTTTATTTAGAAAATCATGCAGGCATTGAGCAAATCTAGTACTGTCTAGTACTATCAAGTTTGTCAGTAAACATCTTGTGTTTTCCTTGTAGCTCTCTCGCAAAGACGAAGGAGTTTATAAGGCGACACTGTCAGATGATAGAGGTCATGATGTATCTTCTCTTGAATTATCAGGAAAAGGTAACATTCAATTTACTGTAATGGAATAATGATCTCCACATGCTCTCCAGAGATGTCAAAGATCTATCCTTGCAAATGGCAAATTAGCAAATATTTTTGGTGTTCTTTGCATTTCATTTCTCTTCTTATGTCACAGAGACCTGAACAGCTGAACAGCAGTTTAGGAGTGGTGACACTGGGCATTGTAATGATTAATCTCTAGCATTCTGACAGGCAGGAGATGAAGTATGTTTCTAATCAGGCAGACACTCCATTTTATGCGAGATCGCTCTCTCTCAGGTTTGTTAAGCTCTAATATCAACAAAAAAACCTAAAGCAACGAAGTGCTATGTTGATGTGGGACTCTCAGTGGGAGTGAGAGTGATTTTGATTCTAAATCATAAAACTGTTTTGTGGGTTAAAATCAGCATGCATCTCAGCCCCGCACAGCCACTTGCTCACTCTCTTTCAGTGGAATGGGGGAGAGAATTGGACAGGGAAAAGTGAGAAAACTCCTGTGTTGAGCTAAAGACAGTTTAACAGGTAAAGCAAAAGCTGTGTATGCAGGCAAAGCAAAACAAGAAATTCATTCACCACTTCCACGGGCAGGCAGGTGTTCAGCCATCTCTAGTAAAGCTTGGTTCTATCATACGTAACAGTGACTTGGGAAGACAAACACCATCACTCCAAATGTTTCTCCCTTCCTCCTTCTTCCCTCAGCTCTATGTACTGGCTCTATGTACTATCTACTGACTCGATGTCATTTGGTATGAAATGTCCCTTGGGTCAGTTGGGGTCAGCTTTCTTGGCTATGTCTCCTCCTGACTACTTGTGCATCCCCAGCCTCCTCTTGGTGAGGCAGTCTGAGGAGAAGAAATAAAGAGTTTTCACACTGTATTTTTCGCATTTTCGCTGTTCAGCAATAGCTAAAACATCCCTGTGTTATCAAAAAGGGTTTAGTCACAAATCCAAAACACAGCACTGTAAAGCTGCTATGAAGAAAATTAATTCTATCCCAGCCAAAATCAGTACAATATCTGTCCCTTTTTCCATACCATTTATGTCATGCTCAGGTTCCACACTTTGCAATATGTTCTCATTAATCACCTCCTCTCTTCCTGTTCTTCGATATATACACAGATATCATTCCCTTAGTCTATGGATTTGTGTATGTGTATCCTGACCACTGGAATAAGCAAAGAGTACAGTATGTCTCCATCATATGGTCAGGGGTCCAGCTGCCAGTGACTATACTTCAGTTGTGCTGTGCTTGAAATGTGCAGTGAAATGCCTATTTAGAGAATTCACAGTATTTAATTCTGTGGGTCCAGGAGGCTTTGAAAATGTTAGCCAGCAAACCCACCAAAACTGCACTGTTAAACTAAACAGCGGTCTCCTAAATAGTGGAGTTAACCTTGAAACATAAAGGATAAACATTCTGTTGGACAGCTTACTTCAAGCTCAGTATGCACTGACATTCAAATGAAGTTAAATGCAAATAAGAGTTAGAGAATCTAGTCTAAAATATATCTRTGATAGGCATTTAAAAAAGGTTTCATACGATATCAGACATCACAGTGAGATATTGTAATTCTATGTAAATTTAATTTTTTTTCTTTAAAAATATCAGATTACTGTGACCCTGAGATTAGCCTAGTTGGATAAAGCATAGTGCTAGTAATGCCAAGGTTGTGGATTCTATTCCTGTGTGGGCCATTCACTTAAGACTTGGACTTGATGATTCTTGTAGGTCCTTCCAACTCAGAATATTTTGTGATTCTGAGTCCACAGCAAAGACTGATCTGTTGCCAATATGAGTGAATTTTACTTAAATTTGGTGAAGAGAGCTTCCCTGGGCTTCTTTGCTTAAGGCCCACCAACTAGGCAAAGTGAATCTAGATTCATCCCAACTGCATGTAGACATTTGACCCAAATAATGAATATTTTTGGCAGGCTCCTAATAGAAAGAGATGTTAAAAAATTTAATCACTTTACCAAAGGTCTTAGCATTCCTTTTCAGCAGATGGAGGAAGTACCTGAAATAAGAGGAAAAGATGAATATCAGGCTGAGTTCTTAAGCTGTGGTTTACAGCAGAAGGGTGTATTACAAATTGATAGTCTCCCATGCATTTTTCGTCTGCATAAATTCTGCCCATTATTCTTTCAGAACCCCCCTCGACAGTATGGTTATGTTAACCCTACCTTCTCAGACATCTCTAATGTAAGGTATATACGGTATGCAATTCATGTTGTTATGTCAAGGTGTCAGTAGAAGCATACTGGAGATTGCAAAGAGTTATGGAACTGATTAATGATTTATTTTAGCAGAGACAAAAATGTGCATATACTGATCAATACAGGAAAAATATATAAGCAGTATTTTCTGAACTTCATGCATTCCTCTGTCTTCCATATTCATAAAAATTCATCAGCCTTGAATAAGTATCCTTCAGTCTTGACTTTGCATTCTTCAGACTACAGTGCTTCTTTCTCTTTCTTTCTGTCTTACACAGTGTCACTGAATATGATTTTTCTGCTATGAAAGAGTTCTCCATTCTTCTGCCCATGTCTCCAGGGTTCTCTCCTTCTGCAAACCTATCAGCTCAGTGATATTTCAAAAGCTTGATATGATACCTGGTTTATTTCTCTTGCTGTTAAAGGACTTTACATTTGTCAAATGCCATTCTACAGGGAGCAGCTGAAGCTGTTTTCACCAAGAATGAGATAATTTCTTTTTCACCTGCACTCTCCTTTGAATGTGAACTATTCTGTTTTAATGACCTTTTTTTTCTTTTTCTGGCCTAAGGGAGAGACACAAA
The DNA here is from genome assembly GCA_018881555.1 of Amblyornis subalaris. Taxonomy (NCBI): domain Eukaryota; kingdom Metazoa; phylum Chordata; class Aves; order Passeriformes; family Ptilonorhynchidae; genus Amblyornis; species Amblyornis subalaris. The sequence goes on from JACAXG010000020.1 coordinate 8,089,597, forward strand.
GATTTGGCAGCAGACGGCTGATTCCACAGAAGGCAGACATACTGAGTGACACAGCACAGAATTCATATGCTGTACACAGACAGTTTCCAATTTATCCTGTACACCTGTTGCAATTTTAATGGTTTTCTTTGCTCAAGGATATGAAGATTTCCCATATTGCTTTAATTAAACTGAACATAAAAAAGCTATATTCTGATTGAATTTTGATGGTACATTTTCTTCCCTTTTTTTTCTTCTCTCTGCAGTTTATGATGATATAATGCTGGCATTGAGTGGAGTGAGTGGTAAGTAAAATCTGTCTTGAATTTTCATAGTTTTTGTTATGTTGACATCATGTGAGGCTAAGACAGAAAATTTTTATTTTAAGTGGGAAATCTCTGAGACTCCTGATGCTTATATTATTATGGACATGTTATTAAGTTTCTGAACAGGCAGTTGACCTTGCTAATTGACACTATTAAAGGGGAGCAAAGTATTATTCTGTTGTTTTTGGGTTCGAATAAACACACGGACACAGCTGTCAGGGTTCTCTAACAGGCAGAGGTCAAAAGGGAGGAAGAAGAGAGGAGGAAGAGAGGAGGAAGAGAGAGCTGGCCTCTGCCCTCATTTTATTTATATGTTTTCCAAATCCACCGTGGATTGGAGGATGGGAATACTACCTCCTGCTGTCTACTAGTTAGTAATAATGTCTATCACATAGGTTAGGAATTCATAACAATCTTTGCCGTTAAGTCAACAATTCGTGTTTACACAAAAGTGCGTGAGAAACTATTTCGCTGAACCAAAAACACTGCACATCTGAAGAACTACAAAATACAGAACCACATTATTCCACTTGGCTTGTTTGGTTTAGATACTGTGAAAATGTTGTAGCAATAATTTTCTTCCTACTTCCCATTAGTAAGTGAACCTTGATATAGAGAGAATGAGATTCTGATCCTGTTCCCAGTGAGAAGTTGGGAGTCGTTCCACTGAAATAACAGGGTTTGCACAAGAGTAAAATTTTTATGCAACCAGAATCGTTACACTATTTTTTCATGACAATTATGTGACTAGCTTATTATTTCACAATGGATCTTGCTATTCATAATGTTTGTATATGACAATAAAGCCATAAACTCATACTGCACTTTCACCTGATACGAATCAGCAGATGTCCCTTGAGAGGTATGACAATTGTCTCTGTGGTACTTGAGAATCATGGCCCAGATCTTGAATTTTTTTTTTGTCCAGACAATACAAATACTCCATTGGACTGTCTTCTGTTCATTCCACTATCTCTCCTGTTTGCTTCACATATATTCTACTTTATATAGGTAAGTCAGCCTCTCCACTGAAGATCCTTTGCACTGAGGAAGGCATAAGGCTCCAGTGTTTCTTGAAATACTACAATGAAGAAATGAAAGTCAACTGGTGCCACAGGTAGAGAAGAATTTTTTTTTTCAATTTTTATTTGAGAAAAAAAATGCTGTCTTTATGATTTCATATTTACTATTCTGTGGCATTCATTTAGCAACTGGACCACATGAATGAATTTCTCCTTCCAGCACATAATATTCTCTTTTAACACAGATAGTACATAAGGTAAAAAAATGTTAAAAGACTTGTCCAACACCAATCAGGAGGGCTGTAAACAGACAGGAAAATAGGAATCTACAGTATTGTGTTCTCTTATTCAACACAAGAGTGTTTGTCTTCCATTGTATTATATGGTTGGTTAAAAGATAGCAAAATATTTGGGCATAATTTCCTATTTTTTTTCATAAAGTGGATGAAACTCTCCTCCATTTCTAGGTGAATACCAAGGATCTGCTCTCACAGTTTAATAAAAGCCTGTATTAAGAAAGGAATTATTTTTTTTTCAAACTGGTACAGTCTTAAGTCATACAAAATATTTTAATTTTTGTACTCTTCTTTGAAAAGATATTCAATGGGACACAGAATACTTTGAGAATAACCCTCAGAGCTGAGAATATGAGCTTTAAAGTTCCTAAGAGTTTTCCACTCTCAGGTTACATTAATGTTTGACATTGGAGACAGTCAAATAATCTGTGTGTTTACGGTTAAATATGTGTTCAAACGCTTTGCTATGTCAAGCCCTTGCTTGTTTGAAACTGCAGGTAGGTTTGAAAGTASTAGTAGTAGTAGTTTCTTCAAGTAGTTTCAACTTTCACATTTCTCAATGGCATGCAAAGATGACACACAGTGAACTGGTCTGACTTAGACAGGAAGAGGCTGGCTTATCAGTATGTTGTCCTAGATTTGCAATGCCATCCCCTGAATATTTCAGATTTTGTGTTTTACACATTGATTGTCTTGAAGATCATTGAACACAAATTATGAAAAAATTAAATTTCAGTTCTTACATGAATACAATGATTATAATCAGAGCTGCTAAACCTAAAACAAAGACCAAAACCAACCAACTAAGCAATCTCTCTCAGTCACTCCAAACTTCCCTGCTCCTTTAAATGAGGTTCTATAAAATTTTTTTTCCTGGAAAAATTGAAAGGCTACACAACACATGATTTTTTTTTTTTTATCATGTAAATTTCTAGCTAGCATTGAATTATCCACTGTCTTGCATAGCAGGGAATACAATACAAATCCTAAAGCTAGTATTCATCATCCACCCAGGACACAGTGGGGAACATTACATGTAAAATTTTCTAATATATAGCAATTTCTATCCAGGAATTTAATTTGGTACGCTGAACTCAATAAAGTTGTCTTAAAGAAAGGGAAATGGTAAAAATACCTTTTCCCATCAAAGCAGCTCTCTCTAGCTATGAAGCCAAGTCAGCTCTCTTTGGGCAAATAAAACGATTGATCAAGGACAAGTTAAAACTCTCTTCGTTTATTAAAAATTCCAGCTAAAGATGCTTGGAGAGGAAGAATGAAAAGAAGTATTCCTATAGTAAATGAGTGAAAGAGAAAGGTCCTCTTTGAACCATTGAAAGTGGTCTGGTTTGCACCCTCTCTTTAAATAGCTTCTTCTATTTCCTCTCTTCATGACAAACTGTGGACCAGAAGACCACCTGTTCTGAATCTGTAGAGCATTTTTTTTTTACTTAACTAGGAAGTGATGATAAGTCAATAGAATGCCACTGGTTTTTAAAGAGCTTTTTATTATCTGCAGTTAAGAATTTTTCTTCTTGTCTTGTTTTTAAAAGAAACAAAAGTGTATTTTGACTTGATACAAGAATAATTTTATGAAATCTTTTATTGTTTTCTTAATTGATTCTTGAAATTAATGTCTTTCCCTCATCAGAAAAGGTGATTTGCCTCTAATTTACTATTCTTATGTATTCTATGTTAGTGTATGAAGCATACAGAACTCTAAACACTTTCACACAGACTCGTATGTGCATAAAGATGTAAACATAGCTCTGTGCGTGGAGAGAAGGAGAATGAAAAAAGGGTGAACACATGAATCTTTGAAATGAAAACTCAAGCTAATAGTTTCAAAGTGTTTCATACCCCCACTAGGAAGCAAARAGTCTTCTGGGAAAATGATCCCATTAGTTGCAATCTATCTGTAGTTTAGGAATAGTATGTTATCATTTGTAACGTTTTATAGATGATTTCCTATGGACAATGAACAGGAAAAGAACGTTCAAACTCATCTCTATTCATCTTTTTTCCAGGGAATCTAAGATTTCTTCTGGTGAAAAGATGAAGATTGGAGGTGGAGAGGATGTTGCCTGGTTGCAGATAAGCGAACCCACTGAAAAAGATAAGGGGAACTACACCTTTGAAATCTTTGGTGACAAGGAATCCTACAAACGCTCACTTGATCTGTCTGGGCAAGGTATATTTAGAAGACCAGATTTGCAATCTAGTGCCTTTTAGTAGACTGTGCAGATTTTACTGGCAATAGTCAGAGGAATGACAGTAAAAACAGATAGTCTTTGGTCAGAACCAGTTGTAGCTCAGTTTTATAACTGTTATCATCTTTTTACTCTTGTATCTGCTTTCAGCACCAGCTGCATTGGGTTTCAGGGGTCTGGTTTCCCATTGTACTACTGTATGACCCTGTATGTGTTTTAAAAGAGCTGTAGCATGGGTGTGTGTTTAATGTTTGTACTGAGCCCCAAGTGCAAGTTATGTTCATGGACAATAACCCTCTGAATTGTTTTGTTACAGCTTTTGATGATGCATATGCTGAGTTCCAGCGACTCAAGTAAGTGCTACATCTTTTGTATTTTAACACAATAACAACAGTGTGTTTGCTTACAAAAACATTTTATTACTAATTTCATCAATAACATTATGTTTCTCTTTCTTCTTCAACGACTTTAGGGCAGCAGCTTTTGCTGAGAAGAGTAAGTTTATTTTACATTTTATCAAACGTGTTCTACAATGTGGTCTAGTGTTCTTTTTAAGGCATCCATCATGATATGCAGCCATAATTTACTAAGTTCTGTAGCTGCAGAAATCCTCTGTTAGCACAAAATACTGCAATAACAATAATAATTTGTGGATTTAGTTTTCTTGAATTCCAATGGAAATCCACTAAACGCTTTACATATATTGCAAGCCTCCACTGTATCTTCTTGTGTCTGCAGAGATTTGGTGAAGTGTGAATTATGTGTCATACAAGGTGGTGTTGAGTCTGAAAGCTGCTGATGATACTGAATATTGGGATATGTCTATTAAGTAAAAAATTGCCTGCTGCTGCCTGTTGTGCACTGCTTGCTGAGACCCAGACAGTGGGGAAGCTTGTTACTGTTAGGGACTGTAGGGGTTCCAGAAATGATATCAATTTCCTTGGTAATCACAGGATGCTTCTGCCCACAAAGACAGTAGCAGAGCAAATTTTCCTTAGATACCAGCAAGATGCTAAAAACGTCCTCCTTGCTTTGCTCTGGGCCCAAAGCACAATCGGTCAAGCTCAGCAGTAGCTCTAAGGTTGTTATGCTATAGCAACAACTCTGACAAAAAAAATCGAAGGATACCATACAATATGTTAAAAACCCACTGAAATATAACAAAAATTGTATTATGTTTTTTTAAAGATAACTCAACCCCCGTCACCTCCCCCAAACCAATTGTGACTCATGACACCAAATTGTAAAATCATTAAGAAATGAATAATTTTGATGCCTAACCTTCACACAGTCACCATATTTTTTTTAACTCCTAGATCGTGGTAAAGTCATTGGTGGTTTGCCTGATGTAGTTACTATAATGGATGGGAAGGTAAGGACAGCTTTTGTCATGCTGAGTAGTGAGAGGTTTACTGTGATGGCAAAAGAGGAGGGAATGCAGATGACTTTGTAGAAGCTCTAAACAGAAGGAGAATAATTTGATTTTTAGTTCACATCTATAATTTAATAAATTAGAACAGACCCAAATGATATAAAATGACTGTGGAATGTATCTGTTCTCTGCTAAGTTTTTAATATTAGCTTATTAAGACTTGATTAACTATTATGAGTTAATTATTAATTGCTCTTACATGAGGTCACTTTTGAGAGCTATAGTAATTAAGTGTTGCTCATGTTACAAAAAGGACAGAAAGAATAAAACTCACACTATTGGACATTAGATTATTTTCCCCAAATTTAATTTTTGTGTTTGCATCATTAGTCTTTTAAATATTTTATAGTAAGTCTAGTTCCTATATGCTATTAGTTAACCTTACCTCCTACATGATATCACTTCATCAAGAATACTCACTTCGCTTGTCACTAGATTGTACTCAGTGTGTATATCTTCCTTCAACATTCTGACTTTGGAGGCATGTAGTGTGCAAAACCACTTCTATTTTTGAACATATGGTGCTTTTGATCACTGAAAATATCTTCCTGTTTTATTTTTACTCTGATTTATATCACACCTATTCAGTAATCATCAATCAAGAAAAACATTGTTCAAAAACATGCATGTGTGAACACAGATGGATTTTCTCACCTTCCTCTGGGTCGGGATTAGAATTTTGGTAGAAATTGTCAGTTTGAGGTTGTTAACTGTGTGAGGTTGTGGTTTTTTTTTTTGGTTGTGGTTTGTTTTTGGTTTTGGTTTTTTTTTGTTTGTTTGGAGGTTTGTTTGTTTGTTGTGGTGTTTTTTTTTCGGGGGGGGGGGCTGTTTTTTTTTTTTTCCCTAACACAATGCTGCATATGTGAAATTCTTAAGGTGACTTAGTTATCTAGGACAGGATTTTGGGCTGAATGAGTTTCCAGCAAAGGTGAAAAAAGTAGGCACTCTTCAATGCAACTTCACAAATGATTGTTTTATTTTTTCTGCCATCAGTGTACCTAAATACATGAGGTTTATGTACACATGCATAGAGGGAGGTCAAAATGGGATTCAGCAGCACATCTATAAAAATTTAGAAGGATGACCATGAAAATTTTATGAGATCCTTATATTTCAGTTCAGTCCTTGAAAAATACCTAAGATGCCAGGATGGCCTATTAAGTAATTTCAGCTATTTTCTGAATATGCTATACATGCATTTAACACATGGCCAGGTTGGATAGGACTGTGAGCAATCCTGTCTAGTGGCAGGTGCCCCTGCCTGTGGATTTTGTCCCTCCCCATGGCAGGGGGGACTGGAAGTAGATGATCTTTAAGATCCCTCCTAACCCAAACAGTTCTATGCTTCTCAGAGCACTTTACCAACATTTATGTAATATCTATCCCTCATGAAACATTTCTACTTTACTAGTCAGCGGCACCTGCACTCAATGTCCAGTGATTCATGCTATGTATTCTATTTTTAAGTGATTTTTTTTTTAATCATCTCAAGCAATAACCTCAGGAGGCCTTGGTCAGAAAAGATTTGCTCAGTTTTCCTCCCTGCTGTATACAGGAAAGCTTCAAGGATGTTTATAGAACTATCATTGCTTGAACTTCATGTCAGGCAAATGGGTTGTCAGGAGTCTCCTGCAGGCAGGACTGCAATGACAGTCCAACTCACCATCTTCAGACACTGTAACCCTGAGGCTATTACTGTATCACAGTCATTGGTGAGATGGTGGAAAGTCTGAATCGAGGGAAAAAGAAATATTAGCAACTCTACTTTTCAGTCTTCAAGAACATGATACCATGTCTTAGTTTAATTACCTAGGAGGAAAAAGTACCTGAAAGCAATACTGAGAACATTCTGATTAAACAAATCTTACTGATCTCAAAATTACTTCTGTTTTCCTCCCTCAGACACTGAATCTGACCTGTACTGTATTTGGAAATCCCAACCCTGAAGTGGTTTGGTTCAAGAATGACAAGGCCTTTGAAATTGATGAGCACTATGCATTTTCACTGGAACAAGGGAAATATGCCAGTTTAACAATCAAGGGAGTGACCTCAGAAGATTCAGGCAAATATAGCATCCATGTCAAGAACAAGTATGGTGGGGAAACAGTGGATGTCACTGTAAGTGTGTACAGACATGGTGAAAAAATGCCTGAAATTAAGCCTGGCCAACTTGCTAAACCCAGGCCAATACCACCATCAGAAGAAGTCCTCAAACCTGAGGACAAGTGAAAATCCAGTGACAAGTGAAACTTGAAACTATGCTTGACAAACAGAATACAGGAGCTGTAGTTGAGCTATTCCCACACAAAATTCGTTGGTAATGTCCAAAGTGAAACTGAGCTTTTAAGTTTGCTTTAAGGAGGTAACTATGCTGTACACATCTGTAACAATCTCATTTTGAATGCAGGTAATAGAGTGGGACTTTCAAATAGCTAAAAGCCAAACTTCTGCCAGAGGTTGCCATATGCAATGGCAAGTTTCAAAATCCTACAAACCTGCAGTTAACCTTCATTTTGACACTTCTCAATCCTCTGCAAAAACCCCCAAAACTCCAAGCAACCCAAGAACCCTCTGAGAACATATGTCTCATCAATAAAGGTAGTGAACTGCAGTTAGAAATTCAGAGATGGTCCCTTTGGCTTTGAAGCCTTTGATCTTGTAAGTCTAGTAGATAGTCTTGCTTTAGTAATGATACTGTTGTTCTATCAATAGTGTGATTTTATCTTTAGTATACTGTTACAAATGTTCACTGTTTACTCACTGAACCATTGGTCACGTGGTTGTATTTTTTCTCGCTTTGTGCTAATAAAACTTTTAAAGTCACCTTTGCTACTGACTGCTCCAAATCACACCTAACTAGTTCTGTTTACTATTTTTCATTGTTTAATTATTGCTTATTGCACAATTTCACACCTGGTAGCATGCAGACTTATTGACTTTCAATAAAGAATGCAAATTATGGTTAATCACAGTCACTGGGTGGCATTTGCAACATTAATTTTACTTTTTACAATACAGGTCAAAGTTAAACTGGCACCAAAAGATATGTCTACAATACATTCACTTAAGATAATTCTGTCTTTGATTCTCCTCTAACCAAAAAGAACAAGAGAACTCTTCCATGGGTTATATTCTTCTAGGAAAAAATTTCAATATGTTCTTATTGTGAAACATTGAAATAGGATGGGCTTCAGTGACGTCTCTGCCATACAATACATAATTGAGTGTTTGAAGTGATGGCTTCCTCGGGTCAACTTGCCTCTTCAATAAAAGTCCACCTATGTACCTAGATGAACCTTTGCTATTCTCTAAGCAGCTTCCAGCAAAGGGTTGTTCTAATGGTAAGTAACAGTAGTGATACAGATTGAATGCAGCCCTCTTCTCTTGTGACTTCTTCCAGTGTCTAGGACAAATGAGAGGAAAAGGAGCATTGTGGGAGACAGGGGAGCTTKGATGAGGGGTCACATGGAGAAATGGCACTCTGCAAAATCTTCACTGGAGAAACTGTATGAAAGTGTTTGTATACGGACTACCAATTTGTGTTTGGGGTCATGGCTGAATGCTAGTGCTGAGTCTTTTGAGTTCTAGCTTCTGAGCTTAAGTGTGGGCAATATAGAAACAATAGTTCTGACTTCTCCCTTCCTCCCTGCAGTAGACAAACTGAAAAAAAACCAGGAAAATGCACAGTTTTGGAAAAAAATTAATCTCAGAGCTTCTTTCTTTTTTTTTTTTAAAATTTAATTTAAGTGACATGGACCTTTCATTGTTTTGCCGGCCAAACGATTCACTTGAACCAAAGTAATTTTTTGTTTTGGAGAAAGATGAAAAGCAGAAGAAATGAGAAACCAATTTACGAGCTGTCAGATGATGTAGGTTGGAGCACTCATCTGGGAGACAGGAGAGCAGCAATCCCCTTTCTCCTCCTTGCCATCCATGGAGATTTGAACTAGTATCTCTGACTACCAAGGGTAGTGCACTAATGCTGAGTTTGGTTTGTATTTGGAAGTGCTGCTTCTATTTATCTTTCTTTTTTTTTTACCTGGCTAGGTAAACAGACTGAAAACTGACTAGACCTAAGCATCCTGCCTCTCATATGAGCTTGTTAAATGCTAGATTTGAGAGGTTTACTGCCTTTCTTGTATTTTATCTTAATTTTCAGTAGTCAAGGGGGGATTGAGGGCATGGTAGTGTAAACTATTTAGGAACCTGGAGGTTAGAACAAGTAATGATGAGGATTAATTCACTGTAGTTTCAAATTCCTCAAGTAAGAAAGACTGCAAACCTCCTTTGCAACTCGTTGATATCTGTGAGTAGTCATGATAAAAAACGACAGGCCAGCTCTGGAAAGGAAATAGTCTTTGATCACACTTTATTAAAAGATGCTTTGATTTTAAATAAAAACCATTTTGAAAGATCTGCATACCCAGAGCAAATGAACAGTGAGTTTTTATATAAGTACAGTGTAAACAGCCAGGAATTACATTGAATAGTGATGAAAAATGCTTCTTTTGGGTGAAAACTTGTGGCTATGTATTCACATGCTCCATCTGGTCATTGAATGAAAGTGTCCAAGAGCATTAAAGACTGAAGAACTTGATATTACCATGAAGTAGTTTAGTTAAAAGATTTTAGGACACAAAGAAAAGTAACGATTTATCATCCGAATATCGGTCAAAATGAGAAAGTATATTTTTATAGGAATCCGTCATCACAAGAGCTTCAGCAAGTCTGTCAACAAAAGAAACCAAATTTTCTTCTTTTCTATTCTAATTTCTTATTAAAGGCATTGAAGGTTTTCAAAATCTTACTATGGCAGGCTCACAAAACATCAGAGCCAGTCTCCATAGCATACAAAGTGAGTATCAGCAGGAATTTAATATTATTCTTATCTCCTTCTACAGTACACAGGTTAATTTCAGCTGACACTATCAAATTATTGCATGTTATGGCAGCTTTTCAGAGGTATCCTTGGGCACAGGAGACAAGGTTAGTCTCATTTCTGCTGTACCTTTTGCTGGCCTTCTCAGTTAAGCAAGCTTCACTTATTTCCTTCCAGGCAAACAGAAGTAATTTATTATGACAGCTAATCCTCTGCTGAAGTGCAGAAATTATCATTCACAGGAACATTGTATTCAAAAGGCTAAGGACTTCCTAGAAACTCTTTCACATTTTTCTGTGTTTGGTGTACCTTTGCTTCCTTCATACACATTTTAAAACCTTGTCATCAGTGCTAGGAAATTAATTGGGTCAACTCTGTTTAAAAGGGACTATCTTTTCAGAGTGAATGTGCACCTAGTTGCCCCGAGGGGCAATAAAATTGGATGGATATTAGAGGGACAAACATGATGCTCTGGTAATCTATTCAGATGGAATACGTGGTGAGAGATATTAGAATTTGCACACACCCTCCACAGACCTGGTGTTAGCATTAGTTTAATTAATAAACTTTTGAAGGAGTAAAACAAGAAGGTAAGATTTGCTTGAGAAGGTCTGATGCCAAATTAACCTATTCAYACGAAGGTCAAGGGAGATTGACTCATTTATACTGCATGTGAATCTAGTCTATTATTTTTACAAAAGCAGGAGCCCATTACAGCGAATTAGCTGTTTCTGTTACCTTTAAGAAGAAATGTTTCTATTAGAATGATTTTCTGTCGCACTGGTGAGTTTTGTGTTGTCTGGGTTTCACGTTGCTTTTCTGGGCAATGCTAGCGTGAAATGGAGCATCGCTGACTTGTCACGGGAGGCAGATAAGATGTCAGCCAGTTGTGCTGATGGGCCAGAGTCGTGTCTGTGCCTGTCATGTTGGCATTCTGCTACAAGGCTGGCAAGGCTGCCTTTTTCTCCAAGCACCTGCTCACTTTGAAGCTGGTTTTATATGTTGCTGTTTATTTTCTAGAAAACAAGTTCTATGAAAATTCCTCCTAAGGCCAATTTACGGGTGCTTTTTATGAGGAAAAGACTGTTTTTATGACAGTATTTGCCTCTAGTATAAATCTTACTTCAGCCCATAAGGCTCACTTGCATCCCACAGCTCAAAAACTTGTGCACATTTCATTAATCTGCTCTTGTATGGAGATGGAGGTTCAGTGATAATAGCACCCTAAGTGATGTTAAGGCGCAGACAATTTTTAAAGGAAACTTTGAAATATAATAAAGCACTTTATTTTCTTTTTTGTAAATCTAAGAATAAAACCTCTAGATGGCACCAGAAGAACAAGATAGAAATAAGTAGATCTTAAAAAGTTCTGCCATCTATAGCATATCCATCATTTTGATGCAAACACATCACTTAGGCAATGGGAGATTATTAAAAGCATTACACTTATGCCAGTGACAAGGACTGTTTCCCGGAAATAGCAGGTGATTTTGCAAGCAATAACACTACCTCTTAATCTTTGCATGACACACATTAAGAGGTTAAGCATGCCTTGTAAAATATTGCAAGACTCATTTTAGATCAAGTTTCTTTTTAGGATATGAAAACCCCACTGTATCGACTATATTTATGAAGGAAGATTTGAGTTCGAGCTCTGAATGCAAGCCTCTCAGACTTAGCAGCTTCCACAGGTTTCCAAAATACTCTCTCCAATACTGCAAGGCCCATGCCCTACAATTTTTACTCAGCCTTTACAGAGGGATGATTCCATTTAAAATTAATGTGAGGTGTGTGAGCAAAGAGCATAGGGTCTGTCTCTCAGCACTGTCACTGCAAGATTCAGTGATGTCAAGACCTGTAAGAAACTACCACTAGCCTTCTAGATTAATATTTATTTTGTCATTGGAATGTATATGTAACTCAGTACTAGCTTTGTCCTCGGGTATTAGCTCAAGGTTTATCAGACTGACGTATTTTAAAAATAGCACACTTGTCTTCACGTAATTTCTTTTGTGAACATTTGAACTTTGTGGGGATGCAGTAAAGGACTGTTAACTTGTAATAAACATGTGCCATTTTCTAGGTTAATGTAACTTCATTTTATGTTATTGTTTCCCCTCTGTTACATTCATATTGTACAGCTACATCTGATAGGAAAAAGACTTAGACACGCTACTGCAGTTAGAAGTGATATGGTTAACAGCTGCACCTAAAGCCCTTCCTATGGTATTCTAAACGATCCAGCAAGGTTATCCAATGCAGATTTCACCGGGCACCAGCACATCCCAAGAGTGAATTTGCCCTCCACCCTGCTGAGGGCTTCTGTGGGAAGCCATTATCCATCCAATGACGTTGGTGCACACAGCGTGAAGAAGAAAGGCAGATCGAAAGAGCTACAACTTCTGTTAAAGACAGAGCCAGTGCAGCTCTTTACCATTTTAAATCACTGTACAAATGATGATCAGAATTTTAGTCTGCTGGCTTAGTGACCTCCACTGGACCATTTTGAATGAAGAAGTGCACTAAAAGCCAATCCAACAATTGTAAATCAACCCAAAGCCAGCCCTCCTGATTGCAAGATAGTACGTGAAAAAGAACCCCATATAGTCATGTGCCACTTTAGCTGCCCAGGAAAAAAAATTCCTTCCACATATGAAAACGGCAATCAACCTCCTGCATGGTGCTTAATGGGAGGTAAAACACAAGACGACTCCCTGGCTGGGAGTTATGAGGCCACATGCAGATGTCTCCATCTGAGCTAATCACTGAAACTCCCTTCTTGGAAATGGAGAGAAACAAGTACCAGTAGGGCATAAGTCATGTCATTCTAAAGCAGGTGTCTCAAATAAGAGATAAATCATGTATATTCTTTCCACCAACTGTAAAGGGAGCTTAGGATAACCTGGTTGGATGGGAGACATCTGCGTGGCTGATGTTGGAAGTCAGGTGTGCTAAATTCTGCACCATGTTTCTCAAATTTAGCTCTTTAGTTGAGGAATCTATTTACAGAGTACATTCTTAATAGCTGAAATTTTTGCTATGTTTTTACAGGTGTCTTCCTATACTGCCGCCTTCTCTGTGATATCCACCTTATTTCAAAATCTCTGTGCAAGCATTTGTTGACTTGCATCAGTCACTTGGTCCCAACTCATAGCTGACTCTCAGGATTTGGCCTTTATGAAGACATAGCATTAGGCCTTCAAGTCTTTTAAATATGTAGGTCTTCAACCCAGTTTTTGATTGTCTGTGATGCTGCTGCTAGTGTGGGACTTGTTTCTGCCTTTGATCCTCTCATTGCCACCTCTCTGTGGCAACATCTCAACCAGTAGATGCCATAAGCCTTTCATGGTCTGTCAGTGCCCTTTAGCTAAGCCCGTTAGGTGTGCCTTGTGCAGTTTATCTATTGTGCTGGCAGAGCACACCTCTGGCTGGAGAAGCACTGTTCTGCGGTTCTCGTAAGTCCAACTTCTTCTGCCCAAGGCATCTCAGACTGGCAAAAGCTCTGAATCCTCCTGCTCCTAGGCTAGAATCTGTCTGCTTTAGTCTGCTGTTTGAATAATTCCAGTTGTCTTTCTGTTCAGCTCTGTTACTCTCTAGGCTTTGTGATTTCTTGGTATGATCTGTCTTCCTCTGTCATTCCATCTGCTGTCATTTGATCCTGCCTTAATGGCAGAATCTTTCCCAATAAATAAAACAGCACAAGGCTTACTTTTCTAGTGCCTAAAACAACACCCTGTGCATATCACAGTGCATATCTAGTGCCCACCACAAAGTACAATGCCATCTGAACTGCCCGCTGGAGACAGTACTTACCCACCCTAACTTCAGATCAAGAGGTGTTTAGGAGTGTGTGAGCTGACCTGCACCAAAGCTTTGCTAAGGTCCGTCCAAACAAATAAAAGTACTAGCTAATTAAGTTCATTGCTGATGCCTTAGCACTGGTTAATTTACTAGAAGAGGTTGTAACTGAARTATCCAAGCACCAGTAGCCATATGAAATGTGTATGTGATAGCATAAGACTCAGTGACTTATTAGTAAGTAAATAATTGAGGCTACATGGCCTGCTGTTCTAATAAGCACTTTTCAGCAAGCAAACCTGTCCTAATGAAAATGAAATGTTTGATTCAGCAGCCTGTGAATCTTGCACTGTTGGTAGCTGAACCCAGCATTTCTGGATGTTGACCCTTTCCTGTTCATGATGCCTTTTTATCATCATTCACCACTGATGGTCTTCTCACTAATTTTTGGGTAACTTAGGGGCAAAATGGCTTATGATTAACTGGCACATTTGTGCTTGAACTCATCTGCAATGTATACAGCACTTTGAAGGCTTAAACCTTAAGCTTCCTAATTGTCTTGGTTTTTTGATAGACCTCCAGGTCACGTACAGTAAACCCTGTGGCAGCTTTAGCTGTTAAAGGTTATGTTCTGACCTTTCAGGAACAGGTTGGGCTCTCATGAGATCTTTTTTGTTATCTTGGTGCATACCCCCTGCTGCTGCAGTCTGGCATTTATGCCTTTTCAATGGAATTCCAATTTTTCTCAGATGCATCTTTTTCTCTAAGCATGACATGCAAACTTGTTTCACTTTGTCTTGGAGTCTTAAACCTACTTTTGTGTTCTCTTTAAACACAATCATGTTTTACATGCACAGCTCTTGTTTTAGAGACGCAGCCAAATTCCTGTGAATCTTATTTCTTCAGGCTTACTCATATGAAATAAGTCCGTGCACCATCCTCCTGTGACTGCCTGAAGTGTCCTGCTGCAAATCAGAAAGTATCTCTTGCAGACCTCTCTGTCTTCTACATCATTAAGTGTTGTGGTTTAGCACCAGCTGGCAACTAAGCACCATGTAGCTGCTTGCTCACTTCCCCTAGCCTCCCCACCCCCCACAGTGGGGAGGAGAATGGGAGAGAAAAGGTAAACATAGTGGGTTGAGATAATTACAGTTTAATAATAATAATAAAAAAAATACCACTACTACTAATAAATATTGCAATGAAAAAGGGTGAGAGAGAGAGAGGGGAATAAAACCCAAGAGAAACAAGTGATGCACAATACAATTACTCACCACATGCTGACCAATGTCTAGACCATCCCTGGACAACAATCAGCAACCCCCAGCCAACTCCCCCCAGTTTATATGCTCTGGTCTGGAATACCCCTTTGGTCAGTTCATGTTAGTTTTTCTGGCTATGCTCCCTCCCAGCTTCTTGTGCACCTGCTCATTGCCAGAGCATGAGACACTGAAAAGGCCTTTATTTAGAGTAAGTACTATTAGCAAGAACTAAAACATCAGTCTGTTATCAACATTATTCTCATACTAAATCCGAAACACAGAACCTTACAAGCTACTAAGAAGAAAATTAACTTTATCCCAGCTGAAATCAAGATATCAAATCACCTGTATTTTAACCTGTTTAATTAACTATGATTTCCTTTCTTGGAACCTTATCCTTACTTTGTAGTGGCAAAGATTCAGAAACATAATTTCCATCACTTTCCAAGCTCTGCACAATACATTCTGATGGGCTCTGATCAAGCCTCAAGCCCATGTCCATCCCATGCCAAAACGTATGACTATTGCATTCCAAAGAACATAGCTAGTAATTCCCCTTCCATCAGAGCACATCTCGTTGGGCCTGACAGGCTTTAATTGAAAATGCCATGGGCTAATGACTTTGCAGTAACTGTGCTCCCAAGTCTCCTCCTGAGGCCTCAGACTGTAATTAAAGATGCTCCACAGGCATTTTAGGATTGGCAGCTTGCTTATATTTGTCTTTATTCTTTCAGATGATCTTGTATTTTGATGTTAAAGAGACAGAACAGAGATATTCTGAGTGGTAAAAGGGACTTTTGTCTTTATTCTGAGCAGTTAAACAAGTTGAGCCTCTAAGGGGTAACCCATCCTGAAAAACGCAGCCAAGACTTGTAGTGCTTTCCCTTTCAGGAATGAGACTGGGAATAATAGCAGCACACTTTCCCTAGAGACTGGGTTAACCTTTGAAGGATTGCTTATCCTTCTTGCAGGAGCAATAGTTGCCAGCATAAGCCAAATCCGGTTCACATGTCAACAAGCTTCATCCACAGTGTGGAGACCCTCATGTAATATTGACAGCCTAAGTGAGCCTGCTTTGAACTCTCCTTGCTCGACAGCGTGGCTGCATGGTGGTGATCTCCCCTGGAGCTGGGATACCTCTCAAGGTTTCTCCTTGAGACAGAGAGACCTTTTACCAGTGACTGATCTTTAGTAGCAACCAATATCGTGCATAACCTTGCAGTGTGGTAACTTTGATTTGACTTGCTAACTTTGATTTGTATCTTGATAAGTTTTGAATCAGAGTTCAGTGATTGTGCTCCACAGCAAAAAAGTGAACCTTGTCGTAGAACTTTGTTACATCACAGTTTTACAGCATCATATTAAAACTGCTTTTGCTAATACATTTGACAGCAGTTCTTTAAATGATCAAAATTCATRACAGATTGAATGGAGAGGAGCAGGAAAGGGGATCTGCAGAAGAACCTTGTCTCTCGCTGTCCTCTTTGAAACCTGTCTAAATTTGTCCAAGTTGGTAAATTTTAGTTTGCACATGAGTAGAGATTTCCTAGAGGTAAAAGTGTCTGATGGTTCTGTGCACACAGGTCAAGCTCCAGCCAACAGCAGCTTGCCCTTTCCCTGAGACGACCCCTCTGGGATGCCAGAAGCAGTGCCTTCTCTCCTCCTAACTGCTGCAGTAAAGAGCATCTCTTTTCTTCCTCCTGCTTCCTTGCGGGATTCACGCAGGGTAGGAAGAGAGAGCTGTCTGATACTGTTGCAGAGCAGATGAGGATAGATAGTTGTGGAAGGCCTGGAACTGGAGGGAGCCCAGGGAGGAGAAGGGAAGGGGGACTATGGATATGCTGGAAGCCAGCTGATAGAGTGAGTGACACCTCCAGAGAGCATCTGATCCTGGGGATAATGGTCTGGCTGTGAAAGCAGGCAATAGCAAGGAGTGAGGAGAGTTTCAGAAGTACAAAGGGTAGCACAAAGCAGAGGGAAGGAGACTGCAGTGAAGGGGATGGGCAGCGGGGCTCAGATGAGTACCCAGATACATGAGTGGATGAGGCAATAGCGAAACAGAATACAGCTGGATATGAAGGCCCAAAAGCAGCAAAGACGAAAACATGAGCTCATGGGCTGGATGACATGTATTTCTACCCAGAGCCTGAGATCATAGGCACCTCTGTGTATCTTAGAACAGTATTTTATGAAATCTGCTGTTGATTAGACAAAATTATTATTGGTGGCAGCTTCTAAGGGAGCAGAGCATGGCAGATGAGTGGGGTAACCAAGGCTGAAACTCAAAATCAAAAGATCTAAGCAGTAGGATAGAGTGACAGGAAGAAAAAGACTGGTGAGAAACTGAAGGATAGATACTGTTCTAACTGGGGAACACCATGTCAGACCACAAGCCATAGTGATATGGATAGGTGCTAACTCAGATACTAACCCAAAATTCAGTAAAAATACCAACCATAGTATGAAGGGAAGAAAGAGAGAAATTAAACACTCAATGAAGATTGCAAGCTGAGAAGGAGATTGATAGTTGGTATGTTCATGCCCAAATATGAGGATATTTGTAGTGGTAGTGTCAGAATTTCAGTTTGCAAGTGTTAAGTGGCAGAAGACACTGACACCAGAAGCAGAGATGTGTGATTGAGCTGCACAAGAAGGTTTAATCTAGTCAGGTGACTGTAACTGTTGTTTTTTTAGATATGACAGATATATCCCTGCGCAGCTTTGTTCTTCTAAATGTGAAGACTACCAAGCTCACTAAAGGACTTGGCTACATTATTCTAAATAAACAAATGAAAGTCTGTGACCAGATCCTTGAGACAAACTTGCTAAATAACTACCTGAAATTTTCTGGTAGCTGTCTCCTTCCCAGGATCTCTCTGCAGCACTGGACCCACTAAACTTAATACACAGGGTGACCTGAATATGTTATTCATGATGAGAAGTGGGACATTCTCTTCTATCTGAGGAGGTGCTAGCTGGGAATACTTTCATTTGAAGAGTTTCTTCTCCTTACCAGCTGTTCAGATACCAATAACAGAGCTGCCACAAAATAAAGATTATGTTTGGGCTACATAACCTGATTAAATGTTCTTTTCTGGTTGACTGGCAGTGGGATGGATCTCAAATAGGGCAAAGCAGGAGCTGCACAGCTATCAGTATTCTCTCTGCAGTGATTTAATCTGTCAAGCTGTATAGAGCTTTTTGTTTTGGTTTTATAAAAACAAAACCTTTGATAGAAAAAAACAATAAGAGATCCTGTGACCTGCCAGTTTCACTGATGTGTCCCTGGTTCTCTGTACCCAGCTCCAGTGACTCATTGTGGCCATAACTGCAGTGTTTATGTCTCTCTTGCTCTTCTGGCATGGTACAAAACAACCCCAAGAATCTAGCATATATTTTTCTCACCTTTAGAATTACTTTGTTTTTAAAGTTCTCTTTTGTTTTTGGTACCTGACCATTGGGGCAATGAGCTATTGTGTGAAGAATTGCAGCTCTGCCTTTGCAGAAAAAAAAATGTATATTTTAACTGCCATTTTCTGATTTTTAAGCTCTGCTCTGTTTTCTTTATTTTTCTGAATTAAAAATCAATGATTCAATGATGAACCTATACCTAATTTGAAAGACAAAGAGAAGCTGTTTCACATAGCTCTTATTTTCCTTTTTTAAATTTTATTTTATTTTGATGGCTAATCCCAGATGGGACGTGAGTATCCCATCCTTTTTGTTTTTTTTACAAGACTTTCATTGAGTGCATAAACTCTTATACAGTATGAATCATATTGGAGAAGTTTGACAGCAACTGCTGCAGTATTCCTATTCAACCCAGAATGGCAACACCTTAGCTATCATTTACTGGAAGTACATTTTATAGTGAAAAACTTTAATAGATCAGTGTTCAAACTCTTCAGAGAAAAGCAAAATTATGAGGATAGGATAGCAGAGAAAAGGTATTGCTCTTCAGGCATAAGAAATATCATGAAGGAAATATCATGGGCAACTGAGGCTCTTGAAAAATTTGAGTTTGTGAGCTGGAGTAAAATTAGCAAGTTGGAACGTAGGAAACTCTCACAACACAATCTGAAAAAAATAGATATTTTGTAACTTGTCCCACCTATCACTCTACAACTACCTGAAAGGAGGTTGTAGCAAGGTGGGGGTCATCCTCTTCTTCCAGAGAATATGGCCTCAAGCTGCACCAGGGGAGGCTTAGGTTGGACATCAGGAAGAATTTCTTCATGGTAAGAGTTGTTAAGCATTGAAACGGGCTGCCCAGGGAGATGGTGGAGTCACTATCYCTGGAAGTGGTAAAAAAATAGCTGGAGGGGGCCCTTGGTGCCGTGGTCTAGTTGACAAGGTGGCGATTTATCAAATGGTCTTGAAGGTCTTTTCCAACCTAATTGATTCTGTGCATCTGTTAAAATTTAAAGACGAAACTAAAGTAAAAAAATTCAGGGAAATTGAGCACTTCTACACAGTGACTAATCCACCATAAAAATCCCAATTTCTCTCAGGGGTATACTTCCCTAGAATGATAAGTTTTTCATAGGGGCCACAGAACATGTACCTCTAGAGACAAATAGATGATTCTGTCTTGTATGATGCACCATGCATGAAAGTGTGTGGAAAAAGCCATGTGTGAAAATATGGGCAGTGCTATAGTCCAGCCATCCTTCTGTTTCTTGAAAAATGACTAACTGATAACCATTCAACACCAGGTACTGGGAGGAAGTAACCCTCCTTGAGGGTAGCAGAATTCAAATTGGAAGCAAGTAGGTAGTTTTCAACAGTGAGATTTAATTAACATGTGGGGCATAGCTTTCAATAGCAATTGAGAGAGAGAGGGTCTTTTTGAATAGATACAGATTAGTTAAATCACAAGTTATTTAATACTTGCTGCTTTTTTTCTTGTCTGTCTGTCTGTCTGTTTGTTTGTTTGTTTGTTTTGTTTTGTTTGTTTTCCAGGAGGTGAGGGGGAGGCTGGCAGTTTTTTTGTCCAGGCTGGTCAATGATTTTCTTCCTCCTTTAAAAATCTGCAGTGTTATTGCAGTAGTCCCATGTAATCTCGTCATATTAAGTGAAACCTTAATTCTTTCTTCARTTCACAGATTTAGGGACAAGGTCTTGAACAGAAGAATGAGACCCTGTCATCATGAAGGGTGTACAGCTCAATAGCAGAGAGGCATCTCTTCCCTTACTGGGGAGGCAAAATGAAGCTTTTCTCACTGTAAAAGATACGTGACAAGTACAGCTGTCTTTGCGTTCAGAACTGGGGATCATTAAAGACCTTGAGTGGGATGCAACCCTTTGTGTCATTAGGCTGAAATTTTGAGTCCCAGGCTTGTCATATTATTGAAACAATTGGGGTCATGCTAAGTGACATGTTCTTGGGCACTGGGAAGGTTTCATCCCCAAGGACTTTTTTTGTCTGTGCTAATTCCGCTTATCAATCAACTGGGCATTCACATTTAATCCTGGTGCTAAAACATTCTTGCAGGTGAATCTTAATTTGTGAGCTCTGTGCATTCTCTTGTGAGTCAAGAGGTTAAACTAATTTGATATTGCACTCCCTTGATAATGAAAAAGGCTGATGAAAACAAGACAGAGTTTACAGTACTGTGTCTCATTAAATAATTTTGCATTTCAGTAGTAGGACAGTTTATCTTTAAAGTGTTTGTGACAAAGGATGGATAAAACCTGTCCAACAATTATACAAAAAATGCAAATGTTCATTATTTTTTATTACAATAAAATTCAAATTTCTGCTAAAAATCACGGCAAATGGTGCCATGTAAAAGATGTACAAAAAGTCTCAGACCCATCAATGAGATGTAATATTGCCAACGGCTGGCATTTCTACTGCATCACCTCATAATTTAGACCCTAAGTCCTACACTGATGCAAGTATCTCAGTTTTAATTTAACACATAACAATGCAATTTTAATCTGGTGGTTGTTGTGCAGAAAAGCTAGGGAACCTGAACTAGCAGAGGTTAGAAAAATGAGAAGGCAGCAAATACAAAATTTGCCCTTCAGGGTCGGGGGGAACTCAAGTGCATTTAACACCTCTCAGGAAAACTGGACTTATTCTGTCCACTTTAACCACATAATTCACAAGTGTGGCCTTCCCATAAGCACCCAAAGAAAAACATCCTGGAGTGTGCTGCTGCCACCGGAGCAAACTATCTGCTATGCAGCCTCTTTGCTTGGAGGTATCATGGAGTGGGACAAATCTCCCCCAGCTACATGAACTGTCCTTGTTACAACTGCAACGTTGCCACCATTTTCCCTTGTGATCCTTCCCTCATGACATGACAGATGGAAATCAATTTATTGGAATGAACCCCTACTCCTTGGCTGCTGCTGAACTGGCTGAAGAGACAGGGGTGTTGAAAGCAGCTGTATGCTGCACTCTTTTTTCTGATAGGCTGCAGGAAGTGATGGTGAGCATCCCTGGGTTATAATTTTATCATAAACCTGAAGGCTGATAGTTAATAATGTATGCACAATGAGGTTATATTTACGTCACCTGTAATTAAAATGGTGTGAGGATCAAGATTTATCAGAAAAGAAACTGCTTAAAACCAACCCCCCAACATTCCTTCATATAGGAGTTTGATTTCCAGCTACAGAAATGTGTTTATCTCTACTAGAAGCCTTCTTCTAGTAGTCATATTCACATAATAGTCTACTTACCGCAATATACAATAACACAATGTAAGATTCACATGACAGAACCGTTATCTTTAGCTATAAGCTCATAAATAAGCTTCTATATGCAACCAAATATGCTTTTTCATTGTTGCAGCTTGCTACTCTAAAGCAAATTTTTATATGCTTATTAACATAATTGTCATGTAATATCACTGCTTTTGACAGGAGAAATACAAGCCATTCTTCTTCATAGTTTTTGAATAAAACCCCAATATTCTTGAAGTACTTTTATAAAAATGAAGATTATATTGTATTCAATTCACATTGACCTTCAGCATTTACTGTTTAGAGGGGGAAACTAAGGTCTAGGACGTACCTACTTCTGGACGTGCTYATTAAAAAGATGCATAAATCAAGCAGTTTAACTCATATACACAGGTAAAAACCCCTACTCACCAACATCTAAAATGATCATTTACAAATTCTTGGGAGAAATGTTCTTTTAGCTTAAGGGTGAAGACAAAGAGGAGAAAAAGAAGCTGATTTCTTATCAGAATATGTGTAGAAACACCCTCATGATGCCAAAGAGATGTGTTAAATGTTCCCAATTTTGTTCCCAAAATGATGAAAAACAGATCATGTACACAGGTGCCTAAACCCAGGCTAATGAATATTTGGCCATGTGTATCCTCTGTGCAGTGCTGCAGTGTTCATGAATCAAAGAATGGCTGCATCTTTGAAAAGTGCTGAATCCTAGAAATGTTAATGAGGCAGTATGCAGAAGTCATAACTGTTGCCACTGTCAAGTGGCCATGAAAATTATTATCTGTTAAGATATTGGAGGCAGAGCTACTATCCCCTAAATTCTCATGCAACTCGTCTGATTTACTAACTTCTCGTTGTGTCAAGATTTTTAGTTTGTCATGGCAACCTGAGAACAGAGAGGAGTAGGATGCCATCAGGCAGCAGTCATAATGCAAGCATAAGTTAAATGCCTCTAAAGTTAATGATCCAAACTCTTCACTGCAGCCACGAGGCGCACAGTGTAACTTGGGAGAGGTGCACAGATGCTGTAAATTACTTTGGATGCCAGCACCATGACCCTGGGCCAGCTGTGTATCAGACCAGACCGGTGGCATAAGTTACAATAATGTAACTGCTGCTGCGAGTGATCCTGAGTGACTGTTGTGGCAGACATGGAATGTCAGTGTCATGCTGAAGCATAGGCCTCTTTTTATCCCTTTCCTTCCTTACTCTGGCTGTAGGGTTGAAGGCAACCTGGGAGCTGCCACATTTTTTCTGCCCCACTAGGAAAATATCCCACCCTGATTAATCCTTCCATTGCTGTTGGCCCTTATAATTCAGTAAAATGCTGTAAGTCATCTTGAACTCATGAGACAAGCCAAGGCAATATACTTTACCTTCCTTTGCATATTTTTCTGTTTTACATTCTGTTTTATTGTAACAGCACGGACACTAATTTTGCCTTAATTGTAAAGCTTGGATCCAAGAAAATGCTTTTAATAGTATCAAATGATTATTCACCTAGGTAAAAATCGTAAATGAAAAGCAATGTTATTGATAAAATTATCTGTCAGTGCAACAGCATCCTCTCTACAGCTTTCACAGGGTGATGTTATTAGTGCATGTGAAAGCTGCCTGCCTGCTCTGCTGCCTGCTTTTTAGTGATAAGTATTATCTATTATATTGCAGGGACTTTTGGTCAAAGCCTTGTATATTTTGCAGTTTTCTGAATATATTTTAAGATCTTCAGGTTTTATCATCTGCAGATAATTGTCACAGACAAACTAACAGAAATTATTCTTGTGAAAGAACAGGAAGAAACATGTGCATCCAGGAACACCAACAAACAGAAGTTAGGAGGTAGCAATGGAATAATGTAACTAGTACAGACCTAGCAAGGAACAGCCACTGTTCCGCTGCAATAAAACTCACCTACTTTAAGCCATAGCTGTAAGATTAATGGAGTTTTGGTAAGCTGCCACTCCCTGGGGATAACAGTAAGCTTATATGTCTAGATTTCTTACATTCTCCTTTCCTTATCCTGGTAACCTAGGCTGCTGAAGTTCTTTTTTACACTGCTCTCCTCTCTTTTTTTTTCCCCCCGTGGAATATGCCAAGACCTCTCATAAAGCAGTAACTGTATTAGGACACAGAAACTCACAAAGCCTGGGTAAATGTCAGCGCCGTGGAACAACTTTCACCCCTGAAAGGTCACAGACTGCAGTTCCAGCACATTGTGGTCCAGTCAGCAAGCAACCAGTCAAGCATATCAGTTCAGCATAATACCACATTATTACATTTATCTGGCCAGCATTAAATGTGCTGCAGCTCCATGCTTTGTTTTCCTTGACTTTGAATGAATGAAGCAGCTTTTGTAGGGCATCCTAAAGCTGTTCAGTCAAAGATTAGAAAAAGGCCATGGTGTCTGATGGGGGATTTAGACTGAGTGGAAACACCTAACACTAAACCCATGATCCCCAAACCCTCATTCAGCTTCTCTCTAATTGTCACCATTTACATTTGCTAAAATGCCTAGAATGTAACATTACAGTTACCTGGTAGCCCCRTAGTTGTGGTGGGATCAGGGAGCTCCCGGGACAGGCTTGCATCTGTCAGAGTCTGACTCTTCCTCTTGTGTTCTCAGAAAGTATTTGCAGAGAGCTGAGTCTTATCTCAGACAATTCCACCTACAAAAAGCTGTATTTTGAGAGAACATGTTTGATTGGTTTGTTTCAAGGGTAGAGGAAAAAGGGTCTAAGAACTCTCCAGGTTGTAAATCCCAAATGGAAGACTGTATTTCCTGGTAGTGCTGGGGCACTAACTTGGTGCAAACCCTTTCTTCAGGACTTCTTCCCTTTAGGACGTTCTGTGCTTGGTATACTATTTCTGGTGGATCTAGCATGTCCTTCTAGGGATGCCTAAAGGCTGGATAAAATACTGCTTAATATTTTGATTCCTAAATTGTTGTGGGACTGGTTGCTGTGCATACAGGAAATATTTTGGAAGTCATAATCTTCTTATCTGCTTAACAAATTTGTCAATTTGTCAATTGAATTTGAAAAAGTATGCTAGGGTCAGGTGTTTAGTTTGCTTGAATTTACATATATATGCACATACATATTTTCTTTAACCAAACACCGCAACTATGAAGACAGCAGGAGTGTATGTTACTAGACCTCCATACTCTTATTGGTTATACATCACGATACAGTAGAGATTCAATATTGATTCCATAATGTTTCTAATGAAGTTTTCACAAACACCATGACCGATTATTTAGAAGACTAGTGATAAATCACTCATCTGATGATTGCTCACTGCTAATGATTTCTTTTCATTGGATGATTATTCTGTCAGAGATTATTGTACAATCTGTAAAAGTTTCTAGAGCTGTGTTTTGTGTGGGTGAGCCAACACTTCATTGAAGGGCTCTGCATGTTACAACTTTGCCGTTTCCTAGGGCAAACTGCTGATCTCTGCCTTCATTTTTCTGAACATTATCAGAACATCTAATTTCCATTCTGCTTTAGGGTCATGCTAAGTTACCAATTTAAAACAGTTTCTGTGATGTTGACAGTTTTAATTTGTTCCACTTGGTATGTTAGTAGGCCTATTGTTTGTTCAAAGTACATTTTTGTGTTTCTGAAAGAGACAGTTTCTGTATTTTCTCAATGCAATGCAATTTGTACCCATATTGCAGCTCCAGACATCTCCTCAAGGGCAAGTCTAATTGAAGTTGCTTGATTTCTGCTACCAATCAGAGTTTTTTCAAACTGGGTTTCTTTTCATCTGTAATGCTTGAAGCTTCTGTATTAGCAGGCTCACTCAGGTGTAACATTTTCTCTGAATCTCTTGGCTTGACCACAGGCCTCTGGTTGGCTTTAGTCAGTCTCCCAGCTAACATTTAAAAAGCACCTGATGAGCTCTGAGACTGATTAATACTTATGAGAATTTACTTGTCCTTTCTTAAAATGATTGYATCTAAATTAAGCCATAAGTCTGGCTCTGACTCACCTTTCAGCAGGTTCTGCCTTAAGTGGACTCCCGGCAGAGCAGGACAGGATTCAGGATGGATACAAGGACCCCAATCTGGACCTCTGTCAATCCGTAGTCATCTAAGTGTCATTTAAGTAATGATTTAGAGATAATATTTCAACTGTTACTAAGCAAGTCCCTTTCCTGGACCTATGCCCCTTTTTTCTTGGTAGAAGAATTTGTTGTCAGTTTCAACTGTGCATGGGGTTATGAAGGGGGAAATGTAAATTGATATGCACTTGTCTTGGAATGAATAGTTTGTAAAAGAGAGGAAGAAGGTGGAAATTTTCATAGCATGTATTACCTGAGGCTTTTACTTATATCTTTGATTTCAGCAAAATGGCAATTGCATGACATTTATGTATCTGTTCTATATCAAAGCATAAACAAATCTTTGATAAGTTTGATTATCTCATCATTAATAATCTCATAATCTGTGGTCTTTTGGACCTTACTGTAACGGATATTTTAAATATCTTTGGTTTGTGATGAATTTCTGTTAGCTTTGTAAGTATATCTCAAAATAACTTTTTTTTCCCCAAGTAAATAACTAATAGTACAAAGTATTTTTTTTCTCAGCTATCAATAAGCTGCTTTTTCATTTGGTTTTCCAACTACACACAAGAATTATGCTCCCTCCCTTTCCTCTTTCAAAATTTTGATTTTTTTGCATTTTAGAAACAAACTGTTGAATTTGGATGTGTCTTTACTGAACAGCTGTCAAGAGGAGAGACAATGAAGGTGGAGAGACAAGAGAGACTGACGGGAGGACCAGGAAACATGCGCCAGTGTCTTCAGCTCCCCTATAGCACGAGCAGCCTTTGCATTTGGGGAACTTCTGCCTCTGGCTTCCCTTTCCTTCCCCTTAATGCCATTTTTTTCCCATTAGGAAAGGCACTTTTTGAAGAGTGCAGGCAGGGGAATTGGTTCACACAGCGGAAGGGGGAGGGTGGAACTGATGAGAGGAGACCGTCAGGGTAGTTGGCAGGAGAGTTGCTGCTTGCAATCTCAGCATGGTGGTATGTTCTAGCTGCAAAATCCTACCAGGACTAAACAATATTTGCTTCTTACTATAGACTTCCAGTCCAATAGGTAAAGGTTTTATGGATCCTCTCTGTCATGCAGTGTCCATATACCGAGACATTGTCCAGGCTACTGAATGTGTAAGGTAGTAGTAAATTGTAAGTTTCCTGCAAATTCTAGAAGGTCTGTCTTATCATCTTTCATTTGGAGATAGGAAAATAGGACAGAAAAAATGAAGTGATTTACTTGTGGGAACAAACATGAACAAAGTAGTAACAGTAGAAGAGTTAAAGCACACCCACTGCCCAGTTTTATCTCTATTTCATTTATGCTTTGTTGTGTCACTACATACAGAGATGTAAAAATTAATTTCCTTTGTGAAAAAATCTTAGGATACTAATTCAGACCTTTTCAATGTTAGTGTATATGTTGTGAAGGCAAAGCCTTCACAAATATTTTAGGATGGCTTAGCAGCAGCTAGATTATTGATCATGAATTAGCTGATACTTAGACATTGTGGAAACAGTCTAGATTCAGATCCAGAGCTAACACAGACTGATACAATTCCATTGAAACCACACTCCCTGAGCAAGTTCAGCATTGCAATATTCCGCTAAGTAGTAATATATACTAGGTAGAGTATTTCAGAAATTACAGTATGGATAGTATGAACAAAACTGCCATGCATAAATCAATATTTTTAGTTCTTAATAAAATATTATATGCACAAGGGTCCTATTGTACACCATAAAGAGTGTTCTGTTTTGAAAGTATTTCTTAGTGTGCAGTATTTTCATCCCGTATGTAAAATTATAAAATTTTCCAATTAAATAAACTTCTGTGTATGCAAATATCATTTTTATACAAGATTTAAACTGAAAATAATAAAAGAGACAAAGACTGAGAAAAGCTGTCATTTTTGTTGCTTGTAAATATAAAGTTACTTAAAGAAAGCTTTACACCAAAGCATTGATGAACTTCGAATGTATTATTATGGGAAAGAGAATTCCTCAATAGAAAATGAGCATTCAAGATAAGGTCCTGAGGATGCATTTGGATTCTGGTAAATCTTTGCTGATAAAATTCTATCTATCATGTATTTACTGAAAAAAATGATGCCTTGTTTTGATTTCTAAGTTGTTTTCACTAAATCATTGTGGGCTAGAAATGCATCGAACAGTTGCAGTTTACTTAATTGTGGTATGAAAGATAAGAATTTTTCTGCTTAAACCTCAGGAGACTTGAGGTAGTCCATGAAGATTTCATTAAACATTTTCCATGGAATTTTTCATCCATTAACTGATAAAATAGATGTACCAACAGACTTCTAGCTGTTTTAGAACCTCCCAAATCCAGCAGGATTAGAAGGAAAATTGTCATATACTTATTTCCTGGACAGAAAAGTTTTCAGAAGGTTCAGCTTTCTCATTTACATTAACTTCTAGCAAAGAAGAATTACTTTCATAATGAGTATTCTATGCTTTCAGTACATGGTAACTGTACTACTACTGCCAATGTCATGAACAGTGAGAATAACGAGTATCATTCATCAAATGACACAGGAAAGAATAGATATTTTTTCTTCCTTTCAGCAGAACTAACTAAATTGTTTCTAGAAAGGCTCTTTGCCATTAATTTACATATAGTACAGCTGTTTTAAGCCACTGAAACTATTTACGATACATATATTCATTACTATGTGATAATCAGCATGGCTTTATTGGGTCAGCACTCCAAATTGCAATGTATATTAGTTTGTTTGCTTTTATGAGGGATTGGAATGGAGATTTTATAGTCAGAGATACTAATGATAGTATAATTTATTAGCGTTTACCTCAGATGCTGACATTTTAAATCCATAGTCCAAATTTATTAATTAAGCTCAGCAGCAGAGAATTGTATTCAGCTTACTTTTGACTCTTAGAATTAATTGAAAAATGATCTTGCTTCACCTTATGTATCAGAATCAGTTTGCAGAGAGCTTTTCTGCTGCAGAGCTATCTCTATTAAATTTGTACCACAGACTAAAAGAGAAGGAAATGTTTAAAATGCCATTTAAATTGAGCAGTAAATTTTTCACTTTAAAAAAGAGAGGAGGAGGAGAACTCATTTCTCATTTCTCATCAAAGATAGGCAACTAATTAGTCTCACTCCAATTAATACTTGGGTTATATAAAAGATGATTGATTCTGCCTAGATTTTTATCATTTGAACATATGGCAACAAGGAACACGGAAAGTTTTCATCTGTCATGTTTGTGCTTGTACCTTAAAGTGTGAATATATGGGCTACGCACAGGCAGTGGTCTAGTGTTTTGGCTGCAGAGATAAGTGCATGCTATTCAATCACTTTTATTTCCACTGTTTACAGCTAATAAAGAGCAGATCTTGGCCATGCAGAAAGCATGTCGAACACCTATATGGTCCACAGATGGCTTTTGAAAGCGTATCTAGAGTGGTGATTCAAGAGCAGAACCGAGAATATAATGATAATGGTGACATGTAAAATTTAGGCTCACAGCGAGATGCAGAGTCTGGACACAAAATGGCCTTCCAAAAAAACCAGCTAGCTTGTCTCAATTTCCTATAGCTAGTCCCATAATTCTACCCAATCACTGCACCCCGCCCTTCCCCCTTGCCCAGATCCTGCTTGTTCCCCTTCTTTTAAGTCTACTGTTTGAATTTCCACTCCCATGCACAAGCAGACCCTGACACAAGTTCAACCAGGGAATGCTTTGGTACTCCAACCTTTCTCAAATAGGAACAGTTTCTATGTGCTCTGCAGAAATTGCTTGCCCAATACAAGCTTGTCTGGAGCTAAATGAAAGCAGATCCAGGGCAAACRGGTGGAACAGAAGCATTTGCTGAAGATGACATATGGTATGATGGAGGAGAAGGGTAATGGTCAAGCTCAGCAGCCCAGGAACATGGACTTTTGCGCAATCTCTTGGACTGCTCATTCCTAAAGTGCCACCTGCTATTGGTATGAGGGGTGCCAGAGAAAGTTATGCTGTAAAGTTGTTGCTTGTGCTGTTTCTAACAGACAGTTACTAGTCTCTCCATTTTGGGGAAAATTTTACTCCCCTTGTCATTCTCTCAGCCCCTCATTTGAGAGGTGGTTATTTAAAAGGAGTTTGCTAAACGGAGTCTTAATTTACCTTAAGAAAATTTAAATATGGGTAGCTTGAACAGGTGGATATTTTAAGCTCTGTCATATTCATTATGGGTTAGAATTTCTTCTGCCTGAAGAGAAGCTTTTGCCAGGCATAAAGGGCAGATCTCTGATAGGAAGGATACACAACCAACTTCCCTAAGTAAATGAATGCTGATCTTAACATACTATCCACATCCTGTTCTCTTTCACTTTCAGTTGCTTTTTATGAGCTTTCTGCCTTGGTCTCTCACTGCATCCTTTATGCATTTATCTTTTTTCTTTCTTTTTTTTTTTGTTTTCCCTAAACAAAAAAGGAGACATGAGCCTATTTTCCAAGAAACTGGGTAGATCAAGTGCAAATTCTTATATACAGAAGGGCTAGGAGGTGAGGAGATGCAGATAAAGGCAAGTTTCTCAGTGTCACGAAACACTGGTTCACTACAGACTGCTACAAGCACYGGGTCACCCACCTCAGTGGTTTTCTGCATTTCTGCAGTTCAGAAATATTTCCTGGCACAGGTCACAGCAGCACATACTGCAGCTCTTCACTAACTGCCTCTGTACTGCCCTGCTGCAAAGGGAAAGTATTGCTGAAATGTGGACTTACCACACCTAGACTTCTTTCCTCTTCTACATATTTTTCTCTTCTACATGAACATGCCATGCAGAGGCAGTATAAAGGTAGGCTGTTACTGAAATACAGCTGCTCCTTCAGCCAGCAGAACTGCTGTTAGGCACTATTACTGACTAGTCACCCCTTGTTAGAAGCCATCTTTCCAAAATCTAATGTGTCTCAAAATCTCCTTYCTAGCACGATGATGCTTAAGAATGCACAGAAAATGAGGCAAAAGTAATTCGCTCATCCTGAAAAGATAATACGCTGCATAATTTGAGCAGTATATAATTGATCAATGTTACTTCTGTAAGCATTTTGTGGCCCTAGCTTGTAAATTAAATCAATTCCTGATAAAGGAATCCAATATCATTACTTTACTTGTTCCTATGCTTTACTAGAGAATTATTTTTTCTGTAACAAAGCATATTTCTGCACTGTTGAACTACTTCCATCTTAATGGGATCTGCCTCTTTCGGGTTTATATGTTTACTTGACTGGGCAGCTTGCCTGCTTGACAAAGGGAGTTTTTTGAATTATGAAAACAAGAAAATCTCATATCCTCAAACTGCTCTCTATGACTTTTTATGACACAATATAAATGTTAACAGATGAGTTATTAATTTTCAAATGTAATCATCAGTAACTATTCAGGTTTTTGCTTCTTCAGTATTTTATGAACCAGCAAAAAATCTTATATTGTTCGGGCCATTCACCTGAATCTGGGAAGACAGTATTTCACCGAACTGGATATGAAACCACTGTCCTTTCTATTTTTCCAGTATTTCCAAAGTACTTCTGCTTTTGCAGACTGCACCTTGAATGGCACCRACTGTGAGCAGTTTGTCRTTCTGTGATGAGGCACTTTGCTTTCTTGGACTGAAAGGGAGCTTCAGGAGCCAGATCCTCAGCTGGTGTGAATTTATGAATATATGAATAGTGGAGAAGTAAATACATTTCCATTTAGGCTGCCTGCTGATGTTCCCTTTCATTCCCTTAGAATGATGTGTGTCATCCCACTCACATAAACCTAGCATGGTTGATGTTATTCAAGATGTTATTTGCAAAGCAGAAGGGCTTTTCTCTCTGTAAGGGTAAAGGAGCAGTGGTCCTCCATCCAATTCATTCTCTCATCCACTAAAAAGCTGTTCACAGGCTATTGGCTCAAGAAAATCACCACAGTATTTCCCTCCAAAGTAGAAAGCAATAAGCTGCTGCTCAAGGACACATCTTCAGTAAACTGAAGACAACGGAATTATGTTTGTTTACTGGTTTTTTTGGGGGTATATTTTTAACACTTGACCAAGATTTGATTTTTCTTGCATTGGTTTCTATTGAAAATWACTTATCTTCCCGGTGCCCACCAATTAAGTTCATGCTTCATCATGTACCATACATAGCACTGCAGTGGCCCTTGGACACAGAACTCCAAGGTATACTAAGTAGGTTTGCTGATCATACTAAATTGGGACGAGCTGTTGACTSCCTCGAAGATAGAGAGGTCCTGGGCARCCAGCTCTAGGTGACCCTGCTTATGCACTAGGTGACCTTCTAAAGCCTCTTCCAATCTCAAATATTCTGTGTTTGTAAGTAGCACATTCAATAATGGGGAATTAACAAATGTGGGACACTATTTTACCGAACAAAACACCACCTCCTAAGTACCTTCTTGTTGCTAGGGATGTAGAAAGGTTGAAAACACTAAAGTGACAGCAATCATGCCATGTATTTATATCACAGGTGTAGAAACAAGTGTCTACAATTAATTATATTTTCCTGTCCGAAGGACAAACTAAAAGAATATCCTATATTATATAAGAGCCTTGGGTTACACCTAGTGATTGTACATAAATGTGGTAAAAATAAAACTAGCTTTTTCACATCTTTTTTTCTTTCTTTTCAGAGTTTGGATTGTGTGGTTAGTAACACATTCAAAACATATTAGAAGTTTAATGGAGTTTACTATCAGTTACATTCAGACTTTTTCATTCCTAAAGGATAATTACAATTATTTGAAATCTTCACTAAACATGTCTAAAATGAAGTTAAAGAAAGCATATGAACATTCTTTCAAGGCTCCATTGAGATATATTTGTTTAATGAAACAGAACCCTTGCTTTAAAAAAAACCCTTGCTTTAAAATTCCTGTGTTCTTTATTGGATTATGCATTTTTGGATTGTGAAATATCTGTATTGGCATGGTTAGGGGAATAATTGTTTAATTTTTTAAGCTGATTGTTAGATACTCTGCATCTCTGTCAATTGCTCAGAGGAGAATACTCCCTGGAGCTAATTAGAACAGGCAAAATAAACCAACAAGCAGCCTAGTTTCACCTCAATTGTTATAAACATGTTTGGACTCTGGTAAAAAGCCAGAGTAAAATCTACCACATAAGTCTGTTACATAAATGTACCACAGAAAAAGCAGATGTTGGTAAACCAGAACTTGTAACAATACCAAATGTAAATTTGTAGATTTGAAGAGGTATAGAAAATATAGTCATAAGTTAACAAAAAAACCCCATATCAATGTCTACCATCTACGAATCTCTTGAAAGAAAAAAATCTTTACTATATGCCATACTATAAAGAGAAAGACTAGTTTTCTACTGAAATACATTCATATTGTAATATAATGGAATCAAATGCATAAAATGTATGCTATATGCAAATTGAGCACAAAATAGATGACCTTAAGCCGCAGAATTGACAATTTGGAGTCAGCAGAGAGAGAGGAAAAGCTGAGTGTGTAGAAGACAATGAAAGAATCTCAGCTAGCCCTGCACATCAATAGGTGTCATGTAGTGCAGATYCTTATAGCCATCCACTGTGGCAAACAAAACCTTTAAAGAATATTTGAAGGAAGATAATACAGGTATGAGGATGACTTTTGAGCCCTTTTCTATACTGATTCTAAYCAAGTTAAACTTGAGTTAAACTCTCAGTCCTATGCTTTGCTGTCCTAGGACTGTGAGCTGATATCACAGCTAAACACTGTCTGTGCTCCTCAGTATTTCATGCCTCTGTACCAAAATCACGTGATTGCCAGGCATACCCAAAGTGCACTGATTTTCCTGGGGGTTTAATTTCAKAAATATATTTGTTCCTGCGTATTTGCGTATCTGTATACACTAATGTATACTGCACATTCTTGCTTCTGCAGCTTATCTTTCACAGAACCAGGCAGATTTTTTTAAAAGCTGCAAGCCCCAAGTTTCAGAYGTACAAATCTGCTGGGATTGAGTCTCTTTGTGGAGGACTGTCATGATTCCTGTGGTCCCAGTGGGTTCCATAACTTTACCTTTCTTTTGTCTCACTTTCACGCTCTGTAGGCTCCAATCTGGTCTTCTCAGCACTCTAGTTCTGTGATCCAGCTATCACACTGCCTGGTGCCAATGCTCACCTTGGCTGCTCTGTGGGTATCTGTCATCAAACMAACCTTTTCATGGTCAATTTGAAGTACAACTACAACAACAACAACACAGAAGGACTGCCAGAAGGTTTATAGGAAAACTACTCTAATTTTGATGGCAAAAATTATGTGTAGGTCTGTACAAAAGAAATAAACCACCTATATATTTTGCTTGTTATACCCAACTCCTAATAATAATCTCTGGCATATGGTCTAAGTCTTTTCCTAAATGTGCCCTCTTTATAAACTGTTATAAACTCACAGAGTGCCTCCCCTTCTTCTTTTTTTACCTGTTTGTCCCCTTGTGTTTGTTCATTCCTAGCTGAATAAGTAATAGAAACAAATTTTCTCTGCCACAAGAGCGTGCTCTTACAGTTCCGTTCCCAGTTCTGTGGTTTCAAAGTCTGCACTCATATTTAGTTTCTATGGGACGTCTAAATTGTGGGATTAAGTAGAGATAAAACAAACTGCTTGGAAGTGGTTTGGCAGCACAACACATCACTAAACGAAGGCTAATTCACTCAAATGAGAAATACAGTATGTTGGTACACAGATGCAATATGTGTTGTGGATTATATGTGAGCTTAATTGTACCACAGCTCATCCRTTTTTAATCTTTTAATCAAGTTTAGACAAGAACGGTAGAATTGGCTTTGCTTATCTTGTGTAAACTAGTTTTACACAGATAGGCATATTGAAAGATGTGCAAGTCCTCACAGTCTTCTCAGCCTAAACAGATATGATGATTTGATGTACAAAACATGTGCATGCTGTTTGCCACTTGCAAAGGGTGTCTGTTGAAGCAAATTATTTACTTGCATTAACTTGTCCCACGGCATCAAATTAAACAGGTGAACCGAGTCACTATACCTCATAGGTGCAATACAGAACTGCATAGTATTTTCACAATGCTTTTAAATRTATGATGATATTTCATGGTTTATTTTGTCTGCTCTAAGCTGCATCTGAGATTTAGTGTTATTTTTTGTGGTAAAATGTGTTGTGGTGGCTGAGTCTGCAGCAGATGAGGCTACAGTGACTGGGCCAGCCACAAGAGTGACTGAGGAGCCAGTGAGGCCAGAGGGCCCCAGTGCCCCTGTTCGGTTGGCCTGGTAGTCTGTCACTCTTGTTACCCTATGAGGTTATGTTCTAGCAAGTTCTCCTTTACTCGACATCCCGTTGGTCCTGTTGTCCTAATCCTCCCGTGGCCCTTCCCTGTTCATTGAAGTTATGTGACCCTGCCTATTCTCCACCCCCCTGGCCCTCACCCGATTGGATCCTGATGCTCTCCCCGCCCCTTCTTCCCTCAGTATAAAACCCCTGGACCCTCCATTTTGTGTGTTCTTGTCACTGGACCGCTTCACTGCTGGCTTAAACTTCGCCTGTGGAGCTCCATACAAGAACCCCTCTCAACTCCTTGCCTCCGGCGGACGCTTATGAGCTATCCTGGTGTGTGTGTGTGGGGGTGTGTGTGGGGGTGTGTGTGTGAGAGAGTGAGAGTGCTTGCGGGGTGTCTGTGGTTTTACCCARACGCCACCCRACGGCGTGGTCGCTGGTGTGCCTGCTTGAGTGTTTGTGTGGGGCACCGAAACCGAACGCGTCACGCTTTTGGGGACAGCGCAGCGCATCACCCGATTAACATCTCCATGCTGCGTCAAGAATGTATTTCTTTTCTAGGAGTGTTTTGGATAAACATATGCCTGTCTTTTTACTTTTACTAAGAATGTTGGACAGGTCTGATTATAAAATATTTATTCTCTAGCACTTTTAGTTTATAGTCATTATTTCAGTTGTATATTACATTATTCATGCACTTAACTGCTTTTGTGTTTTTGCCTTGTGACAAAGCCCTGTGAAATACTTTTGTTGACATTAATTAGAGAAAGAGCTGAGTAAGTTTAGATGTTTATGATAAAATATTCAGAAGACAATAGGAACTTAGTCTTAAGTGCTGTAGTTTTAACTCCACATCTTAAGATGACCAGATGTTCCCATTCCTAATGGAGTATACATTATTTGTTATTGCCACTTTCTTGAGTTGACTGTTTTATTGAATGTATTTCTGAATCAGCAGCTGTCAATAAGCCTTAAAAGAGTTGTTTCTGTGGAAAAAATCTTCACATTTTTGAAGACAGTAAGTCTTGGGACCTTTGGGACCTCACTGGTTTTGCAGCAATACTTCTGTCCTTTAGGAACACTGTAAATTTGAGGATAAGATTATTATACTTCTTCTGGAAGCCAATGAAATACAAGCGACAAACAATAACTACAGTGACTTCCCTGAAAATGCACTGCAAAACAAAGAAGGCTAACTTTTCCATTCACAGTACTTACAGAAAAAAAAATCTCCTAAAGTTCTTGAGCATTACGAAGGCTTCAATGCACACTGATTTTTGCACTCGAACAAAAGGTCAGCTTTAAGCCCAGACCCGGAGGCAACCTCCAGTAAGAACTTCTGAGTTTAACTCATGCCTGCGGTTCAAGGAGATGATGCAAAGATCATGGTTGAGAGCAAGGCTTTTCCTCCAAGCCATCCAGCCCCACTCCCTAAACTCTAAGCACTACAATGCTAAGTGACAAACAGCAGATATCTTGTTCCTGGTTTCCTGCCCTTTATAGACCATGATTATTTGCTTGGTTAAAAGTAGAAGGCTGATCCTTAGAATGGTATTGTGGGAAGAAAAGGAGCCAATGCTTAAAGAAAAAATATATGCATAAATTAATGTATAATTTGAGAAGCTTCATTGAAGCTTTCTCTACTGCTTCTATTTAGCAGGATAAGCTAGGCATCTACYATCCTGGGCCTTTCCAGCTGGTGGCTGTGATAACATGCACTGCACTGTCAAAAGGCAACATCAACGGGAATTTTTATACACTCTTCAGAACAAATTTCCTATATTGAGAAAAAAACCAAAAATAGCTCTACATAAAATAGGAGTGTCTCCTAACTGTTAGTGGTACGATCCCCAACAAACTGCAGTGAACACACAGTCAAATTACTGATCAAGTGTGCCCTTGTTGTAGCCCTGGGAGAGCTGAGGTTTCAAGGATCTGGATCCATATTAGAATCCAGATCCTGGTCTGTGGCAGATTGGTCTCCACTGTCAGCCAAGGCCGTGTGCAGCCACTCCCTCCCTCCCTCCYTCCCTCCCCTCAATGGGACAGAGGAGCAGATGGGTAAAAGAAGTGAGATAACAACAGGGACATAATTTACCAATTACTCTTGTGGGAAAACAAACTTGACTTGGGGAAATTAATTTGTTGCCAATTAATATGAATATTTAATAATTAATTTGGCTGTTGGGACTTAGCAACAAAAACAAGAAACGAACATTAAAGTAGTTAGGGAAAGCACACAACTCCTTCCCCAGGCTCAAAAGACACCTCCTCTTCTCCCGCTTGTTATTGCAGCAGGCATCCTCTGTCCCCTCCATGACGGAATAGGCGTTGCAGGATGGGCTGTAGTCTGGACATTTTTGGGTTTTTTTGCCGCTTCATCCTTCTCATGCTTTTTTTTTTTGGTGTTTTTTTTGCCTTGTGACAAAGCCCTGTGAAATACTTTTGCTGACGTTAATAACAGAAAGAGCTATGTAAGTCTGGATGTTTATAGTAAATCTGTGCTCCCGTGTGGGTCTTTCATGGCTGCAGTCCCTTTGGGAATACTTGCTCCTTCCCTCCTTTTCCTSCTGTCCCCATTTCACAAGGCTGTTTCTCTCACTGTTTCCCCTCAGTCCTCACCACCTGTGTAGCATTTTTGCTCTTTCTTGCATACACTTTGCCAGAAGGGCTCCCACCTCATCTGTGRGACTCAGCTGTGTCCTGCAGTGGGTTGGTTGGAGCTCGTTGGAATGGGCTCTGTCTGGCACAAGGCAGTCCTGGCTTCCCCTCACAGAGCCCCCCTGCACCCTCTGCTGCTGCCAGAGCGTGGGCGTGCAACATACATACACACATGCATACACATATAC
The DNA here is from genome assembly GCA_018881555.1 of Amblyornis subalaris. Lineage (NCBI taxonomy): Eukaryota > Metazoa > Chordata > Aves > Passeriformes > Ptilonorhynchidae > Amblyornis > Amblyornis subalaris. The sequence goes on from JACAXG010000020.1 coordinate 8,127,674, forward strand.
ATACATACAAAGTTATCCTAAAATCTAGTTCGAGAGTCTCCTGTTTGCATTTCACTTGAGGACACTGAAATGCTGGGTACCACATAAGTGAACTTCTAGTCCAGTTTTAAAAATAAATATGCATAGAATTTGAATGCTTTGGTGTTTACCAGTCATCTTGAAATCATAATACTACAGCTGCAGGTGAAGCTGTGTCTGGGTGCACTGAGATCAGAGCTGAACTTCACAATGAATACATCAAATGGTATCAGCATGTTCCAAGCCTGAAACCAGTGCTTTAAAAGTGTATTARAATGGAACAAGGTACATTTTAAATGTGGGGAAGTTCAGATATTTTGGGCAACCCTGATTAAATGCAGAGCTGGGAAATTTGTCTCCTACTCATTGCRTTGTTTCTTGAGAGAGTCCTTGCTCTAGTCTTTCCAATCTAGCTTCTATCAGTGGCTTTCTTGAAAAAATACCAAGTATCCTGTAGATTTTTAAGAAAATCTTACAATCACCTCAGAGCCTGGGATGTTGCACCCTGCTGCTAGCAGGTCACTGCTACTGTCAGTATTCAGTTAGTCAATGTGTCATCTTCTCSAAAAATAGAGCAGATAGTAATTCAGGTAAGTTATGTATAATTGTTCTTATTGGCTAAGAAGAGAAAGACTCAAGGAAATGTTAGAGAGTGATAGACTAAAGACTACTAAAATGGTATGGCATATTTATGGAAGAATGGAAGCATAGAACAATCAAGGTTGTGAAGGACTGCTGCAGATCATCCACTCCAAGCTCAAGCAGGGCCAAAGCAGGTTATCCAGGACCATGTCCAGTTGGGTTTAAGAATCAAGACTCTACAGCCACCTTGGCCAATCTGTTCTGGTGTTTGATCATCTTTACAGTAAAAAGGAGTTTTGCTGTGCTCAGGTGTAATCTCAGGTGTTTCAGTTTGTGCCCATTGATTCTCTTTCTGCCAGTGGAAACTACTGAGAAGAGTCCTTGCTCCTTTCCATCAGGTATTTATGCACAATGATACGAACCCTCCTGAGCCTTCTCCTAATATTCCCAGATGTCTAAGCCTGTCCCTATATGTCAGGTGCTCCTTATATGTCAGATGCTTCAATCATTGAACCACCTTCATGACTCTTAAGTGTACTTAGCCTCAGGTCCATACCTTTCTTGTTTGCTTTCCCATCCTTGCATATTCAGACAACATCTCAATATTTCATGCAGACCTCCTGGTGTTTTTTCTTGATTTTCTGTTTGTTTGGATGGATCATTCTTGAGTCTGGAGAAGGTGATCCCGTTTCTGGACATTGATACTCAGGAAAAAATGATTGAGATTAAGAACTTAGTGAATAATTTTAGTGCTTAAAAATATTATTATAACCATATAGTAAAAACTGCTTTTGGATGGATTATGCTTATTTATATTGATAATTGTGTGGTATAATATGATATCCAATGTCAAACTGATTAAAAAGTTTGACCTTAGATATAACAGGAGCTCTATCAGATGAATTAAAGGCTTGTCTACTACAAATCTGTAAATTTATTTTTATTTGTTGCAAGTAACAGAAGTCTCTCCTTGGACTATCATTTTAGTATTTATTTATATAGCAATTTTCTTTATGATGATGAAGCAATTTACCAGGCAAGTTCAGCCATGACATGACTATTSGTGGAAAAATAACCAATGAGGAATATGCAGGAATATAACTGTCAAGGTTATAGAGACCCAAAAAATGCACTTAAATGCTGAAAAATAAGTTAGTCTATGTAAGAAATAAAGACAGTCTACAGGGGGAGAATGTAAATCTTGGAAAATAGGGCTTTAAGATACCCGGAATAGCTAGCTTCTCATGTCTTCCACAGCGTAATGCTGGGGGGCAAGAAGAGCAAATGTGGTCCTTGTATAGGTAAAGAGTAGAAATAGGGTAATGAGCTTGCCTCTAGCTGCACCAATGTTAAGGTTGAAATGATAATCCATTGCAGCTGCTTCTGTATTTTAAGGCAGATGYATGGAGACAGCTTGAAGGAAGGCACTCAGAATGATCTATGAATTGCAAAACAGTGTGAGACTTACGGCACTCAGCCCTTTGAGCTTATTGAAAAGCAGGCTGAAAGATCATTTCACACATAAGTGAATCTGATGGGTGGAAACTTTCTAACATTCCTAGAAAAAGTCAAAACAGAATTCAATGACTGGTGGTTAATGTTAGAAAAAATCAGCCTTCAGGTAAGATGAATTTTACTTGCAGTGCAGGTAATAAAACATTGGGGAGGTGATGGACTCACCATAGTTTGGAGAAATATAAATTACTTTGGAGAGTAAAAAAAAGAAAAATAAAAGCTTTACTTTACTTCACATTTTGAGAGCATTCACAATGCCCAAAGAAGGGCAGCTCAGCATTAGGAACATAGTATTGTAAAACATAATTTCTAATATTTTCTCCAGGATTTTTGGAAAGTTTTCCACTAGACACAATCCAGGAGTTTGTTTGTTTGTTTGTCATGTTTTGTTTTGTTTTCTTTTTTTTTGTGTGTGTGTGTTTTTTGTGTGTTGTGGTTTGCTTTTTTTTTTTCTTGAGTGTTTGTTTGGCTATTTTTGTTTGTTTTTGTTTGTTTRTTTGTTTTATTTTTATTTTGTTTTCCTCACTTTCACCTCAGAGGTGACCAAGACAGTGTAAGGCAGTGCCCTGAGCTCAACCATATCACCTGACTTGGGAATAAAACAATCATTTGTGTCTAGAAAAATACAGCCTGAGCCACTCTCAGGGCTAGAGGTGGAAATAAATATTTTTGCCATTCAGATTCACAGGGCTAGAGAGTTCCTTCTTTTTTTTTCTCCTTGGCAATCTGAAGCAGAGAATATCTGCAGGATTATTGAAGTGTATATCCTCTATTTTGTTCTCTGCTGCTTTGGGGCCCTGAAGTGATACTGTACCCTGAGCTTCCCTGCTTCATTGTTGTGCTGTGCAACAGTCTCAGCCTCTATGAAGTGAAATGCTTTAACATAAAGCATTTGGGATTTTTTTTGTGCTAATAAAAGGGTTGCTGGGTGAAAATAAATGGTCTGTGTTATCCAGGAAATCGGTCTCGATGAAGATCCCTGAAGCCTCAAACTTCATGAAGCAATGGAAAGTTAATCGAAGCACTACATAAAAGCACAATAAGACCCATTCCTTTAAAATGGTTATGACCCATGGGATCCAAATATAAATTCTGAGTAGCTCTCATTCCTCCTCTCCCATTAGAGGGCAATGGTTATGTAGGCAAAATTTCCTTCAAAGTCATCATCATCCACTTGAATATATATTCACAGGATTAGAAACTAATGTCTACTTTATCTGTTTAAACCATCAATCTATGTCTGCTTAATGTTTTCTCAAATGACATTGGAATAAAGGAGTTTGTATAAGAATAAGCAGTTATACTAATAACAACTTCTCCCCCACCAGTAGACACAAGTGTAGAGAAAGTTGTGCTGTTTGGGTGTTTGTCAGTGAGCTGGGAGTTCACTGTAAGGCAAAAATATCAATAAGTTTAGAAACTGAGGTTTCTAATTAAATGTTTACTTTGTTTGCCTTGGGCTTGGAAAAGAGATAAGAAGCTGCTTCATGCCGATAAACAAATATGCATACAACACAAGGGGACAATGAGATCACTAACTGCTTTGCAATATGTGGAATTATTACTTTTTCACTTCATTTAAATAAGAATTATAATACTTAACAGAATGTCTGTTTATACAGGTCTAGGGCATGCTCAAGGTTACACTGATGAAAATGGAAATCAGACTTTGTAAGATGGTCTGTTTGTTGCTTGGCAAGTTGTGACAGATAATCACTACCATTTTTTCAGATGTGTGACCTGTAAATTGTTTGTAAATACCTCTGTTTCATGAGTGCTACAGGTGATGTATGTGTACAGGTTATATAAAGACCTCAGCTGAGAAGTCCCTTGTCTTGAAAGCTTGCTCCTTCTCATTAGTACTACCCTGGCATCTCTGAATTTCCTCATTTTACTTTTTCCTTATTATTGCATCTTGTATGGGTTGTCTTGAAGACTTATTTACATATGTCTGTATGCTGAAGTGTGTATTTCCTTTACAGAAGAATTAAAAATTTGAAACATTCTAATGCTTCTAAGTGCTTGGTCTTTCTGTTTGTGTTTTTCACTGTATTTGGTGTAGATTTTTGAGAACTAAAGCTTACAGTCCCCAGGTGAAATTACGTAAGTGACTTGCAAACATCCAAGGTCTCTTTTTGTTGAGAAGTGTGCTTCAGCAATGGAAAAGAAAACAAGAACAAAAGTCAAACACTGAATAAGAAACACAACTTTGTTCTTTTATTTATGTTGCTTTAGGCAATCACTAATGTTTTTTTTCAGCTCAGTTTGATCCAAGAAGCTATTTCTCTTGAATAGTTTGCACATCATAAAGCTACACAGAAAATAGAATATGTAAGTGGAGCAAATTATTTTGTTTCCTTCTCCATGCTTACAGATGACCTGTTTTGGGAGGAAAGCTTTAAAGCATGTGAATTTATCTATAAGGCTGGTAATTGAACATCAGGAAAAAGAATAACTTCTTTTTGTTTGTTTCCTTTCCTGCTCTAGTGAAGGGTTATGGTATCAAACTGTGAGGAAAAAATATATCAAGGAAAATGTAAAAGAAGTGGAATTTGATGCTACCTATCTACTCCGCTCTCATGAGACCCCACCTGAAGTGGTGTGTCCACCTCTGGAGCCCCCCCATAAGACAGATAATCACTACCATAAGAACGGCATGGACCTGTTAAAGTGGGTCCAGAGGAGGCCACAAAGATGTTCACAGGACCGAAGCACCTCTCCTATGAAGACAGGCTGAGAGAGTTGGGGCTGCTTGACCTGGGGAAGAGAAGGTTTTGGGGAGACCTTAAAGCAGTCTCTAGTACCTAGGCAGTACCTAAAGGGGGCTTACGAGAGAGCTGGAGAGGGACTTTTAACAAACACATGTAGTGACAGGACAAGGTGGAATGGCTTTAAACTGATAGAGGGCAGGTTTAGATTAGATACCAGGAAGAAATTCTTTGCTGTGAGGGTGTTGAGGCACTGGAACAGGTTGCCCAGAGAAGCTACACATGCCCCATCTACAGAAGTGCTCAAAGCCAATTTGGAGTGGCTATGAGCAACCTGTTCTAGTGGAAGGTGTCCCTGCCTATGGCGGGGGGGTTGGAGCTAGGTGATTTTTTAGGTCCCTTCCAACACAAACATGGTTCAGGCTCAATTTTCAATTGGTATGTTTCAACTCACACCAATAGTATCTTGTACCTCACAAAATACATCTGTGGCTACCACTTTCTTTTGAAGTTCTTCCAAATCAATATAATTCCCTTCTCAGCGTCTGTGTTCCTGCCCCTGCTGTACATGACAGTGTTTGAACCATGAGGAAATGGCCTTTTCTGGGTAGAAAAACACTGAGGTCTTTGCAAAGAATTGCACTCTCTGCAATGCTGTGCCAATATGGTAACACAATTTGCCAGCTAATAAGACTGTACAAGAATAAGCACGACTTTGTAAGGAAAGAAATTCCTGTTGGATGGATGATGTTTCTTCTTTTCCCTGCTCACAGCATTATTACTGGATTTTACCCAAACACTGTGTAACATCAAATACAGCTTTAGAAATGAGAGACAGAGCAAGAAATTTGGACCTGTCTGAGGTTCAGGCCTACATTACTGACATTGTAGTTGAACCTAGCTCTTTCTGGTGACACACTTAGGCATACTCTTCTCTGCCATATATCTCACTGATATTGATCACGTGTTCTTACAGTCAGATACTTCCTGAGATGCTTAATCCTTCTTTCAGACCATGTAGAAAATAATAGCTAACTGATCAAACATGAATCCTGCTGAAGGGCATGAAAATTGTGTACTGTAACTACACCTTTTTGCTACTTTGACTAGTAAATATGTTTATGTCAAGGAATATTTCTGCATGCTGGAACTTCATCATGTGAGTTGCCAGACCACTCTTACTAGTAACTTGCAGTCAGCTATCTCATATTGGAGGAAAATTTCATAGAATAGATGAAAATTGTTTTGCCTAGACAGGTCTTAAGATTGTTGCTTGGCACATATTGTGTAGTAGCAAAGTCATGAGACCACTCACAGCCAGGAAACTTTCTTGGCTCTAATATTCRTCTTCCAAGATTAATTCTGACTCAGTGAAAAAGAAGCCAAATAGACAATCACTAGGTATTTGGAAGCTCCAAATAGTTCAGAACACAACAGCAGACTCCCCTAAGCAGGGTAAATCTGACTGCTAGTCTTTATACTGCCTTCCTCTAGAAGAAACTCAAAGCCCTTCATTGCCTCTCTGTTGGTCTTCTGGTTGCTCAACTCAGAGGAATGAAATTAATTCCTGTTTTATCCTATAAACATAATCACAGAGAATATTTTAATGGCTTCCTCCTTACTTCAATTCCTTTGTTACAGATGCACATCTGGTACCAAGAAAACTTGGGAATATCCGGATTTAAAAATAATTTTGCTTAGTTTACACATAGATGTGGGCTTTCCTTTATTGTTCCAAGACTTTTCTTGTCAAATATCAAGGGTTTATTGCAAACCACAGGTATTAAATTTATTCTAAAATGTTTAAATAATGGCAACAGGGTATTTGTTTTGCTCACTGTACTTAAAAGTTACTGAACTGTTTTCACCCATGACACACAAAAATGCCTTGGGCAGAAAAATGCCTTTAGGAAAGTTTGAAATTTGGTAAGTTTGAGTGTAAGTACAAACAAATAATTTTCTAATATAAACCCATGTAGCCTTAGGTAATGAGGCTGCTACATAATGCAATTTCCAGTAATAGGTGAAATTATCAAAGAGATGGTATTTTGCTAACTTTTAAGCTAATCTTAGCCCAGATGGGTCCTAAGCAATAGGGGTTCATATCTGTTTTAAGACACCACAAACAGAAGAATGTGCATTCATTGTTAGTGGGATGACTAGAAGCAATCAGCACGATCTAATTGTGAAAAAATAAATGTGATCTTGGGCATTGCCAYGTGATGTTTTTTCCAGAAAATATAAAGAGGTATTAATAATATAAAAGGCACTGTTAAATTGCATTCAGTAAAGATGATTCTAGAACTCTGAGATGGTAAAAAAGATGAAAAATGTATTTTATGAAAGGGAGGTAATAAAGAAAAACTACTCATGTTTCAACAATATTGAAACTTGAAARTGGTGTTTAACACCTCTGATTTTTCCCTGCAGCCCTGTGCTGGTTTGACTGTGACCAGCAGGGGAAATTAACCCCACATAAAATACCTTGAGAGATTTTAGGTCAAAATTACAATTTTAATAAAAAGGTTAAAATAAATGCAGGAATACAGAAACACCGGCTTAAAGAAACCGACAGAGTCATGGTACAACCTGACACCCTGTTGACCAGGGTGGTAGCTGTGCAGTCCAGTTAGGCACTGGTCCTGTAGAAGATCTGGTCCGGAGACCTCTGCGTTTCCAGTGGTCTGGTAGTCCAGTGGAGTGGAGTCCAGTCAAGTGGTGTGGTCCTGAGTCCAGTTGAGTCCAGTTGAGAGGAGTGTTGAGTCCAGTCCAGAGGAGTGGAGTGGAGTAGTCAAGTTGAGTCAGGTCAAGAGTGATTTCTCCCATCCCAAACCCTTGCTTTTATGCTGTGTTTCTTGGCTGGCACCTCCCCGAGGCAGGGACTTCCACAATGGAAGAGGATTTTCTCAACGTTCTATTGGTTGCTTTGGCAATGAGCTCACATGAGGCTCTTGCACGGTTTCTGACATTCCATTCTTATCAAGTCTAGTAATGAGACATTAATTAAGACAATTCACTCAGGGTGGTTCTGAAGTTCTATTGGTCCATGCTTATCAAGCCCGGTGATGGGCCATTAATCAAGATAATCTAATCAGGATGGGTGGTGCTTGCTGTCAGCTGGAGTGGTTATCTCAGTTGAGATAAGGAGTACYTCAGGGACCAGGTGTATAACTGTAAACTATCCATTTTATGTGGGTGGTAACAGAATATATGGTTGACCCAGGACAAGCCCCCAGAGAGTCAGCAGTGATTTAGCTCAGTCAGTATCCTCAGGCTTCATAATCTGTGAAGAAGGATTAAAGGACTCATGAGTAGAAACTTCACAAACAACTCTTCTTTCACAAGCTGCTTACCAAGTGCAGGCTTTCTAACATAAGAAAGACTATTGGTGCTGCAGTGAATGTCAAAATAGAATTCACAACTTACAAACAGTGTATACAGACACACACACATATACATATATATATATGTATGTGTATACACTGATCAAAGGGCTGGAGCACCTCTCCTGTGAAGACAGGCTGAGCAACTTAGGACGGTTCAGCCTGGAGAAGGAAAGGCTCTGCACAGACCTTATAGCACCTTCCAGTATCAAAAGGGGGGCTGCAAGAGAGTGAGAGAAGAGTTTTTCACAAGGGCATGTAATGATAGGACAACGGGGAATGGCCTTAAACTGAAGGAGGGTCGATTTARATTAGATACTAGGAAGAAATTCTTTACCATGCAGGTGGTGAGGAACTGGAAAAGGTTTCCCATACAGGTCATAGACTCCCCATCCCTGGACATGTTCAAAACTAGGCTGGATAAGGCTCTGAGTAGCCTGGTTGAATGAAAGGTTCCCCACCTATAGCAGGGTGATTGGAACTAGATGATCTTTAAGGTACCTTCCAACCCAAAACATTCTATGATTCTATAAACTACAGGAAACTGGAAGATGACAGATATTCAGAACTGAGGCATGTTCTCAGTAATTTTTTCTCTTCAGAGTGAGAGATGATCCTGCCCTGTGTTCCTAAATGCTGTTAATCAAAAMCCACTTCCCTTAGAACTTAGAGTCTCTCCTCTCTCCATATAACTAGCATTGCTGGTCAAGGCTGGGGAAGGTCTGAAAAAAGAGAGTCTGATTTGGACTTGTGGACTCTGAATGTACAGTACAGATGACCAAAAAGCAGAGCACATGGCAACTCCTCTGTTGTGTGGAGGGAAAAGGCATGTGCATAGGAGGCATCAGGTATCGTGTGTGGTAGATGTTGTAAGTCAAATTGGGGTCTAGGATGTATATGATACTGTCTAGCTGCACATATTTCTCTACTTGTGGTATCAAAGTGTTTCAATGCTGAAAGAATTTGTTTTGTTCAGAAAACTAAAAGCAAGCATTTAATCTGCAACATCAAGCATGCTTTCTGGATGCTTGGCTGAGGTGTCAATCTGCCTGGAGCCCTTCCCACTCTTAACAATGAGGGTAAGACTTCCTTCAGTGATATTATTGGGAATCCTGTGAAGTTTAACGAGCATTTTAAATTTTTCTCAGCTATGTGCTTTTCCTTTTGACAAGACCTCAGGTGCATTTTTTGGGAACATGATGTTCCAGGTAAATGAGAAGTCTTTAGTCATCTTATTACATGAAGGCAAGCAGACACTGGTGTGTGATCTACAGACACAGAATATGTTTGGGGTTTAATGAATGTGGTCTTTTTCTTGCTTGAGAATGTGCTGGGAGGCCAGTTTAAGGTTGGGCATTGCTGAGTTTGGCTCTTCTGCAGCATAAACACTATTGTGCTGATCTTGAGAGCAAGCAAGAACCATGGCAGTCAGGGAATTAAAGTCCTGAAGCACAGCAAAAACTGTCCTTACAAGTCCAGGTGTGCCCTACAAGGCTGATAAACATTATTCAAAGCTGCAGAGTATGCCAGCAAGAATCTACATCTTCTGACTGCATCACAGCCTTTCCTCAGCTAAGGTCAAATCCCAGAATATAAAGCATGGGGGTTTTTTAAACTGTCTACTTTCATTCCTCCAGCAAAATAAATAAAGAAATGCATCTAAAACTGATTACAAGCAAAACAACTGTTTCATGTTGTTTTCAGGGTCTTGTAAAATTTAAGTGTATGTAAATTTTGTCCTTTTATTCTGGTTTTCAAAGAGAAAGAAATTGGAAGCATGTAATTTTTACCAAAATAAAAGGTTTATTTTGGTGTTTTTCTCAAAATTATATGTATTCATTAAAAGTTCTGCTTCCTAATTTTGGTATACATTTATAGCTTTTAGCAACCAATTTCTGATTTTTGTTCTAAACTTTAGTAAGCATAATAACTTTAGTAATGATAATCTCTGCAGACATCAAGAATGTAAACCATTTGTATGAGAATATCTTGCTTCTGAAATCCTTCTCCTCACTTCATCTTTTCATAACATACATGAGAGTACTCAGTTTCAGTCCCGAACTGTAAGACCTGTTCACTGCTTCAGTACAGTAAAAACTAGCTGTGTAATTTCTATATGCTGTTTTCAGCTAGATACACACATTTAGAATCAGAAATAGCAGTAATAGCTCAAGGTACAACTGTAATTAACTGCAGATACATATTTATTTTAATTATGTTTACTGAAATTACTGTAATGACAGGAAATTAACATATGTGTTTACATCATACAGGAATTAAAACTGATCACAAGGTGCTGAATGTTGACTCTTGTCACTCTCTGAAAATAGTTTGGGGTTTTTGGTTTTTTTTTTCTCTGTGCAAAGAGCATAAATTACAGACTGAGCTAGAATGCTCGGTATGATGGAGTAGCATATGACCATTCCATCAATAATGAGTGCATCGCTTGCTCAATAAGGAGAGAAGAGAAAAAAATGAATCATCTGCAGGTTTGACAGATTGGAATGTTACTAATTCAGCATCATTTCAGTTCTAAACTCCTTGTCAGAACCGTCTGAGAGAAGTGGAAATTTCCTCCAAACCAGTGTATAGATTGCAGTCCGTGGCCCCATTGCAGGATTCTGCTGGAGATTATTCTGAAGTACACTAAGTACACTGCAGTAGTCTAGAAAATAACTAAAGCTCATTAAATTAGATTTTTGAATCAGTTAGATTTCTTTTTTTTTTTTTTTTTTTAGATTTTGGAAAGAATTTCTAATTTCCAGATATTCACTATAATAAAAAAAAATCAAAACCCACAGCAATACCAACCTCTGAACAGCACAGCCAAGAGTACTGAAAATGTTTAAACCAAAAATTGCTTGCTGTGTAATTCAGTTAATGTTGTGGCACTTTATTATGCACTTGGGAAAGATTTTTATTAGCTCATGTGGCTGGAGACAATGGTGATTACTGATTATCATGTAATTAGAACATAAAAGTTGAATGTTGATTAGGTTTTCCTTCTTTTAAAATCCTTAATGAACCCTATTTTCAAATTTTAATAATCTTTTGCAACCAGATCATTCCCTTATGCCTTGACAATCTCTATTAATGTGATAGAAAATAGATTAATGTATGTGAGAAAATATAATATTATTTTTCATAATTGCATCCATTTTCCCTAAAAAAGTTTCCTATTAGGAAATGAYAAAAACTGTTATTAAGTACAAAGTACTTTGCATATTAAAACAGTCACGAGATATTTTAACTGTCAGATTATTGTATAATATGTGTGCATTATGTCCTTTTCCCAGAATTTGAGGACGTTTAGAAGGAAAAAACCACATTTTTATACTGTGGCTATCAGTGTAATATTTTATCAATAAATACTGTTTCTCCCACATCCTTACTCAGACATCAGACAAGATGCTTCTAGATTATAGAATCATGGAATGGGTCGGGTCAGAAAAGACCTTAAAGATCATCCAGTTCCAAGCCCCCTGCAATGGACAGGGACACCTTCTAGGAAACCAGGTTGCTCAGAGCCTCATCCAACCTGACCTTGAAGAGAAGAGCTTGAACACATTGGAGCAACAGTGGGTGTTGATTGTACCATTGCTTTGAGTTTACTTGTATCACCTATATCTGTGACCGGAGCATCTTTTTTTTTTTTTTTTCCCCTTAACAGGAAGGTCCTTTACTGTGTGGGCAATGAGGTTGCAAAAAGGAGGTTTTCAGAACATTTCATCATCATGCAGTTATTGTGGTCTCCATAGATTGCTTTCTCCTGGCTAGGTCCCAGAACCTCAGAAAAGTGTATAAGAGCTCGCTTCTCTCAAAAGAAAAGCATCATTTTATTATATGCTCAGTTAGTTTGGGTTTATTACCTGCCTACATTGAGCCACACCATCAAAACCAGCATCCCTACATGTGTAGGGATGGAGCTTCTAGCAGTAAACCACCTCCACCCACCGAGACATTGTCTAACAATGTGACAGATAAGATGCAGCAGACATTCTGCCCATCACTGAGAAGCAGGGATCTGTGGATCACTGAATCAGAGAACAATTTTGATTGTAAGTCCACAATACTGGACCCAACTTACATGTCTTAGATTAATGATAAAACATATGGTAATAACATGAAAGCTAATTAAGTTAGAGTGAAAAAAAAAGCCTCAGTGCCAGCAATATTTATTTTATTTGAACCAAAATGGGAAGAGATGTAAAATATTTTATATCTTGTAATTCATATTTGTCAACAAATTCTTCTACAGCAGATAATGGCATGCTGTTATTCAAGGTCTGATATTTATGATGCTGGAAATTATAATCTTGTTCAATATTTAAATTTAAGCACTTAAGATTTTTTTTAGCTCCATCTATTCAACTGAATGTACATGTCTATAGTTATTATTGATTTATAGTATCAGTTTATAGTTGTTGGGAGCTTTCTCTCTAGGTCAGATAACTGTTAATCTGAATATGGTTTTTTGGTAAAGGTTAGATCCCCTTAATTTCAATTCCACTTTGATCATTGTAGCACAGAATCATGTCTCATTGCATGACTTTAATATCTTTGCTTATGTAGGACCAAAGACTTCTTTTGTATTAACATAAAATCTCTAGGTTTTTTTTGACAAGAATTTCAGGATGTTTATGTTTATATTTATTTTTATATTTATATGAAGTAATTGTAAAGGTTATTTAAATGTGCCTTTCAATGTTTTTCTTCTTTGAGATATTACATAGGATATAAATCAATAGAAGAGTTTCAGGCTGGTCTTATAACAGGTAGAATAAACAATTAATAATAATAATAATAATMATCATCATCATCCCTCCACAAATTTAAAAATTTCTCTATCTTAAAAAATCCAGCAATTTAGAATCAAATCTAATGCCATGTGCCATAGTTAAAAAAAAATAAATAGAAGTCCCAAACATTTAATAAGAAATTTATTTAAGATTAAGTATAGTGACTTGCATCAGTACTAATGATTGAAATTAAAAAGTAATCAGATATAAAAAATGTTGCAAAACTCCCAGAATCAGACATTGTTGCATCTTCAAGATTTTTTTTTTAATTTGCCCAAATTAATCAGCTGCTTAACTCTTGAGATCTCAGTAGACAACTACTTTAACTGCCAGTCAGGAATTTTTGCTGCTAAATGATAAACAACAGGAGTGAGAAGTGCCTGCAAACTTTACTGACATGGTATCTCTAACCAGTATTGCTGTTCAGATAAAATTATATGCCCTTATCTGCAAGATTTTATAATACAATCTTAGAGCTTGCTACTACATTGAAATGCTCCACAAAGCATAATATGAGTAAATTGGCTTTAATTGAAGAAGAGAACATGTACTGGTCAGTGACCTGATTTAAAAGCCATTGGACTAAAATTAAACCTAGATCCAAATCAAATAGCATACCCAAGTTTTGAGTAACACTATAGTCTCATTAAACTGAAATTTGTGGAGGCCAGTGGGCCTAGTGACAGAGGAACCACCAGAGTCACCTGGTGGGAGGAACCCTAAGTGCACCCCCAGGTTAGGGAGATAGAAAAGGCCTCTCCCAAGATGCTCTGTTTCTGTTATGTTGATGTACCCCAGTTCTGTTTCCCTGATTGGCCCATTGGCCTCCCTGCCCCTTTTCACCCTATATGTCCTTGTTCCAGAAAGTTCTCTCTTTCCCGTTCTCCCATTGGCCCTTGCTCCCTCGCCACTCCCCCAGTCTTTCCCCATTGGCTCCCTTACCCTAACCCTGCCTGTGTGTCGCCCCTGTGTGTGCCCTCAGACTATTGGTCCTGATGCTCTCCCCGCCCCTACCGACCCCATATATAACCCTGGACTCTCCCTCAACCTTTGTCTTTKTCTCTGGAYCCCTTCACGTGTGTGGCTGGAATAAAACTCTCCCATGGAACCCTACACGAAGACCTTTTCTGCCTCTTTGCTGTCAATGCTGTTTTTGGAAAGGCTATCTGGTGTGTGTGTTTTGTGTGAGCGTGAAGTGGCCTGCTGAGCGACTCYGTGCTGGAGACGGTTCTGGAAGGTTGCAGCACCCACCATCTCCACCCRCTGCGACAAAATTAATAGTCCAAGAAGTTATTTACAAGAATTGCATCTTATTTCCTCCCTAATGATAGCCAAAGTATTTAAGCCTGAACGAAAGCAAAGTTAAAAACATAACATGGAGCAGTGTACTGTTTGTGAGGAATGCATCTGGGTTGTGTTTAATGTTTTGCACTAACAGTAGATATTGATGTTTTTCTCTTTTGTAATCTTTTACATCAGAATATTCCTGCACACTCAGAGATTCTCAGGCAGGTAACACCTATGGAGTGAGGAGGTAAGTGTTTAAATATCTCTGATCCTAGCACTGATTTTTAGGAATGTTCTGTCAGCATGTTGTGTGATCAGAGGACAGATACAATCAAATGACTGGTGCTGAGGACTGACATCCACACTGCCCTTTGAGAGTTTTCTTTGGTAGCAGCTAGAGAGTGCTCCTGTGGACTGCATGCACATTAGCAACTGCAAAATGTTATGTGTGCTCAGGAAATTTAGTTTAATCCAAAAGAATTGAGTTTATATGCTCCAGGACTTCTCAGAGCATGGAACAAAGCGTAGCAAGCAGAGGAAATGGAGAAATTTGGTTTGAAAGCTTGTTCAGTCTCTTAGATAAAAAACATATTACATCCTAGAGATGATTATTATTAATATAATGGCGATACTCTCTTAGAGATATAATGAGGTGAGTTTTTCAGCGATCACAAGGCTTGTTCTCTCTCAATCAATTTTATTTTTCTTAAGTCTTTATTTTATATGTAGCTGACTGGAAAGTGAAAAATCATTATTCAGAAAAATACTTATAAAATTTCTTCCTCTTAACCACATTTTTACTGAAAATACAAAACAAAATACCACAATTGGAAAAACCTCAAACATCTAGCAGCTGTTTTCCTTACTTGGTTCTGGATTCTCACTGCTGTGAGGTATCATTACAAAATAATTGTGAATTATGAGAATAAAAATTTTAACATTTAAAAGGTTTGATTTTCATCTCCTGCATCCCGTGGGCTAATACTTGAACCTATATACCATTCAGCCGCTTGCAGTGGTCAGTGCACATACAGGAGGATAGGCAGCATGGCTCTGGTGATTGTTTTTGTCTTCAGCATTTGTTTAGCAGCAAATAATTCTAGTTCTTCCTTCCTTCGTTGGGGAAATATGAGCCACTATGCTAACATCAACAGACATCTTCAGCTCTGCCTTAATATACCTATTCTTAACTTCTGGTGTGAATTTTTTGCAGACTTTCAGGCGACAGGTGTTGAGTAAAATACCAGAAGTGGGGCCATCTGCCTTCTGCTCTGTGCCCACTTGTTGTCAAAGGCCCTGGGGAAATGGAGCTTCCCTAGACCATGGAGCTGATGGGTATTCCTTGGCTCCAACCTGAGCAGTCAATGGACCTGGGGCTGAGAAGGAAGTTCACAGAGGCTGGGTAGAAGTTAACTATATGCATATTTGTGGAGAGCTTCTGATTTTTTTGTTTGTTTCTCGCCAAATTGTTCTTCTATGCCATAAATACTAGCTTGATCTCACTGTGCTGCATGAGTTCCCAGTGATGGAAAATTTTTGCCTTAATAAACTAAATTTAGTTTAATCATGATGAAAATGAAAGGTCTATGATAAACAAATGGATTCAATATTTTCTTTCTGCATCAAATTTCTTGATAGTAGAAGGAGAATTTCAGCAACTTACACAGGCTTGTTTAGCATTTATTTTAGACAATGTTTCTGGTTTTTGTTTGTTTGTTTTGCTGTTAACAACATTTCAATTTTCTTTTAAGAATATGTTATTCACTTGGGAAATAGGGCATAATTGGGGTTTACTTGAGATTCTTTGCCATATTTCTATTTTTTTCTGTTTCTATGATTTCTATTTATATTTCTGTTTAATTTTGATTTCTAATTTATTTGGGTTTCCCTTCAATGCATAAAACTTTCTTCACCCTTTTTTTAATGTCTGAATAGGTCTTGGCAAAATGGCTTCTCTTCAGTTCTAGATACCAGTTTACCATATGAGTAAATTTACTGATGCCAAAATTAAATTATGCCTTTGATAGCCTGTTTAAACTTTCATTTTAAGTCTGCCAATAAATAACCTCCATATTTCAAAAAGCAAGTATCTGGGATTTTTAAAGTCCCCTCTGCTCTAGTCTTTGAGATTTTTCACTCTTTTTGATTCAATCTGAACTTTTGATTTATGAGATATATATATATATTAAAATAATCAATGGGTTAGCCAAGTTGCCACTGGCATGCACGGACTGACAATGTAATTTTACTGAAAGATATAAATCTTCTGTATCAGATAATATGCTGAAAGTATTTTATCAAGTTGATGTCAACTGTTTCATACCTTTATGTCAAATTTCTGTCTTCCACTAGAAGTATACTGTGGAAGAAGTAGTGCTTTTTCTTGACAAAAAAGTTGAGTCAGTGAAGCTATCTTCCCATCATAAAAATGCAAGTGCAGCCAAATTTTTTTTCGTATCTGTCCCTATCTCACATCTGGTTATGTTCTCTCTTTATTTGTTTCTTTAAAATCATTCCACAGAATAATACCTTTTCCCCTGTCATTCCTGAAATAGGACAGAAATATCTCCTTAAAATATTGATGAATAGGTGGTCATGATTTTGGAATGCTACATTTTGTGCTTTCTTGTAACTCATGCACATGGGCATTGACATCTGCTTAATCCTCTTTCCTTACCTTAATTTAAAATAATGCATTAAAGTCTAGAGCTAAAGTTTGCGTGACATAGCTCCCCAAACAAATGTCTAATTCAGAAGCAAAAATGTTTGGCCTGGCCCTAGAGGGGAGGAGATAATGCAAGTTTGTTCCTACTTATTCTGTAGAGGTGTCATTACAAGCATTTTTGGTTCAAAGCATTTCTCTGATCATCCATAAGCAAAAGTTGAAGGAAGAAAGGAGAACGGGCATACACAGACATTTTGTCATGGCCAGGTCAGGTCATGTAGAGCTCCCAGCACAGGAAAATGGAATGGTAGGAGTGGGGAACTGGGAGCAAAAAGGAAGGCAGTATAAGGAGGTTTGTGGGSAGAAGTAGTGCCTATGAAAGAAAGGAAAATATGGAACTTCTGAATAAGATGCATCCAGGGAAAAGAAAATCAAGGGAAAGAAGGAATGAGGACTTGCAAACTAGATTGCTAATGTAACAGGCTGGAAACTATCTTTTGGCCCTGAGACCAAGTGATACGGCCCAGCTTACATTCATATACCCCAAAGCTTTTCCTGCTGACGAGTTAATTTCAGACTGTCTCCCAAGAACAGTCTCTAGGAAACATATCAGCCCAAACGCTTTACAAACTTGCTAAACTCGCTAAACTCCATCATAAAACTGCTGTTTACACTTCTGTATCTAAGGAAAAGATGTACCAGAATATTGCAGTTTAATCTTATAGCTTCAAAAAAAACCTCTATCAAGTTCCAGCATTCATTCATGGTTATATCAGACTAATTTTCTTTAATCTTTAAAGTTAGAATTTATTTGCTTCCTTTGTTCCTTGCTCCTCTTATCATATTCCAAGACAGTAGCCATATTCCAGTCTTCATTTGCTGAATTAAACCATTCTAAGTTCTTAGGAAAAAAAGTGTGAATTCTTTAAAAAACCTAAAAGAACTCTCTTTCTTTTAGTATTTAAGCAGTGTAAAACTCCAATGAAATCCTGCTTCGTGTCTGCAATCTCTTGGCACAATGACAGTACAAATAGGTAATAGTTGCAGCAAGGATATTTTTTGTGTTTATGGCATGTTTTAAATTTTCAGCTTTTTGATTCCAAACAGTGTCATGAAACTATGAACCAACTGCATTGTATTGTGTGAGGTATGTTGAAAATTCCTCTGAAAAGACGTCCAAAGCCACAGACATGTTCAAAGACCCAAAATCTTGAATCACAGACACATGAAGGCATCTAATTACTTTTTACTGTTGTCAAGGAGATATGCTTCAGCTTTGAAAGGAACACATAAAATTAAGAGAGATGGAAAAAGAGCATATGCATGTAGTTAAAACAGATTGGAAAAAGGAATAAAGTATATGTGCTTGGGTCATGTATGAAAAGATCACTGTGAATTCCCCTTTCCCCCTTGGAAAGCAAGTGGCCTAAATACTAGATGCTGAATTGTTGCTAACTGGCTGATGTCAAACATTTTCTTAAATTCTTCATTAACCCTTTCCGAAGAGAGGGGCATTCTAGTGGATTAGCTGTATGTCACAGAATTCTTTCAAATTTGTTGTGAATCTTGCCAACCTCTGCGTGCTTGGAGAACAAACTGAATGAACTGATAGCCCTGACCAATATCTAAGATTGTTTATCCTTATGAATCAGAAGAGATGGCTTCGATTGAAAATGACAACTAAAAAAAAAAATACTAGTAGGAATACAAATGCATGSGTCTGAACAGAAAAAAAAAAAGAAAAAAAAAGACGGGACTAAATCACAGCCTCTGGGATTTTGGACACAGGGGATAAAATTTTATGGAGAAATGTCCAGCTGCAGCTAAGTATTTAGTTGGAATAACATTCTCTCCACCACCTATACAAACACCACCTAGTATATAAAAAATAAGGTAGCACAAGCTGTCCCCTAACTGAGATAAGCACTTTTAATTAATTCCTCTCCATCTTAAAATGTTCAAAAATCTGGCCTGTAAGCCTGTGATTTCCTACGGAGTCCATGTTTTTCCTCTCTGAATATAGTCTGCATGGTGATTGTTCAGCTGTGTCACTTCTAAAAATGCACGAGAGATGTATTAGCAAAATCTCCCTCCTACCTATATATCATCAGTTGTAATTCTCCCTTTCTGTGTTAATTGCCCAAGCATCATTACACTGTCTGTCTATGCTAAAGACAATTTATATCCCATGATATTAATACACTTTTATTGTCATCTTCTAGAAGAATTCTAGTTAGGCTCATTGTATCACAGATTTATCTGTATGCAGATTGCTGGATGGACTTTAATAATCTTCTATTAATGAGCTTATGTCCTAATAATCTTTATTAGTCTTCATAAATTCAAATTTAATCTCTTATTTAGCTCATTTCTATCTTGAGTGCACACTTTAGTTTTATCTTAATTTCTATCAACCTCTTTACACTGTTCTTCCTTTGCTTTATCATTCTGTGTTTACCTTTTTGTGTTCTGTTTGACTTTGAAAATGTTTTTCAATTTTTTAAAACCAGTCTACTAACAAAGAGTCATCCTCTGTTCAAATTCTTTCAGTATAGGACCCGTTCAATTCCAAGTAACACCTTGTGGCTTATATAAAACTTGTTTCTTTCTTTRTATCAAGATTTATACATCAAATGCATACTGGATAATTTCTCTTTCCATCTCTTCTTAAGTTCTCCTTATTTGACGTTAGCATTTTCTCCTTCTCTACTTTCATGATACTAAAGACACTTTCTTTTCTGAGGGATCTGTCTTTCCAGTTCCTCTGTTTCCCGTTTTATTCTAAAAGAGGAAATGGACCAAGGTCCCCTAGGCTGACCTCAGGAAGAACAGCATGACATAGCATGGATTGATATGGCTAAACTTCCTGGCCCCACAGAGGGGAGAAAGCATCACGGCCTTGTTTTTACTGCTTGCTAGGAACCGCCTATTCTTCCTGAATTACGCTTCGGCATTTTAAGGGGGGAAATCTTGGCCTGAGTGGAAATTCTTCCAAGAAATGTGCTGATAAATAATATGGATATGCTAGCCTGGCCTGTTGTCTAGAAAAGTTTGCTGCCTGAGATATTGTGAAGAGACTGCTGAGCCCTGTCCAAACCTCTGAGTATTACCCCCTGCTGGTTGTCTGTGTGGGCACCATGGGAATGCTAGAGGCAACCTGGGGAGCACAGAAAGTGGCTGCAGAGGTCTGAGGGTGATGGTTGGGGCTATTGAAGACTGATAGTGTTCTCCAAAGTTCTGCTGGTGATGGCAAGGGTATAAGGAGGGGGGCAGTGATTCTGTGTGTTAACATTTGGTTGCAGAGCTGGTGCTTGCAGCAGGATTTTGTTTTCTGTTACCATGGGACACTATTAAGATCAGCGTCTGCTTAGGAGAGATGGGATCCACCTGACTAAACATGGCAAAAATATCTTTGCCAGCAGGATGGCTGACCTGGTAAAGGGGGGTTTAAGGTAGGAATTTCAGGGGAAGTTGAGTTAGCAGCAGCTCTTGTGAGGGTAGTGAAGGACATATTTGATGTACAATGAGCCTGGAGCAATGAGAATAAAAGGGAAGGTAAATACAACAAAGCGCTGCTGAAGCAGGCTTACCTCAAGAATTTGCATGTAAGCAAAGAGGTGACTACAAGGTACAAGACATAGCATGAGTTCAAAGAGTATTGTCTACTTGGATTTCAGCAGTTTTCAACCCTGTCTCCCATAAAATAAATTCTCACAGAGAAACTGATGAAGTACGGGCTGGATGAGCAGACAGTGAGGTGGAATTAGAACTGGCTGAATGACTAGACTCTAGTTGGAGGCCAGTAACCAGTGGTGTACCCCAGTGGTCAATACTGGGTTCAATTCTCTTTAATATCTTTATTAATGACTTGGAAAATGGAACCAAGTGCACACTGATCAAGTTCACAGATAGTACAAAATTGAGAGGAGTGGCTGATAAGTTAGGTGCCTTTCACCTGGATAGGCTGAAGAATTAGGGAGATAGGAACCTCACGAAACTAGACAAAAGGAAATACCAATTCTTACACCCAAGGAGGAATAACTTAGCAATGTCTATAAATACCTGAAGGGAGGATGCAAAGAGAACAGAGCCAGGCTTTTTTCAGTGATGTCCAGTGACAGGACGAGAGGCAATGAACACGAACTGAAACTTAGAAGTTTCCACCTGAACACATGGCAAAACATTTTTACTCTGAGAGTGACTGAACAGTGGCACAAGTTTCCCAGAAAGATGTTGTGGAGTCTTTGTCCTTAGAGACATTTAAAACTTGATGGTACACAGCCCCGAGAAAACTGCTTTGGCTGACCCTGTTTTGAGCAAGGGCATTGGAGGAAAAGCTCTCCAAACTGTATTTTACCTGCCCACTAAATTGAAGTAATGGGGATATTTTTCAATCAGAAAGTACAATATTAAAGATGACCATTTTGTCAAGTCCAATAACACTCTTCATTGTTTTTTAAGCTCCTTGTATTACCTGTGTGGACAGCAGTATTTAAAATAAGGAGAAAAAGCAAACAAAATAAAACTGGTCCTCTTTAAGTAAACAATTTCCATAACAGCTCTGTACCAAGCTCCATGGCTAGAAAGATAAATTGTGTCTTCAGTAATTGCATATTACCTAAAGAGTCTGAAAAGCTGAGTTAGGACRATTTCTGTCATTGTCAAAATAGATTTGATTCTCAATTCTCCCAAGCTTAGCTAGCAGTCTCTCTTCCAAATGGCAGGAAAGTTAAAAAGATGTGCCTATGTTACAGGGTATCMCTTCTGGTCAAGGACTGGGCTCTGGCCTGTTCTCCCAGGTAATTGCATCAGGAATGATACAACCTAAACTTTTATCTCTAATGATCAGCACAAGACTATGACAGAGTAACAAATGAGAATTCATCTGGTAACTTGACTGATTTAGAAGAGATTGTTAAAATTAGTCCTTTGGTCCTGAACTTCATTTTACATTCAGGGTTTTTCGGTTCTTTTTCACTGCAGATTAATCACAGAGTCAGTGTCAAAGCCAAATCTGCTAAATGCACATGCCATTTATTTCCAGAAGTCCACTTGTGTCTGAGAATGAGGTAAAGCAGTTTGTATTCTTTCTTAGGGAAGATATCTCCAAGTATACTTACAGCTGTAAAGCACACCTGTTTTTATACTTTATTATTGGATTGGTTAAAGTTTTACAGTGTTGGAGGAGAAAAGCATATAGGGACTGCTGCCCTCCTTTTGCAACCCGTCTTCCTGAGGTTTGCCTGATTTTCAGTAGACAGAACAGCCTTGGCACTGTTTACTACGGAGTCAGTTGGAGCCTGGGCTCTTCACAAATGTGGTGAAGGTAGATGGAGTTGCGCTCTGCTAACCTTCAGGCAGCATCAGTGACCTCCCAGCAAAATTACAGTGTAGATGTAGCCATAGCATCTGGAGAGTGGGATGTTTTGTCCCATCTGTTTCTCTCAGACGAATATGATATCATCTTTGCACCACTGAAAACTAAGTTCAGAGATCTGAGCATAAATCAGAACAGCAAAACACTAGATGTGACCAAGTATCACGATCCGCTCGTACGAGCGAGGGTCGTGATGGTTCGAATCACTGATCTCAGAGTGCAAAAGACACAAACGGGGATTTCACTTTGAATCAACAATGCACTTTTATTGAGTGCCAACAACACGATTATGCGATAGAGGGGAGAGAGGGAGAGATATAAAGAAACAAAGTAGAGAGAGAGAGAGAGAGGGAGAGGGGAATAGCTACCAACAGATGATACGAAGTCCTCGTGGCCCAGCCAATAGACTCRTCGATGTCCGTGGGGAGATCTCGTCGTGGTAAATTCAGAGAGTCTCTTTATAGTCTTTTTCGAAAACGGGGTGGGAAAGGGGGGCAACTGGCCAGGAGGTGAACTATTGTTGTGAGGGCCCCATTGTACGGAAGCAGGTGTACAGGACAGGTCATTCCTTCTCGCTTCAGCACAGTCCTTCCTGCCTAGGCAGCAAGAACGGCGCCACCGCAACCTGTACTAATTTCCTCAGGAATGCACACCAGTTCTCAGCGGGCGCACCCACAGGCCACACTTGGCAAACATCCCACCTCGGCCAGGCCAGGACTCCTGTGCAAAAGTCCTCCCCTCCTTTGGGGTTTTAGGGTTTTCAGTCTCTGTCCTTGTCGATGATCGTGAGGCAGATGAGGGATTTTCGGACCGTCTCTTACACCAAGCCAGAAGGAACACTCTCTCAGAACTCAGAAATATTTCTGACCTTGTATCTTTATAAGAAGCAAATCTACTCAATGTACAGGCAGACGGCAAGGAGACTCTTCAACTGTTTGTCTCATCAAATCAATGTTGTAACTACATTTAGAAAATACAGGAGTGTTTCAGAACACTCCACATGAAGGAAAGCCTTTTCTCTGCAGAGAAGGCAAAAGAAGATAGAAGACCAAATAAGCAGATATATCAAGGAGTGCAGCTCTCCTTGACTGGCCCAGTTGGTGGTCCTGTACCTCGAGGTCTCTGGACCTTCCTTCTCAAAAGAAATGGACAGAATGGCAAGAGAGAGTATGGAGGAGACACTGTCTCTTCTGTATTTGCCAGAATAATCACAACTAAAACCAGCAGAAGTCAGTAGGAAGAAAGGACAACTAAGGATGCCAAAAAAGGGATCTTGTGGAGTTAAGATAAAAATATTTGTATACCTTGAAACAAGAAATTAATAGGGATACATGAGCTTGTAACAGTGCTGCTTTTCATTAGAAAGGTAGATCTAATTGTCAGGTCTTGATTGCTGAATCAGCAAGGCATAATTTCTAAATAAGGAGCTTGCTCACTATTCATGACATCAGCGTGAAACTCATGGAAACCGATGTGAAGAAAAGTTCAGAATACCCAGAGACTAGAGTGTTCTGGCAAATCATATGGGATGTTTGTTTCAAAAAGGATACAAAGATTAGAGTGATGAATTTGATATTTCACCAGAGATTAAGTTTTGCTTAGCATACTGCATCCTTGTTGCAGAATATGAGTCTTAATGTGATCTCAGTTATATTCTTTATGTTACATGGTTTCATTTTCTATAACTGGTTAAATGTTCGTGCAATTTAATAAAATGACTTCATGTGGGACATGCTATGCATGAACATACAGATTCTGTGCATTAATACTTCTTTGATTTCTATAAAAAAGTAACCAAATCTTTTTAAGAATGTGGAAATTTAAAGCAGAGAGGGCTTAATTCTTTGGGTAATCATTTCTGGCTGTCTTTGAAGTTAAGCATAGTGTACCTAAAATCAGGCATAAAAAGCATGATTAACTTTTCCAGTTTATTAATTGCTGATGCAACAAGCCTAGAAACATATATCAAAATGAATTCCTTATCCATATAAATTATTTTCAGGATTGGGGATTTTATATTTTTAATAATAAACTTTCTACAATACCTCTAGCTCCTCCTCCAATAACAAAACATTTACATTATTTTATTTTGTTATTATCTTAGAAAGACTTTAATAAATGCATCTTAAACTGTTTGCAATTGAAATGTGTATGTGCTGTGATTAATAATTTTGCATGGTAATTTGGTCACATTTTACTGCTTGATGAAAATGATGATTTAATTATGATAACTTGATGAGGTGTGCATTTAAAAATTCTCTAGAGTTGGCTTTTTTTCCCCTGAATTCTTGATTGGGACCAAGGTCACTGTTGAAATGAAAGGTTATGTGTGAGTAATTTACAGCATAGTTATTCTGGTTTGAATAGTCAGATTTCCTCTAATTTTGATCTGTTTCAAACATTTAAATCTTATATGTATTGTGGCTTTTTTAGAGCTCAGTTTTACAGCATAGGGAATCTGTCATTAGAAACCACAAAGCTTTTTGAAAATGAGTTATATTAGAGCAATGGGAATTGTTCTATTCTTTACCATTGTGAAGACATATGCTGCCCCTATGGACCTGACCAACTCTTTGTCCCTTGCAGAGGTAAAGATTCTATTAATTCAATATGAGGCCAGGGTGAAAGGTAAAACAAAAAGAAAATATTTATTGGTGTTACAGCTTTGTGTTTCCTCAGAGGAAAAATGGCAGCAGACCTGGCAATAATTTTTGCCCATGGATATTTTAAATGTCTCTTGAAGTCAAAGAATAATGTGAGACTTTTAACTTCCTATTTTAAAAAGAGAGTAAGAGAAAATTATCAGTGCTTTTTCAGAGCCGGTTTGAATAAAGAAAATTAGAGAGCTGTGGCATGACCCTTCTTGTGAATAGCTAATAAATTGATCAAGAAGTTTAAATAGATGAAAAAAAAGCTAAGCATAGCAAAAATAACTTGGGGGATTCAGCTACACATATCTGCACAGAAAGAATGATGACACAGAAAAGTTTACAGCAGTGAGGAGCTGAGAGAAAGCATCTAGACAGTCATCATCCTCATATGTTGAGTTTTTTCATAAGCTTGAAGAATTAACTGGAAAAAACCCACCTTTTTGAAGAATGTCATAGAGATTTTCACACTTTTTTTAGGGATCTATGCAATTTCTCTGGAAATTTTGAAAAAGAAAATACATAAAACCCCCCAATCTATGTGTATTTCATGTAGAAGTTGAATAAATTTCTGAGGAAGGATCATTGTATTGAAAGGATAAAATTTCCAGATGTAAGTCAACAATACTGTTCTAAAATTCCAAAAATACTGAGTCTCATTACACTACCATACCACTTGCTTGTAGCTGTCACTAAGAAATGTTTTTTTCATTTAAAAAATGTTTTTTTTACTCTCATGGAATACCTTTCTCTCTGTCTTCAGTCTCTGCTGAGCTTCGAGCTTACATTTGAGTTTAACATCTCTCTTCTCTGTTTTCTCTTCTGTCCTCACGCTGGTTCCTGATCAGGCTCTCCCCCATTTCATTTAACCACTGTTTTCTCATGTCATTGAATCTGCATATTTCACACTTTCCCCAACAGAGTGGAATATTTTCTTAAGTACTTGTGAAGTCTGTCTGTTTGCACTACAAATCTGCTTTTTCTGTTCAGTTCTGCCATCTGCTTACCTAAATAACTATTTCCCAGATACTTTAAAACTCCTTAGTTCCATCTGTTTTTTCCCATTCACTCAGACTTCAAACCCTCCTCTGTCTTCTCCTTCCCTCACTGCCCCCCTCACTCCCTCTCTCCCTTCATCCCTCTTTCTTTTCCTCTTTCCCATATAGAACTCTGTTGGTTTCTTGCAAGATAATACCGAAATGCAGCACAACTTTCTTATCTTTTTTGCCTGCTTGTTTTCTTCCTGACATTCAGTTCTCCTTTCTCCCTGCTGATCTGCATATTTTCTAGCAGTTCTCCCCTCAACTTTGCTCTTGTTATTGTGACCTCTCTTCAACTCTGAAACTCTTCCACACCACTCTTACCCTTGCATTTACTTTCCACATAACTTCTCACTACTTTCTGGGTCTTTTATTTAACAATATGAAAAGGGCAGTCTTTGCTCTTTGAAAGTTATCCCACCTTTATCTGAAATTTTATCCTCATTTGTTCTCCTATCTTGTTCATCCCTTTCACTTCAGGCTCATTAAATGCAGACCGGTTTTCCCCATCTATTTATGCTCAATTTATCCCTTACATTGAAGGGTACTATTTTTGTTAATATCTTTAGTGACATTTTAGCAAAAACTTAGACTTTTCCAATAATTCTTCATCGTTTTTGACCTCTACACTGCCTTTTATTTTGTTTGAAATACTTTTCTCTTTTTGCTTCTGCAACTGCTCTAACCTGTGTCTCTCTTTCTGCCTGTCTAATTGTTCTGTTGATAGATCTTTTAGAAACACTTCCATATCTCTGCTTCCTGTAGGTGTCCTGTAGGTCATGTCCTCCATTCTTTAAATTTATGTTTCTACACTAGTAAATCTTTCCTTCTGTGCAAACTAAAGCTAAATAAAACTATAGCCTCAGCCAAAAGGCTAGGAGAATTTTAACGTACTTCTTGGCTTTAGATGCATTGATTCAGGGAAAAAAGAGTCCAGCAACACATAAAGAAGTTGCTACAGAGTGAATGAAATACATAATCACTTGATTAAACCCAGTAGCAAATAGAGCTTTTATTATGCTAGATTTTCTTGTTTTGCTTAGGTCTTCAAGGAATAATATTCTATGAAGAAGCTTGATTTACCCATAGCACCACATTGTAAATTGTCAAAAGAAAGGAGAAAGCTTACCATTGTTGCCAGTTGACATAATACTCTTGATGAATGATTTTCAAACCCCATTTATATCCTAATATAAGAATGTGGGGAGGTGAGTTCTTCTGACTTTCATTCGGAGGTACACGGATCTTTGAGTGAGTAGGAGTAGAGTCAGTTGTGTGCCACAGTTGTACTTCTGCAGTCAGACAGCTGGTCAGACCTCACCAATATTCTGGCAGCTTCTTCAAGAGTGTAATTATATAAAATAAACAGAGGAGTCGACAGCCAGTTTTACTGTCTGAATGTAACTTTCTGATTTTATACAGAACAGTGTGCAATGGTCATTAGAGCTCTAGAGAAAGCTTGGAAGGAAAGAGGAACAAGAAGAAAAATAAAGGCAACAAAGAAAAAACCATCAAATACACCCTCTAATAGAGGAAAGGAATAGAATTCCCCGAAGAGAAGTAAAAGATACTCAGAAAAATAGGTACTCTCAGGCACATGGTGTG
The DNA here is from genome assembly GCA_018881555.1 of Amblyornis subalaris. Classification (NCBI taxonomy): domain Eukaryota; kingdom Metazoa; phylum Chordata; class Aves; order Passeriformes; family Ptilonorhynchidae; genus Amblyornis; species Amblyornis subalaris. The sequence goes on from JACAXG010000020.1 coordinate 8,155,301, forward strand.
ATTCTTGGCAATGGCCCTGTGCCATAGGGTTGGAAGTTGGACTCGATGATCCTTGTGGGTCCCTTCCAACTCACCTTTTTGTGTGATTCTGTAAAAAAAAGAATCTGAAAAATGAAAAACTTGGAAGAGAAAACTGTCTGGCACATGGATGGAGTGAAATTTTGCTCAAAAGTGGGAAGACTCAAGCTGGACTCACCTCTCTCTCCCAAAACTTCTACTGGAATCAGAGTAGTAATGCATGTCACCATGGTTTATTGAGTTGTAAACAATGAGCCACGGAATTAAAAGAAGAAAATCACAAGCTGGGACATGCAAACATCACAGTTTTGGTCATAAACTTCACATAGTGATGAAAGGAGATTATTATGTCATTTTTACGTTACACATTGTAATTATTATTTATTAGTCTTTTTTCATATGTCATAAACTATTGATTTCTTAGTATTCACAACCATTCTAACTGTTGTGGCAGGCGGATGGTGAGCGCCGCAGCCTTCCCGAGAGCGTCGTGGGTCCGGCGGTGCCTAGGCGCAGTGTGTGGTGCGGAGCGGTGGTGAGTGGCCGCCGCCTTCCAGACGTGCTCCCCGCAAGGGAAGCCGCTTCAGCCCCCATCGCCAGACGACGACTGAGCCACAAACGCTGCGATAGACACGGAGCGCCCACCACACACACACACACAGACTCTCAGCGCCCGTAGCCAGGAGCAAAGAGTCGGGAGGGGCTCTTCTGAGGTAGCAACTTGTTTATTGCACTGTGGTAGAGAGGGACAGGCGGACGGAAGATCACGCGATGTGACGGAAAGCAGGAGCAGCATGGAATCTTCCTCCCTTCATTCCTTTGTGATAAGAGCATGCAAACCCCCCTAACCCCTGTAGTTTTCCACTCC